>KK120181.1:309937-415022 GCA_000611955.2 Stegodyphus mimosarum | reverse complement strand
GAAGTTGCTAGCATTTTTCGAAAGTTCAGTGTTATTTTCGCGACATTTTTGGGGTAGTTGGGTTGAAAGTTAGCGACAATTTTAAAGGTATTTGCCGAAAATAAATCGACAGGCTAAGGGTTAACAACATACCGGCGACAGCCCTCTTGGATACAGGAGCCCAAAGCAGCTTCGTATCGGAAAGATTCTTTAAAAAGCACTTTCGACGTTACAGAATTTTTAGTGCAAGAGACACGGATGTCATAGCGGCCCAAGGAGAAAAATGTAGCTGTTTAGGAAAAGTACCATTGTTCGTGCGTATAAAAAACGAACAGGTAAGAATCCTGTTTTATATTGTGCGTAACCTGCAGACTTGTATTATTCTAGGTGTGGACTTTTTTAGTTTGGCAGAAGCAAAAATTGATTTCAAAGGGGGAGAATTAACATTAAATATGAAGCCAATTGAAGCGAAGAATGATAAGCCCCCGCAGCTGGACTTGGAACATTTACAAGCAGAGGAAAAAGAGAAAATCCAAGGTCTGGTAAGTCACTTTGCGAATTTATTTAGTGATGTACCAGGCTTTACGCAGGTGGTGAACCACGACATTGACACGGGGGACGCTCAGCCAGTTAGGCAAAAGCCATATAGATATGATAGGGTAAAAGAGGAAATAATTGAACATCATATTAAAGAGATGTTAAAGAATAAAATCATCACGCCAATTTCTAGCAGTTATGCTAGCCCCGTTGTCCTGTGTAAGAAAAATAATGATTACCCGATTACGCACCCGAAGCGGTGGCGTTTTGCTATAGATTATCGCAAGTTAAATTCAGTTACAAAATATCCTGTATATCCGTTGCCGATAATTGAAGAAATTATTCGAAATATTTCGTCTACAAAATACATGACTACATTAGATCTCACGAGTGGCTATTTTCAGATTGGGGTAAAACCCGAGGACGTACACAAAACCGCGTTCATAACGAAATCTGGTACGTACGCATTTCTTAGAATGCCGTTCGGATTATCCGGCGCGCCGGCAACGTTCCAAAGATGTATGGACATCGTCTTAAGACCAGTCCTTGGTAAAAGCACTTTCATATATTTAGACGATATTATAATTACGAGTAGTACTCTAGAACAACACTTACAAGATTTAAGAAAAGTATTTTCATTGTTAAACGAAGCTGGTTTAAAGATAAATGCGTCTAAATGTAAATTTGCCGCAAAAGAGTTACGTTATTTAGGATTTAAAATTTCCCAAAAGGGAATCGAAACGGATCAGTCAAAAATAGTAGCCATTAGAAATTATCCTGTTCCTAAAACAGCGAAGAAATTATCGTCGTTTCTCGGGATGTGTTCATATTACCGGGCTTTCATTAAAGACTTTGCAAAAATAGCTGAGCCACTGCTAAAGTTGAAAAGAAAAAAAGCTAGGTTTTCGTGGTCAGCAGAAGCCAACTTGGCGTTTCAAAAATTGAAAGACGCATTGACTCAAGCTCCCGTCTTAAAATTTCCAGAAGGGGATAAGGGATTAGAGATTTCAGCGGACGCTTCAGATTTCGCGATTGGTGCAGTGCTTTCCCAAAATGGTCAGCCCGTGGCTTTTTTCAGCCGAACATTAAATGAAACCCAAAGAAACTATTCCGCAACAGAGAGAGAAACTCTCGCAGTGTTAGCATCAGTACAGAAATTTCGTGTGTTCTTTGGAAGTTCTCCAGTAACTGTATATACCGACCACGCGGCGGTCACTAGACTCTATTCTGGAAAAAATTTATCACCCAGATTAATAAGGTGGGCTCTCAAATTACAGGAATATAACCTAATAATTAAACATACGCCGGGAAAAGAAAATGTTGTGGCAGATGCTTTAAGCAGAATTAACTTAGATGAAAATGGAAGTGTAATTAAGATAGCCATGTTAACATCCAAAGTATTAGATTCTCGTGAAACAGTAATAGCCGAACTCAAAAAAGATCCGGAGTTCAAAAATATATACAATTATTTGGCCGACCCTGAGAATTTCAATCATCCGGATATTGTGCCGATAAGAAATAGGGCCGAAAATTACGAATTAATTGACGGACTGTTATTCTATACGAAAGCTACTAATGAGAATCATGAATATAGACCGGTTATCCCAGCTAGCATGAGGTTGAATGTATTAGAAGAGTTGCATGATTGTGCCATTTCGGCTCATTTAGGTATAAGAAAAACTGTTCAGAGAGTTCGCGAGGCAGTTTTCTTTCCAGAACTGCAAAAGTTTACTAGGGCGTATGTCCAGTCGTGCCCAACATGTCAATTAAATAATTATGTTAATTTCCGCCCGGCCGGGTTCCTAAATAGTATTAAATCAGAATTCCCAAATCAAATAATAGGCATCGATTTACTTGGACCTTACCCTCGAAGTAAAGTTAATAAAAGCCGATATCTTTTAGTTATAGTGGATCATTTTAGCAAATGGTTAGAGTTAATTCCGTTAAAACGCGCGTCTGCAAAAATTGTAGTAGATTCAATTCTAAATAAGTATATTTTAAAATACGGGGCGCCCCTAAAAGTTATTTCAGACAATGGTCCTCAGTTTGTTAGTAAAATGTTTGAGGAAATGTGTGCAAAACTGGGCATACGTCATCTAAAGATGGTCCCGTATCGTCCGCAGTCAAACATAGCGGAACGGGTGAATAGAAATGTAGTGAAAATAATTCGTAGTTATGTGAAAAACTATCACTCTACCTGGGATAGCCATATAAATGAATTTGCATTTGCCCTTAGGACCGCCAAACACGATACTACACAAAAAACACCCGCTGAACTCTTCTTAGGAAGAAAGATCTTGACCCCCCTAGATAAACTGTTCTTTGTACAGGAAAGGGCAGAAGAATTTAAAATGAGTGATATACAAAAGTTAATACGGGAAGCGACGGAAAATATAGAAATGGCCCAAAGAAAACAGAAATTGTACTATGACCTAAAAAGAAGAGAGGTCAAGTACAATGTGGGAGATGAAGTGTTGAAGATTAAACACAACTTGTCAAATGCCCCAGAGGAAAAGGTGGGGAAATTTTTTCCGCGTTTTGAAGGCCCGTTCACAATTGAACAAATTACGGGGGCAGTGGTTATATTAAAAAGAAATGATGGTCAAACGCTCAAAGCGAATGTGGACCAAATAAAACCGTTCTATAATCGCAGCAAAATGGCTGTATTTAAAGATTCGTTTCAGGATCCGAGGCAATCGACTAGCCAGGAAGATATACGTCAGCAAAAACAGCAGGAACCAGCTACAACGGCATCGAAATGTCAGAAGAAGAAAGCTCCCCCCCAACAAAGAAATAAGAACCAAAAAGGTGGTTTCAAAAGAAAGTCTCACGATGCAGGTGAACAAATCTACGAACGGAATTACGAGCGCACCAAGAGAAGAAAGCAGAATGGGCAAGGGAAGCCCAATGTATCCAAAAGAACTGTGGAATCATCGGACAGGTGCCTGAGAAGCAAGAAACGTCGATTGCAGCCTGAGAATCAACTTCCCGAATACAGCAGGAACCAGGACAAGCAACGAGCAAGGGCCCAGGAGAGAAGGGCCCAGTCCACCAAACGTCCAGCGGAGCAACCTCCTCTACAAAGGAAATTGCCGAGGATACAACGACGGAATTTCAAAAGAAAAAGAGACGAGCAGGCTCCGAAAGAACAACGAAAAACGAGGAAACTGAACCAGGCCACAACTTACTCAAGTTTTAAAGATTGGGCCAAGAAAAGGATGGACGATCATAATAAGATAAGTACAATTTCGTATTCAAAAGTTTAGTTAATTTTTGAGTATACTGCAAGTTGCAGGACTGATTTTACCTCAAGCGAGGTTGACTTTTACGCCAAGTGAGCGATAAGTTCTCATATGGAAAGTAAAATGTTTTGTTAAAAGAAATTGTAATTCTTAAAGATTTAAAATTACTTAATTTTGTAAATAGATTAATTCTGTAAAAGCAATGAATTGCTGAAAAGAATATGTTAACTAAATGATTTTGTACGACGCTTTGTCTAAAGACTTGTAAAATGTCTAGAATGAAAATTCGGAAAATTGAAAAACACGATTTAGTCTGTAGACTATTAATTCAATGTAATTTGATATTTCAAGAAAGTACCTTGAGAAAGGAATAGGAAGCACTTGCTGTAAGCTTAGAAATTTAACCTATATTTCTGTAAGCTTAGAAATTTAACTTCTATTTGCATTTCAGGATTGCTGTGAAATTGTTAATGTGTTATGAAATGTAACAAATAATATTATGCTAGCAATGCACGTTAAGTGCAATATTAATGTGAATGTTGTGTGCAAACTGCGAATTTGTATGCATGAAAAGTTAAAGATTCACTATTTTAGAATGCAAGTGTTAATTAGGCTCTCCACCAAATACACTTAAAGTGTTAGACATAAAGCTAGTGAGAACCTTAGGATTAGCTGGTTATAGGGCGTTTTTTTCAGGTCTCGTATGTCAAGTTCTAACTAATGTTAGTCGATTGTAGGTGGAAGAGTTGAACACCCCCGAACACATAAAAACCCGCAATGGCGGTTTGCTTTACATCCAACACCGGTGAGAGAGCATACGGGGGAAGAATTTAATTGTGCTTGAATGATAATGTGTGTGTGCAAAATTACACAGAAAAAAAAAAAAAGGATTTGTACCACTTAGAATTATTCTGTTATTATGTCATACTAAAGTTGTTTTCCTTCCAGATTTTGCTGGAAGGAGTAAGACTGTTTGAAGAATAAGACTTGAAAAAAAAAATGTTGAAGATTGTTGTTCCAGAAAATTTCGTCTGTATTTTACACAAACATATATTGCCTTGTAAGAGTTGGCCTAAGTTTAGAACAGTGAAATTTTCGACTATTTAGAATTGCTAGTTTTCAACATGGTCCGTTTGGACCAAAGTAGTTTAACTATCGCAATTCTGGCGGGAAGTATGTAAGGTTTTAGTTAAACTAACCAAGTTTATTTTAATTTAAATCTTTTCTATCTCCTCTCTGCTTCAACTTCCTGTCAGAAGAAGCGCGCGTTTTTAGCTTATGCTAATTTTTGAAGTTCAGCCAAGCACTATTTAAGCCAGAGGTAGAAACCTCTCGGTGTGTGAGAGCTTTGCCTCAGATCACGGTCACGCTGCTCAACGTTCGCCTGACCAGCTAGCAGTTTAAATTTATAAGCCATAGTGCTTACTACGTGATTGCATTGTAAAACAAATTAAAGTGCGGTAGTATTTAGTATACCTTGCTACGCACCCTTTTCGGTAGAGGCCAATCTTCGCGAATTGCTCTGCGAAGCAAAGTTTGATTTAATTTCTATTTTAGGTTTAGTATTTAAATTTATTTGATTGTTAAGTTCGACCAAAGTGTGGTCTTTTACTTTCTGTATCTCTCCCGAATTGGGAGGTTTGTATTTAATAGTGATTGAATAAAGGAGGATTTCAAATCCCTTCACGTGCAGTTATTATCCAGCCCAGCGGATACATCAGAACATAGCGTACCTTCCGCTCCCTGTTCCAGTTCAGGACTGAAAACTTGAGAAGAAACACCCTGGTAAATATTTCACAATGTCTGCAAAGAACACGCACCGAATACTCAGTCCTGATATAATTACTTATATACCCTGTCAATTATTATTTAGTCCTTTTGTAGCATCTTTGTTTGTGCATTGTGCTTGTCTTTTGCATGAGTTACTCGGATTATGAGCTTGATCTGATTTGCATATTACCTTTGTCTCTTAGTTTCAGCTATCTAAGTCACCGACTCGAACAGCTTCACACATTTTAGGCACATTTACACTTTACATTTGTTGTTAATTCTGAAGTAAATTCTAATCACCCCTATAATATTTTCAGTTGTTACTTTTTATGAATTTCATTCGGTTATTTTACGTCACTGATAGGAGCACCACAACATATTCTACATAGAGTAGGGCCTTCGGCCCAGGGACTCAGGTGTACGGACACCACTCCACCACCTCTCTGTCTTTAGGTACGGATGTCACTCAAAAATTGCATTATTACTCAAAAATTGCATCGTTAAATTGCATTCGATAGCGGTCAAAATAGATATTTTCATTGAAATATGGTACCCGAAATTTTTCGTGATTACAATACTTCCTTTATACTTCGTACAAGGAAGTAAAAATACGTTTAGTATATTGATTATTCGATTATAAAAACGAAATAATATAAAAAATAAATACATAAAACTAAAATAACACTGCTATAATAAAAAAAAATATTGTACCTGTTTTGAGGCATCTTGTAATTTCATTTTTGTAATTGTCATTGTAATTTAAATATCGTGTAGCTATATTTTGATTAGTCTTCCTTTTACCGAAGCAAAATCATTAAGATTTTTTTCTTTTTTTTTTCAAATCTACGGTTAAAGGTATTAGTTTTTTCTAGTTGTGGTTGTATTTTATTATAAGTCATAACTGGCTAATGATCCATTTCATATGTATTGAAAACTTTTAATTGCAGATTAAAATTAAACATTTTAAAATTAAACGTCTTGCTCAAACAATTTACTTTATATATTCCTAGAAGTGTAATAATTAATTGCTGAAAATTCAATAGTTACATTCTGAGTTCGATTCTGGAGCGAATATTTATTTTTTCGTATTCACTCTAAATAAAACCAGTTGTTTAAAAAAAATTCCCCAAATTTCTGTTGTAAAAATTATCATCCATGAAAGCAGACTGAATGCCTATTTCGAATTCACTGGAGTTTCTCACAAAATATGAAATGATGGAAAGCTTTAATTTGTTTACTGTATAAAAGAGAATGTTCCAAAAGGTTTTCGCAGGCTTATTTTATTACATATTAATTCTGCGCGTACGCGCCTTATTAATAAACTACAAAATATTATTAAAATAAATTGCATAATAATATTATTAAAACGGCCTCCGCATAGTCAAAGTTGTGGAAGGGTTGTGAAATTATTTACACACCCTCCCCACCCTCCCTGCAAAGAAACTAATAAACACTCTAATAAATTTTTGTTCGGATCTCTTGGAGGTAAATTTTTTATTAATAAACCATTCATTATGTGTTAATTACTTAAATAAATATTCATACATTTACGCGCAAACTTTGCGAAGATTTAGTAGCTAACGAATACTTTTTAGAATCTAAGTGACCTTGTATTTAGAATTCTCTTAATTATAAATGCAGCTTAGCTTCTTTAATTTGTTGTAACTTAATTTCACTCCTCGCGTATCTAAAGACAAGTTATAGACAAGCTAATCAGAGACAAATCTCGACTTGTCTCTGATTAGACGTACGCATACATAAAACATAACTAATGCAAATGCGTACAAAAAATTCTTCATAAGACAAGACATTTGAGGAAAATTTCAGAGAAATACGAAGAAGCTTCTAGGTAATATTCTTATTTATTCTATATCATTATGAAAAGCTTTAACTGGGTCCTTGCATTTTTCGGGAAGACATTCATTGTTTATGTTTAACATAGCTGATTTTTGTCTGTATATTATAAATCGGTAGTTATTTGACACTAAAACTAGTAGTGGTCTAATGTACCCGGTAAGCCACAAATGCAACTGTCTGTGTAATGTAGCCCAAAACGAAATAAGTAGGCCCAAAAGGTCCATGAGCTATCAGAAGATAAGTCACTGCACTATTTGTAGAAACTCATTTACATGAGGGGATGGTTAAGAAGGTAAATGTGCCTTCTTCCAGTGACTTTTTGTGACCATAAAAATTTTCATTGTGACATAGATCTTTTCTAAATGAGATTTTAAGTAAGAAATTGGATTAGGTAAGGAAATAATTTTTATTAAAATACTATTTGTAATCTCTCGTGCTAGATGATCAGCGATCTCATTGCCGACAGCACCCACATGGGCACGTGCCCAATAAAATTTTGGTTTTATATCTGTTGGAAAGTGCGTTATGAGATATTCAGTATCTCTCACTAATGAAGAGGGTGTTTGCCCTAGTATATCTTGAAGACTCTAAGCGCTGTTACATATTATTATACTAGTTGCAGGGAGTATTTTTTCAAATTTATTATATTTAGTCTACATTTTTGGCCCTATGCAACAAACAATGCTCGTGAATAGTTTCAGCAGATTCTCAGGAATAAATCTCTTCGCCACAAGCTTCAGAGTCTAATGACCTATCTTATTATAAACAGCGACAATCCCAAAGCAGCATAATTCTCCTTTTTATTTATAATTTTTTACCTGTTAATGCTATTAACGTAACTAGCAGTCACAGAAGTGGCTTATAATCTTAATGATAATAGTTCTACTTTTGTAATTTTGGACGTCTATTCCTTTTTTTTAAATGAAAGCGGCTAAATGAGCAGAAGAAGCTGAAAGTCTTTCAGAAACAGCTGCTCACTCTATGGTTCCTTGTCCCCTTTATATTTCCTCCAATTTGGAAAGTGAATATTTAAATAGTTAAATTCTAAGAAAAACATGTTAGAAATGTTAGCACAATCGATGCTTGTTATAACGGTCGCTCTATTACAATGATCAGTATGAAAATCCTACAGTTGATTACAGTCTGTTTAAGGTCAATTTTCACAATAACTGAACGTATCTTTTCTCCTATACGACGCAAAAAGTTCAAATATATTTACTCATCAATAGCTTATGAATCATATCGAATATTTCATTATGAGTTTAAAAAATAATTAAGCTTAGATATTTTTTCCCAAAATTTTATACACAAAAACTAGTACTGAAATTACTGTACGTCAGAAGAGTTATAAAGAACAGTTATAAACTATTCAAACCTGACTACTGAAGAAAAAATGTGAAAAACTGTAAGCTTAGGAAACATGAATAGAAAGAAAGGAAAAAGAAGGATTTTAATCTTTTTAAAAATTTTCTTCCGGAATGAACCATTATCATGGGATATATGTAAATAAATGAATAGTATAAACAAGTTTTAAAACAAGAACTGGTGTGAAGCCCACAATGCGCAGACGAACTAGTACTTCAGCCAAATTATTCTTTTGGTAAACAAGAAAATTTGACATGCAGCTGCAATATAAAATCGTTTCCTAAAACTGGAATTTCCGGAAATTCATGTGAACTTCAGGAGAGGGGGAAGAGAGAGGAGAGGATGGGAGAAAAGGATAAACGGGGTGAGAAAAGTTAACAATGAAAAGCGAATAAATATATGAGAGCGCGAATTTAAAATTCATGAATGACACTGAAGGGAATGAGGCATCAGTATTAAGGAATGAGAATATAGGTAAGAGATAGAACTTGTTCTCAGACAGACAGACAAAGAAGACAGATGTCTTGTTTTGCACCCGCTAAGTCTTTCTGCACCGATGGGCGAAAAATCAAGCTTAGATGCGAAGGAAAGGTATATAGAAAGGGGGGCAATTTAGTATTTCAGAGGAGAGTAAAAATGAATCTTTTACACTTTGTACGAGTTCAAAAGGCCAGAAAGAAAAGTCGGGACAAAATAAAATAAAAATAAATGGCCCAAATGTAATAGGAAAAAAAATTTAAAAAAAAAGGGCCTTTAGAAAGAAAAGGAAAAGAAACAGAAAATTTTCCTAAAATACGATTGTTAATTAAATTTTTTATTTGTTATACATAATATTTATTCATTAATTTAACCCTCATAATTTATTAAAGCATTAGTTTAAGGAATTCAGGTACACTGTATTTATGTTAGCATATAATTCTGAGTATGAGAACTGAAAGAGATCCTGGTAACAAAGATAACAGTCTATTGCACTTATCTAAGCCCAAAATCTCTATTTTTCCTTTCCAGAAATTCCTAAGTAAGTAACGGGGCCTTCAAAGGGTAACTGTTGATTGACTTCTGATAAGGAATGTAGCGTCTCTACGGAATAGTTACGAGAAAAAGAACCACATGATTTAAAACAATTTACTAACTTTTGTATAATGCTAGAAACTACTGAAAATAATGACTAAATGAATTTAAGGGCACTTTCATGATATAGGTTAGATTAAATTTAGAGAAAGAAAGAATACTTATCTGGATGTTTTATCCCTTCTTTTACTTCTGTCTTGTAGAAAATCAACAGTGGCGAATAAACAGTTTCCTTCTTTAGTTTGATTGAAGAGAATCTTCAGTTGATGGGCGAGATGTTGCAGAGGAAATGTTTGATATAATTTCTTAGGCAGGTAAGCGTTTCTCACACTAATTCCGAGCAAGAGGCTGGCCTCAGTTAATGACCTGAAAGCTCTCCTATAGAGGGGAATCAAAACAAAAGCATATAGCCTTTTGTTTTGTATTCAGTGCAAAACTGAATTCAACTATTTTATTGCTTGCAAAGGTCCTCTTTCCGCGTCGTATATTCATATATATATCATAATTTAATGCGTAGTAGTGATGGCAGAGTGGCAAGACTGGAAATAGATATTTACACGAAACCAAGTTCAGCTAATTACTATCTTTATTTCCAGTCACATTAGAGTGATTTCTGATAGACAATATAGCTTTTGAATAATTATAATAATTTCTTGTATACTCAGATTAACAAGGACACGTCGTCGTTTTAGGCGAAGAAGCAGAGCAGCTAGAATACATTAGCAGTGGCGGAAGCTAGGAAAAGGAATGATACAGTGACGTAATTCTCTCGCGAATATCAGTATTTATACTACATAGGTGTATAAAGGATTGCTAAACTATGGTTGGTTAATTTTGGTTTTAGTTTCATTTTCCAAGCAGTGTTATATAACATGAAAGGATTTCGAATTTAGGAGAACAGATGAATTTAGGGGAAGAATACTAAATCCAGAATAGTTAATTTTGATGTTGCCAATTATTTTTAAAGTAAGCATCGTATTATCGTATTTTGTTATAGCTTACATACGTATAGATATCTCTCTCTCTATATATATATATATATCTCCTCTCTCTCTATATATGAAAAATAAAGAATATGTAATAGATTAAATTAGCAACATAAATTTTCCTTCTGGATTCTAAAAATAGTAACCTCTCTCTCTCTGTACTATGTCATTTCTAATTTAATCCATGTCACATGAATTTTACATAATTCTGGTTATGTAAATGGAACTAAAACTAAAGCAGCCAATAATAATTTTACAGAAATATTAACTATCCAATCAAAACGCATTGAGAACCAAAACTAACTCGGTTTGAATTAAGATTTCACCCTGAACGTAATGCACTTGCTGGCTACTCTTCGGCCTAGTTGGCAAATTTATCAAAAATGTAAACCTCTTGAAATAGGCACAAATAATGTGCCAAGTTGTTTGCCGCCGCAGTATGTTTACTGGAAATAAAATGAAGATTTAATCTGCCTCGACTGCCAAATTTCTCATTCAGTGTGGATCGGCATCTCAGCAATCTACGACATCAAAATTCTTGCTGGTCATTACTTCTAAATTTGTTTTTATTATTTCATAGATATGAGGCAGGTAGAGGACACTTAAAACCTTAAAAGAAGAGGGATTCTATTACATACATCTGTCTTCTTTTAAATTTAAACACAGCAATGTAGTTCAGCGGGACACTCAAGGGCCCCTTAACTCTTCGCACCCCTAGGCAGCTGCATTCTCTACATACTCTTATTTACGCCACTGTCGATGTGTCGATGTCACAATTTGTGCAATTCTCTGTCTTTTTTAAGCAAAAACAAATCGTTCTCTGCATGAGGGAACAACAAACACAGAATCATGCAAGGCTGCCATCTGTGCATTTTCAAAGGTCCATTAGGCATCGCAGGATCTTGTTACCGGTTCAGCTTTTTTCTGCTTTTTGACGGAGAACACCTCTGGTGTTAGTCCAAGATTTACTAATCCCTTTTCTCTTACCGCCAGTCACTCGATGGGACTTTCGCCTTGCCGTATATTTTGAAAGCTTCCTTGCCTACAGACACTATACACTTCCAAACACCCATGCTTTCTCCGAGATATAAACCCGGGCTCATCGGTACGGCAGTCAGCGTTACTGACCACTATACCGACTGGGCGGCTATGCAAAACAATAGCGACATTTTCGGCTAGTGCAAATGTGCAAATGTAAATTTCTGCAACTGTCTGAATTCTTTAAGCGAAATGAGATCACATATGTGTATGGAAGAGCCGATAGTGCGTACAGTGCCCAGCTGCACGCGATGCCGATTTTCTGCAGTTCGCTGATTTTCCTTGAACTAAAACAGATCGCTGTATACGTAGAGGGAACAGCACAAAAAAGAAAAGTACTTTGCTTTATGTAGTTCTTAGGGCGCAGCCATTTTTTGAAAATAGCTGTTGTCTTTCGTGTCTTCGTTTGAAGAAAAAATTAATCACCAGTTTACGACTTCTCGGAAGGAGAATACGGGTAATGAAAGAATACATTTTTTTCCCTGCTGCTGAAACTTACACTTGGATAATTTTTGTTTCAGTAATCCTTAATATCTTAGTAGTTGTCAGAAATAATGTGAAAGAATCTTTTTTAAATTAACCTAAATTTTTTAAATAAAAGGTAAAAATATTGGTACTTATGTATTATTGCAACTACCTCAGTAGAAGTCGCCAGATTTTCAGAATGTGCCAAACTCTGGCAACCATGCGCATAACCATTTTCGGCAACTATGTTCATAACGGTTATTTAGTCCAAAGCTGTATGTAAGTAAAGCGTCGACACTTCAATGGGAGAAATTGCGCTTCGTAACGACCGCAGCGCTCGTAGCGGTGGCGATGTGGAAATACAATCAGTAAAACTGCGCATGCTCCTTTTCTTTTCAGTCATTGGTTGTTTTGATTTGGTTGTTTGTTTGATTCTACCGAAATCTTGTTAGCTTCTAAAGTGCTTTGGTTGTGTTATTTATAACTTATTAATTTTGTACTTTTTAATTACAAAAGGCTCTTTTCAGAACCAATTTTTTTTTTAAATTTTCTCTAATGGCGTATCGATACTGCGGATTAAGGATTGCAAGAGTAAGATTTCGTCGAAATCTGATGGAATACATTTCTACACGTTTCCTTGAGACGATGCGTACTTAAGGAAGTAATAAAGAAGAGTTTTAGGATATGTATTGTTGAAATTAAAGGTAAAAAAATCTGATAATTAAAAGAATTATTCCCCTATATTTTATAATAACGCAGGTACAAGTTTTAAATAATATTTTAAAAAATTTTTTTTTTTATTCCCTTTCAGAAATATTCAGAGAAAGTTATGTACTATTTAATGTATTTCACTATTAAAATAAAAAGAGCGCTAATTTGAAATGGACCGAATTGAGCATTAATTACAAATTGACTTAGATTTTTTTCATTTAAAAGATGCCTCAGAAGCTAAAAAAATCATATCATATTTGAGAAAGTATTTTAGGTAGAAGCTCTGTAAGTGGAGAAGAAATAATGCATAATTTTGATGTTAATAATAATAAACTTTGCTTAAAAATGTATTCTTTTCGTATACTTAGGACTCTGAAATACTGTACAAATAGAAAATATATACATTTATATATATCTAATTACGACACAATTGCAAAATATTTACATCCAATCGTGTCAAAACTCATTGCGGCCTCTCCATCTTACTTCCAACCTCCATGACGTCACTGCAGGGGAAAGGGAGAGGGGAAGAGATTTAGTTTACATCGCCACCACTGCAGTGAATTGGCGCTCAATTTGGCGTCATGTTATAGTATAGGAGTGCCGACGCTTTACTTCCATATAGCTTTGATTTAGTCAAGTAACACCGCCATTTGCGCATGCGTTCTTGTTTGTTGTATTCGAAGTTCCAACGGCTTTTATTAACAAGTTGTGATATTTTTTGTCTTAAACTTAGTTTTAAAATATAAGTTAGGGGAATTTGCGAGAGCCAGAAGAAACTGCGTTAAATTTCTGGAGGAATACAGAATTTCCTAAACTAAAAACGGGGAAATGTGTTTCTAGATAGCTACTATTGCCGAAGTTTGCGTTAAGTCGAGTCTGCAATTTTTGAGTGAGAAAAATAACCGAAAAAAATGACAGAAAGTTTTGAAGAATTTTAATGATTTATTTCTTTGATGTATCTTGTAATCCTTATTTAATAATAAAAAAATCGTATTTTATTATGTTGATAATGGTTACCGACTTATGACAAATATCTATAATTTGGGAATTTTCCTTAAAAAAGGCGGAAAAACTACCATCTTGCTCTTACTAAGTAACTTTTACCTTTTCATCTGTAAAAAATCGATAAACTGCGCCAAAGTTAATTACGTTAAGCGTTAATACATAAGTACTGAAAGACTAAAATTATTTATTTGTGAAAATAATCTCATAAAAAAACTCAGAGTTCATTCTACTTCCTGAAACTGAAAATGTTTTTTCTTCGGTAAATGAAGTAAAAGCAAAAATCTAATTTGAAACTGATTTATTTTTTCTTTCTCTTTATATACTTTATTTCACATGACATAAATGTATATGTGGCAGTGTGGGAAATATATTAGCTAAAATGTCCCAAATTTTTCCAGTTAAACTTATTTTCCATAAATAGTATATCAGTACAAAAGCGATACATTTATAATTAAAGATCATTCTTTGATTTATCCAACACTTTAAGACGAACTATGGCACATACGACTTCATAAAATAAGACAAAATATCTTAAATGAATACACCGTGAAATCCCTTCAAATTTGATCAACGGACAGCATTTTCCAGTGAAAGAGACATACACGGAGAAGAAAACTGGGAAGATCAATACACCCGAAATTAAAGATAATTCTTTTCTTAATATACCCTTTTGAGCAAAGTCTGACATCTATTCGTTCTTAAAATAACATAACTGTTCTTTAGTGTATTTACCTTCTTAATATACCCCTTTGAACAAATTCTGACACCTATTCGATCTTAAAATAAGATAACTGTTCCTTAGTGTACTTACAAATTTGTGTTTTAAATCAAATTAAAACTTTGCCCTACGAAAAATTCATACCGAGAAGTTTTAAATTCGGATTCTGACATCAAATCCCCTGAGAAAGCTTGCGCGCGTATAGTTTATTCTCAAAACGCCCTGAAAGAAATTTCCCTGCAAACAGCATGCACAGTTTAGTGCGCATCGTTTAGTGTTAACAAAAATCCAGACATGCACGCGTGAAAAACAAAATCTTGCTGAGAATTTGATAGAAGATTCGTATCTGTGATGTTGAATGAAAAGGGTATATTTTCAGGGGCACATCGTGTGATACGAAGCATCTGTGAGTATATTTGGCAACACATAATTAAAAGATTTCACTTGGATTGAGAAATTTTTGCATTGTGTTGAAAGTGATTGAAAATAATTGTATATCAAGGCCACTCAAGAAATAAATAAGGTAAAATTAATTTCTTTATTTTAAGGCCAGTTTTAGCACGAATGGTGTCCCAATGATTTACCATATCCATGTAATTAATGTGATGCATCCGTCGTGCATTTGTTTTATGTTGGGAAGAGATGTTTTGCAATCTTAATTATATATTTGCATGGAATATTGTAATCATCATTTATTAAATATAACAGTAACTTGTGTATTATGAAATAGCTAAGATTTTCAGCCTGTGAAAAGTTGGTAGCTTGTCATGATTACGTTTTCATACATGAAAATAGTAAATGAAATACCGAAATCCTGTCTGAAGAAAGCTGCGTTGAAAGTAAAAAGTGTAATAAAGTTTATCCTAAAGTATACATTTTGCAGACTTCTGAAATTCTAATGCATTTTGTTGACTGTTACAAGGTACACGCGGATCTTTAATGCGTCTCGCACCTTAGTTCATTTTATAAGAATATGTTTTAACAGTGGAATTGTTTTGTTTGCAGTTTTCTCTTTGCAAAATCCTCTGTACTTTTACCTCTGCGCATAGTATTTTTAATTTATTAAACTGATATGCTTTTCTTCATATTATTTAATAATGTGTAGGCATAAAAGTTATGATGGATGAAAAATGATATAAAAAATAATGTGCATAAAATTTACCTAAAACTGTATTTAATGATCTGTTTTATGAGGAGAAATGGATAGAAGCTCTTCAGTTATAAATTTCACATATCTGATAGGCTGTATTTCATATATCTTTGGAAAAAATTAAGCAAAGCAATAATTTAGATATTTATTTTCTTAAAACGTTTTGAGCCTGACATGAATTGATATCTTTTCACTTTGGGGTAAACTTTCTGTAAGCTTTTTAAAAATATGTATATTTTCTTTCTTAATGGGGGAAAATCATTTTTATTTAAATCTGTTTAAATAAGAGCTTTATTTTTTAATTATTTAAAAAACTTAATTTTTTTAAGGAATTAAAAAATGAAGACCATTCTTTGTAGGTCTTTGTCCGTTATTCTTGAAAGTTGAAAAATGTGATTTTTCTGTAACTATGCTAAGTTTTTTATAAATATTGTTTTCACTGGCATTTATTACTAAAGTGAAGTTATTATTAAAATAACAAAATAAAACGCCTGTTTTAATTTATTAACTTATATTTGAGGCAGTAAATTTTCAGTGCAAATTCAAAAGTTGCATAATTTTCTTTTAAACTGTAATTTGTGTTCCTGCATTATTTATTTTTTTATAGTAGGAAATTTTACATTCAGTTTCTAGTTCATGTGAAAGGAAAATATATATTTACTGTGTTAAAAAATTCTTGGTAGATAGAGACAAGAGAACTATGTCAAAGTAAAACATAAGATTAGCAAAGCAACAATCGTGTTTTTGGTGTAGATTTTAAGCGAGACTATTGATTTCATGGGGAAACTGGTACAAGTCCCTCTTCATTAGGAACAAAGAAATATGCTCCCCATTCTCTTGAAATTATGGATTATTTAAGTTACGTAATAGTAACTGTTGGGTAGAACATTTTCATGTATTTGTATATATTTCTAGATGAAATGTCTATTTTCTTATAATGATCTTTCTGATGTTTGAAGATAGGGGGAGAAAATTGTGTTGATTTAAATATTAGAATCTCTGAAATTTTAATTTGCTCCAGTATTTCATTCTTTCGTAATACTGTAATCAATTGTATGTTGATGTTCAAAATTGAAGGGTAATCTGAAAAAATATGTTAACAGATTAAGGTTTTCATTGTCATTATTTATGTTAATTATCTGTAATTGAAAGCAGGATTGGACTTTTAGTAGATTAGCTCATGGAATATGCAAATTAGGCAATTGATTACATTTTGCGTAATGGGTGCATGCAGGAATTTGGATGTGTAATATTGTCTAAAGTTAATGTAGTTTCTGAGAGTAAGTATATTGAGTATAGTTTCCAAGAGTTTCTGAGAGTTGTGTAGTTTCTGAGAATTCATTAGTTATGACTGAAAGGCATTACTTAAGTGAAGGACAAAAATGATTGTTAATTGGTAGATTCTTGGGGGGTGCCAGACACAAGTAAAGGTTATCCAAGGTGTGAATATTTTTCAGAATGTCATGTCAAGAACTTCTAACTGCTTTTTAAACTGGGAATCATTGACAACTTGGTCAAGAGCAACAACTGCATGGTCAAGACATATTCTGTTATGTACTGAAAGAAAGCATGAAGTGATTACAGGAGAGTGTTTTTAAACCTTCCCGCTGCCATGGAAACTCGAGTCAATCATTCTACTGCTGCATGAAGGCTTCATGATGTTAAACTTTATTGGAGAAAACAATTGTGTCCCATTCACTTCATCTTCTAAAGGGACACCTTTAAACTACAATATCTCCCAAAAATGTTCATACACTTTTAAGAATTTGTAGAAAAAGAGTTGTAGCCTGGAATTAAAATCATATATGAAGTCCAATATTTTCTCGTATCATCTCCATATGATTTTGAATAAAATGAAACTTTTTTTTAGTATTGACATTACATATTTTCTTTTTCCAAAATTGAAAAATGTAACGAGACATAGATAAAACATCGCACAAAAGTGATCGTATAGCAAAACATTTTCATAAATAAAATTATCATCTTCCACTTTATTTTTGTATTTTGATGACGTTTAAAAATTCATTTTGGTTTAATTCTTTGCTTGCTTATTTTGTTATATTTTATTTAATATTTAAAAATCAGTGACAGTTGTAAACAATAAATATTGTTTTTGAAAATTTATCATCAGATCCTGAATGTCATTAAAATTGGTAAATTTATCCCATTCTGTGGTGCAGTATGTGATAAAATGTTTTAAAGAAGAAAATTGGATCAAAATTAAAGTAAGAAGAGGTCGTCTGGCAAAGTTAATGTGATCAGAGATTCATAGTTAGAAAATTTGTGAAAAATCCATGTTTGAGTGCTGTAAAGAAAAAATGAGGAAGATAATCCCAAGAACTTTGTTGGAACAGTAAAGGATGACAGTTCCAACACTGAACGATTAATTACGAACTTTCACAACACATACATGACAAGCCCACACACAAACCACTCTATTTCAGTTATGCCCTCAGAGGTCTATGCTTATGTCAAAAAGCTCAAGAACAGCAAAAGCCCAGGACTGGATACCATCAACAACCGGATGATCAAGAGGTTCCCTGTTAAAATCATGTTCTATCTGACCAAGATCGTGAATGTTATTCTTCAGTGGCAGCATTTTCCTGAGATATGGAAAACTGCCAAGATCACACCAATCCTGAAAGCCAAAAAGCCTGCTTCGAGTCCAGACTCCTACAGGCCCATAAGCCTGCTATCATCACTTAGCAAGATTCTGGAGGCGGTGCTGCTTAGAAAAATAAATGACTACCTGGAACATAACAGGATTATTATACCATATCAGTTTGGGTTCCGGAGACATCATTCGACTGTTAATCAACTGTACAGAGTTATTGAATTCATCACTGAAGGAGCACAGAAGAAGTCACTGGAGGGCTTTTCCTTGACATAGCTAAGGCCTTTGACCGGGTGTGGTTGGAAGCACTTATATACAAACTCTACAACCTGGGATACATCATAAACACAGTTAATTCCTACCTAACAGGTAGATACTTTGTAGTTCAACTTGCAAACACACTTTCGACACGTAGAAAAATCCTTGCAGGCATCCCCCAGGGGTCCCTGCTTGGCCCTACACTTTTCAACATATATGTGAATCAACATTTTGGCGAGCCCCGTTCCGCCAATCGATTGTGGCACTATGGGTCCTGCCCCCCCGCCGAGCCGAGGCCGAGGTTCAACCTCTTTCCCGACCCATTGAGAGGCAGACGCAACGCACCCATTTTGGGGCATCACTGGTCGTCAATTTGCTACCTACCAGTCGCACGGGCGAGCCCGTCGGTCATTACCCAGCAAACCCGGGGCGCTACCCCCGGGCTACCAGAACCACCCTGCTCTAAGACATGCCAGACCCCGAGCCGGCCAATAAATGACCTTTCCGGAGTCCCCAGAACCACCAGGTTCATTATTTGTATGCCCCCGTGGCCGAGACTGCCTAGGTACAGATCCTAGCCAGTAGCTTCGCAGAGTTCTCTACGTCGACCCCCAGGGGGGAACATATATGTGAATGACATTCCTGTTACAGACAACACAACACTCGCAATATATGCTGACGAAACTGCGATCCTCACTCAAAGTGCATTTCCCAGTCTAGCAATCCAACGGTTACAAGCTTACATAAACATACTCGAGGTTTGGCTTGTTAAATGGAAAATAAAAGTCAATGTTGACAAAACTCAAGCGATACTGTTCACCAGAAGGAAGAAAATTAAAGGGAAGCTATCTCTTTATGGACAAGAAATCCCATGGGCCAAGCAAGTCCCTTACTTAGGGGTGATCCTCTGTAATACTCTGACATGGACCCCACACATCACATCTATTATTCAAAAGTTTCGAGTTGCTAAAATCACACTACACCCCTTAATTGCTCGAAACAATGTACTTTCCATAGACAACAAGTTGCTCATTTACAAAATCGTGTTGCGTCCCATCTTATGTTATGCTTACCCTGTGTGGGCTTACTCATGCAAAAGCTCCAGAAAAAGACTGCAAAGAGTGCAGAATTTTATACTCAGACAGATAACCAATGCTCCTTGGTATATTCGTAACAGCAAGATACATGAGGAGCTTAAAGTCCAGGAAATTTGTAAATTTTACTGCCGACTTGCCCACAAATTCTATGCAAATCTGCCCAATATTGAAAATCCAGTAATTCTTACTTATGACTATAATTTTAATGACAGTAATTGTAAAAGGCCCATGGCCATCTTAAATGTTAACGACTAGTGTACTTGTCAATTTTATTGTACTGTATGTTTTGTATGTTTTGTATTTAGTATTTATCGTGTTTCAGTCTTGCATATGTGTCTCTCGTATCGTTCCATAAGTCTGCACTTCCTTTTCTCTTTATTGTTTTTTTTTTTGCTTGTATATGTCTTTTCAGGACTTGCTGTTCGGTTCTTCGGCAGCTTTTCCAGATTGCATTGTCTGAGTAACTTGCTTGAATTTTCATACCCCATAATTCCTTAAGAAACGGTGCATAGGATATTAATAACCACAATAATATTAATAGGTGAGAAAAAGAAAAAAAATCTACATATATGATATTAATGCTTAAACTGACTTGTACCCCAGGTTAATGATATCTTATAATTCGAAACAACCTATCAATTCTACAAGGGGTAGGGCTGTTTTGCCCAGGCACCCTGGTGTTACACCACTCGTAAAAAGTGAAAGTTGAAGTATCCTTGTGCGAGGGTGCATGTTGGCATCAGGATTAGGTAATTAAGGGCTTATTGATTGTATAATGAACTGTACTCTTGATTTAAATATGTTAAAAATTTAAGATTATCCACCCAAAATTTGGATATTGGAAATTTTAACTTTTTTTTTTTTTTTTTTTTTTTATCAGGACAGTGATCCTAAGCACATGGGCAACTTTGGTATATTTATAACTGCACATAAGTTCTGAAAACACCACTTCAGTTACTGGATTAAAACCTGATAGAATGCATATGGGGAGAATTAAAGGTTAGAGTAGAACAACACAACATAAAAACGAACAAAGAAACAGGAATGATGGAAGAATGCCGGATCATTGATGCAGATATCACCCCTTCCCCCCCAAAAAAAATATTAAACTCTATGTCCAACATTTGAAAGCTGTCATAAATGCTGCAGGATATCCTACAAAATACTAACAGAAGTACTACATTTACTAATATGTGCAGATTTCTCTAAAGTGAACGACGATTTTTGGGAGGTAACTTTTCAGTTAACTTTTTGATTATTTATTTTCAAAGAAAAAAAGAAAATATTACAGTGTTTATAAAGTAACTGATATATTTTTGCTAAGATTTCAGATATTATTAAAAAATTCTCATTCTCAAATATTAATTTTAAGTAATGAATAAAGCAGTATTTCATTGAAACTCTTAAGTGTAAGAACAATTTTAGGTGCCACTGTAAATGGTATCATCATGTTCAGTGGATCTGAGGTAAGTGGTTCAGATATAGCCGAAATTGTTATACTTAATGTGCTTTGATCTAGAGGGAGGAGTGAACATGCCATTTGCTGTCCCTTATTCATGAAATATCTTGTTTACACTAAAAGAGTTTCATAGTTTGGAATGATTGCCTCCATGTAAGGCTGTTCAGAAAAGCTGTTGGCCCAGTTTTTTAATAATGGATGACAGTGACAAGCATGTATAGTGTGATAATGGATAGAAGATTTGTCAAATGGATTGGCAAGCTTACTTATCAAATTTGAACCTGATTAAGTATTTGTAGTGTGAATTTGGCTGCTGAGTTGCAGCATGGCACATGCCTCCCCAGAGCCTTGGAGATCTGAAAAATATACGGTTAATCCTTACTGTATGATACCATTTGGCGAATTGTTTCTTTGATGCCAAGATCAGCGCCACAAAGGATCGGCACCATCTTGAAATTGGTTATCGGCACCAATTTCAAGATGGTGCCGATCCTTCCACCCACTACACAAAGTAAAAGCAAGAAATGAAAAACTTAAGTGTCCATGTACACATTGGCCTATTTTAGCTTAAAAAAAATCAGAGAATTGTACAAACTAGGCACTGCGCACTAACTTAACTTTCTCGATATACACATTGATATATTTTCACTTAAACAAAATCAGAAAGCTAAAACAAAGTTAAAACTATCATGTTAACCAGAAAAAATTTGCTGCTGTTTTAACACACAGACATGAACAAATAACCAAAAATACATAAAGTGTAATAAATAACCAAAAATACAAATTTCCTAACATAAAAACATTTAACAACAAATCTTTTAACAAAAATTTACGTAGAAACACCAGTAAATAAATAAAATGCCAATTTTTTAACACACCTTTTCTTCATGTGCGTTCATTGACATCTCCCACCAGCACCTCTTCCATCCTCCACATAAGCAATTCAATTAAATTTTTAGTGGTTTTGTCTCATCCGCTGTTGATGGTAGATAAACACGTATAATAGCGTCCAAGGAAAGCAATAAATTATTTTTTTTCTCTCCTTGCTCTTTCTTGCGCAATACATATTTGACCAAATAATAGTGCAAGCCGTCCTTCGTTTTCTTCCTGATTAAATCATGTTTAATTTCACTCCACGTTCCTTCTATTTTATTAATATCGGCATCTGTATCTGGATTCTTAAACCATACAAAAACATACAAAAACCTCAACTTCACAATTTCATCATAATCCAAACCCTCAACATTCGTCCTCTTACTTACCTCAGACATCTCAAACAATAGTACCCACACCAACTCAAGTGCTACCAAACATAGCAAATGAGAAGAACAGTAAGAATAAAAAAGCCCCGGTCCATACAAAAGGGTTACTATTACAAAAAGTGGGCAAAATGTCAAATTATCACAACATGTTTGGCAATATTCACAATTTTCCCCAAGACTACTTTCGCCAACATTATCAACATTAGGATTACCAAAAACCTACTTCACACAGCAGGCTTCCAGATTTTACGAACAATCAATACCACTTGGTGATTTTTTTCAGACAGAAACCAAGCAGAACCGTACAGTAAATATCAACCATATATACTTTCAGAAGATTGACATGCAGACTTGATCAGCAGTTTAGCACATTCTCTACATCAAGATAAGAGGTTTGCATTTTTATCAGACATAATCTTGTAACATATTAAAGAAAGATTACTTGCAATACAGAGAAAATTATTGTATCATTTTAAAATTCTCATGAATTTTTCTTTAAATTCAGTATTTTGAGAATAATCATTTGGCAAACATGGTAATTTCTGTTAAATGTTAAATAATAAGTTATAAGGTATTTTTCCCACTTTCGTCGCATGCCTTTGTGGTGTAGTGGTCAGCACGCTCGACGCATAATTGAGAGGTCCGTGGTTCGATTCCCGGCGAAGGTCTTGCTCATTTCATGACTCTTGCTTCGAAATAACCTAATGACTCCACAAGTGGCGCCCAAACTAAAAAAGTGGTGTGTGATGATTCTCCACCACCGGGATTTGGCGATTGGTTTCCCCAAACTCCAGTCACCCTTTAAAAGAGGGAGTATATAAGGTATTTCTCCCGCCTTCATTGGATGCCTTCATGGTGAAGTGGTCAGCACGCACGGCGCGTAACTGAGAGGTCTGTGGTTCGATTCCCGGTGGTCTTGCTCATTTCATGACTCCTGCTTTGAAATAACCTAATGACTCTACAAAGTGATAAAAAATTTGTTTTAATCATTTTTCAGTAAGTTAAGAGTTAAGTTTTATTTCTTTCAGTGGCCTTTAATTTTGTCAAGCAGGTGTATATAATAAATTTTATTATAAAATTAAAAATACAAGTAGATACAAGTCTTCGTTGCTAAAATGAAAAATAGCAAATAAAGTTAATCTGTCTAAAAAAATGAAAAAAAGATCTAAAAAATAAATAACTAAAAGTGGTAGATCTCGTACTACATGATTACCAGCTTATTAATTAAATAAAGGGATAAGAACTGTAGATTGTTTTTATTTTATTAAAGCATGTAAAGATCAGATAAAGCTTCCTCTCAGTTTTTCAAATGTATGTTAGTGATTTCTAATTTAATTTGGATTAAAAAATACGTATTTAAAAATTTTTTTAAAGAAATTCAGTTTATATTTTGTGGGTTAAATGTATTAATGAAAATAGGAAGTTAAAATTAGATATTATAATATAATATCTAAACAATGAAAACTTGATTTATTTCCATTTCTTCTGCTGTTAAACAAAAGTTATAAAATTCGGGAAACTTTACATGGAGTTTTTTGAGTCCAAAAGGGTAGTTAATCTCCAACCTGACCTTTTTCATTGAATCACTTTTGATGTTTGCATCACTTTTCAAATAAACAGATGCCATGATATTCATTAACCTTAGAAGAAAAATGGTGCTCCAAATCAATCATACTGGTCTGCCAGAGTTTACTTGAAGGGCTTTTCAGAATATCAACATGATCATAAGTTTGGTAGCTCTTGAAGCAACAAACAGGATTTTTTAATTTCATTATATAGAAGAACAGAATAGTAATACATGAGCACATTGATCAATTATCACTTTAGTGAAAACCCTTTTCAGATTTTATTCTTATTATTTTTTCTTTTTTTCATTGTAAGTAAAGTAGCATTTTATAACTACTTTCACAGACGTAAGTGTGACAAAACTATATAATTATTAGAAGAAACAATGTGATTGTATTGTCATTTGTGGTGGTTTTGAAACATTATGCATTAGATTAGATAATTATTTAAGAAAAAGTTATTCTTAATTGTTTCTTTATGCATTAAGTTTTATGCTATACTACTAAAATTGTTTTGAGTTAGTTATATATACACATACAGATACTTTTTTTTTTATTTTTTTCAGTGAGCTGCACTTATGAACAGAACAACAGACATGCAATCCCTTCATATTTTGAATCACTCTAAATGTATGCTGGCAGCATTTCATAACCTTAGACAAGATGAATCAATGCTTGATGTTACATTAGCATGTCAAGGCTTGAACTTAAAAGCACATAAATTAATCCTTTCAGCTTGTAGCCCATTTTTTAAAAGTGTGTTAGAAAGTAATCCTTGCAAACATCCTATTATTATATTAAAGGATGTTGAATTTGTGGACTTAAAAGCTGTAATAGATTTCCTATATAAAGGAGAACTCTCTGTTCCACGAGAGAGGCTGATTCCCACATTGAAAGTGGCTGAAGATTTGCAGATAAGAGGATTAACACGTCATGAATCAAATAAAGTTGACTATGAAAAATTATATCAGAAAGTACATGAAAGGCAGTCTGGGAGAAAAAGGCGAAAAAAATACCATAAGTGTTCATCTGACTCTGAAGGCCAAGATTATTCAAATAATTCTGACTCTGATGAGATAGTTTCGCAGTCAGATGATAGTGAAATTAAAACTTTAGAGAAAACTGAAGCTAATTTGTCCCCATCCTCTCTGAAAGATCAGGGAAGCCATGATGAGTCATCCGATGAAGCAGATGAACCCAGGCCTGTTGTTTTACGTGTTACAGAACCAGCTGATGATGAAGCCTTAAGTGTTAACAAAGATGGTATGGACGTTGAAAATATATCAGGTCAACCCTTCAGTACTTTTCAAAATCACGAATCTGATGAGAATGATAGTTATCAAAACGATATAAATGCTGATGAGGAAATTCATGTAAGTTCAGTACAATTGTATTTATTGCGTATATTTTTAATTTTCATTTGAATGTTTTTATCTCAATCTAGCAGATAGTTTGGTACTTAAATATTATCGCAACCACCTTGGTAGAAATTATTAAAAGTTTCAGAATATACTAAACGGTAGCAACCACACGAGTGACAATTCTTCATTTTCTAGCAATTTAAAATTTTTTTTTTAAATTTCAGATTTCAACGGTTTTTATAGACAAATAGAGATATTTTTTTAATGCCGCAAAATTTGTGCCTGTACAAAATAAAAAAAGCTCCACAACTGCAAGTCATCAATCTCTTTTTCCTGTAAAATTTGGGAAATTGTGCCAAGGTGGTTGCTCGGTTATAATCACATAAGTATCGATAATTTTATGTCTATATCATATGTGTTTTTATATGCATTTTGCATTTATAATTAATTTTTTTTACTCAATATATTTGTTCTTTCAGTAAATAGATTTTTCCTAATGCATTTAAAAATACTATGTGTAGGATTCTTACTAATCTGGAAAGTCAGAAAGAGAAAAAATGGCAAGGAAAACTTAATTTTTATTCAGCAAATTGGGGAAATTTGAAACTTTTAATTTTTCTTTGGAAGAAAGGAAATCAAGAGTTACTGTACCCAGTTTTCTTGTGAAAGTATTTCATCTCTGTAATATCTGAGAGAATTTTATCAACCTATAGCTATCCATTCCATTTGTTATTGAACTGAAGTTTATCTTTTTGTTTAGAAACCTAACTGTTGTATTATCTTTCTTAAGTAGTATAAATGCTTTTAAAAATAAATGGAATAATTTAGAGCTACCACTATACGTTTTTGCATTTTGTGGCAAATAAAATATATCAATACTTTTCACAGTTCAGTTTAATTTGTAGCTCCTTTGATTTTATTTTGAAACACTGTAAAAAGAATATTTACAATCAGTGGTATATTGTTGAAAATTTCTTTTACAAGATGAACAGTTTTTTCCGTAATTGATATTTGTTTTTAAAACCCTGTCTACCTTTTTAAATGGTTTAGATATGTTTTTTGTGTATGTATTTGTGGGTTTGATTCCAGATAATGGGCTGGCTGCATGAGAGTTTTTGTGATTTTCTCCGTGCATAATGCGGATGTGGCGATCACGTGGTTCAGTGAAGCCTGGTTAGTTGCTTGCTCGTGTCACCATCTATATTCGTCAGTGGGAAGTGTTGCGTCGCATGAGCGGGACTCGATCTTGGTTCAATTTACTGGGAGTCGAATTCTTTACCGCTAGCCCAAAAGAGCTCCGTTGTGCTAGGTTCAAGAATTCTAACTCTTTCAAATTTGCGATGGTGGAGTTGTTCTCGAGATCGGTCCGCCGCAGCGGATATTAGCCAGTTTTTCATAGAAACCCTTCCGTGAAGCCATCCCTAACCCAGGTAGCTAGCCTTAGCCCATGCATGTTTTGCCATAATCAAATAAACCAAATCACCCTTCATATATTTCTTTTATTTGTTTCACTATGAATGAGATGAAATAAAGTTTTTCTAATGTCTTCAGTTACTTCATTCTGTTTTTCGGGAATGCATGGAATTGTTATTCACAGTTAATTTGATAATTAGTTTAATGTGTTTCCTTCCATAGCCTCGAGTTTATTTTCTATTACGCAGGTAATTTCTCTTTTCATTTCCTCTTGACCTGTTCATCTTTTCCGAAACAGCCTTCATTTCTTCAAGAACAGATTCTTCCATCTTTTCTTGAATGGCTCTCATCTCTTAACAGAAACTTGTTAAAATAATTTTTCTGTGCTTACAAATTTTGATTATCCCCGGTTTTGAAAGAGTAAATGGAGTAATCAAAATCATTGAAAAATTTTTCCCCAAGCTGATGACTAGAGACTGATGAGATACACTGACGAACCAAAACTTTATGACCATCTCTACATTTTTCAATGAACTCGGGTAGATGAAGTTGAAGCGCGTGATTAGGTGGGAATGGTATTTAAATGCTGCTGGAGAGTGTAAGGAGTCATTATTGCACTTACATTTGTGAGTGGCAGGAAAGGCTGCTGATCTAAGTGAATTTGTTAGAAGGCAGATTCTAATGTACCAGCTCCCACTTTTCTTTAATGGCTCTCATCTCTTTAATGGAAACTTGACCAGCTTCCATCTTTTCTTTAATGGATTTTTGTCCTGCTTTAATCTCTTCTTTAAAGGATGCTTGGCCAGCTTCCATCTTCTCTTGAAATGCAGCAAAAGCAGTGATGAGCTGTTTCAATTGTTCTTCCATTGCATTTGTTATTGGCATTCGAGTCTCACGCCTGACACCAAAAAGTGTTGCGCGTGTACAGCTTCATAATGGATTGAATGCACTAGTCGTTAAAAAGTTAATAAAATTTATTCTTTTCACAAGAAATAAAACAAAATGCTGAAATATTTCCTCCGAGATATTTGTACAATATCACAATATCTCACAGTAGTTATATTTTAAACTACTAAAACGTTAAACAGAATTCAATTCAAAATACAGCGAATGCTAATTCAATCTCATTGCGAATTTGGTACAATCAATAACAGCACTAAACAAACAACTACATTTCACTTAAAACAACTACTGAATTGAGATGTTTTCCTCCAGCTTTTATAAGCTTTTTAATCAAGCATGAGAATATTCTGGTATTTTCCCCATTTTTCTGGATAGCAACAGAGTACAATTACCAGATATCTATTTATTAAAATGGTAGTGCTCCTGCATTTTTACTTTTTCAGCATAGCTTTCTCTTAAAACTCATCGTGCGCAGCATTGCATGGGGAAATGAAACAATTTAATTACAATGCTATTAAAAATAGCTAAATAAATACCAAATCCGTAACAGTATGAATTCATCTGCAAAAGTTCAGTGGCTTCAGTATTAGCTGAAGCTTTTTCACTTGAAATTTTGAATTACCTTATAATATGGCGATTTTTAAATTTTGGTTAACCAACTTGTCGAATATGTGTACTCGGTTTTGAAGCTCATTTCTTTATGAAATATTTTGGCCTGAGCAATTAGCACTGTTTGACAATGACACGTTCTCTCTGTGATGTTGTCATTACTTTGTCATAATTGTCACTTCTTGCATAATGAATAATTTTTCTGTTATTTATTGCGAATGGGGTGTTAAAATAAATAAAAAAAATTCCTTTTTGAATTTTCTTACGTCACATACATAATACAGTTGACTTGCCAATGCCATACTCATTGCATAATTTTGAGACGGATACACTTTTATCCATTTTTTTGCAGCAGTTTCATTTTTTGTTTAATGGACATTGAAACATGCTTTTTCTTTGTAGACCTTTTCGCAGCTCCAGAATTAAAAACTCTTTTCGACATAGTCGAAAGTTCAAGCTTTAATTTTTAAAAAATTGCTGTAATAATTACAGTTTGCAAAAAATAATAAGTAGTATCAAATTAGAAGATTAAGGAACAACACAATCTGCTATATTAACTGAAATTTCTTAGAATCGTAAAGTATAATTTTAGCCTAACTTAGTATTGTCCGCTATACATTATTGGCTATGTATCATTAGATTGGCAATGAAGGGCAAGGTGTTCGCTAAATTTTGTCAATTGGCAATGAAAGGCAAGTTGTTCGCTAAATTTTGTCTTGTTTCTATCTCGTACTGAGACAATTAAGCCTGAATTGTATTAGTTTAGATATTTATGTCTTAAGGCTAATCCGAGTCCTGAATAAATAAAAGCTCACATATACTTAAGGCTTATCGAGGGCCAGCACTAGATATCGCCTGATGCAGTTTTTGCGCGTCCTAAATTCTGCTACAAAGCACTTCCCTAAGTTCTACATTTTTGCTGCCTCTAAACTTTGAATCCCAGTACTTTCCCTAAATTATAAAAATTTTGTTATCCTTTAATTTTGCTGTTCGGTGATTCTCTAAATTCCAAAAATTTTGTCTTCCCTAAATTCTGCCGCCAGGTGCAGCCATACGAGCTCTGACGCCGGTTCTGGGTTTATGTGAATAACATATCAGTTATTCTTAATTTAAATAGCACTAAATGTAATCTTTTGGTCTATGAGTTTCATTAAAAAATCTATTTTTAGCATAGGAAAACAAATTTTTGTTAAATTTTTTGCCATCAACTTTTTTTAGCACATTTAACTTAAATCTAATCACCTCCAAGCGTAATGTCACCCTAAGAGGTTGCCATTCTGTTTGTTATTCAATTACTAATGTAAAAAACATTTTCAGACATTGCTGCCGGAGTCATCACTTAAGTTGTTGTGTTGATAAACATGCGATGATGAAAGCAAAATATAATAAATAATCATTTGCCAAGTTGAGGTCAGGGATATAAAATACTAGTAGGTGTAAAATCAACAATGTCCCTATGTAGAATGTTTCGGTTATGCCAAGCAAACATGAAGCTACGAAACCAAATTATTGATCTTACAAATTTATGCTGAAATGATTGTTTCTTCAATAATGAGGTATTTTATTTAGTGCCTAAGTGAAATTAAGAAGCGGGACTTTCCACATGTTTTATTATGGGAGGAAAAAATCAAATGTGCATTTGTAAAGCATACAAAAAAAAGTTTGTGGCTTTGATCTTAGATCATTCCGGATATTGAGCGTCCGGATCTTGAACTTTGTACTGTATCAGGTATCCAAAAAAATTTGTGCTGCTGGAGTAAAAAGTTAAATTCAAATGGCAGGTGTCGCTACTCTGCCATTATGACTTGGTTGTTATTTCTAACTGAAAGTTAACTGCAGGAACGTTTTTGAATACCTAATACATGGTCTCAACCATAAGTAAGTACTACTGAGCACCCATTTGGTACCTTGTGAAGTAAAATTAATAAATTTCTATCACTATTTTTTGGTGGGCACCATTGCTTGGACATCATTTTTTGTATCAGCCTAGTAGTGGAGTAATATGAAAATTCAGTGCATTACAGTAACCACTGTATTGATTTTATTCAAAGATTTCTAAAACATTTTCAAACATTATTAACAACTTATGAAATTATTGCTAGAGATCTTTTGCACCTTGGTTTGCAATAAGTACTTCCTTTTTCATGCAAGCCAGTTAATCTTCAGATAGTCTTAGTCACTAATTCATTAGAAAATTTATTGCAAAAGTGTATTATCTTGAAGCAAAGTAATGTTTCCATGGTTTTGTTATTAAAAAGCTAGTCACCAACAAGTAAATTTGCTGCTCTCTGGTAAGTGGCATGACTGTGTTCAGATTTGTCTTGTTTTCATAACATTATTCTGTACCTTCATCTTTCTTCAGCACTGTGGGTGAGTCTGTTTATGTGAGAGTGATCATGCAGTTGAAAAGAATTCAATATATAGATGGTGGTAAAAGTTTTTCTGTTTAGTCTAATTAAAAAAAAAATTCTGTATTATATAGATTGTTACGAATTTTGTATTTAGATAGCTAATTTTAGTAGAATTCTAATTAAAATTCTTGTATTTCCCACTGCAACACAGCGCGAGACAAATATTAAGTGAAAGCAATGTTAGAAAAGTAAAAATACTTGAATGTGTGTATTTAACATTAATAAATAGGTATCTCTTTAATTTGTATTGAAATTGAATAAATGTAATTGACCACTATGTTAGCTGTAACCGTAATTCCATCTTCTTATTGGTTTCCAGAAATTTTGAGAAGCAGAAAATGTTAGAACTATCTCACACAGCCAGTTGAAAACTATTTAAAGCCAGAGAGCGACATCTCAGCTCAGTTGTTTAGTTAGTTATTTAGTTATTGTTACCAGGATTTATTTAGTTCCGTGTGAACTGAGATATCTGAATTAGCTTTCTCTTTTGAAAATGCTTTTCATTGTGTTGTATTTTAATGATTTTAATAGTTTGAAGTATAACTACTAATTATATTGTGTAATATTGTGAACGCCTATACAAATATTACTGAGGAAAATTCCAGTGTTCTGTTATATTTCTTTTGATAAAAGTAAATTTCATTAACCTTTTATTGGACTATTATGAATCTATTATGAACCCGTACACTTGCAACATTTTTTGGTGTCAGAAGTGGGATTGAATGCCAATGACGAGAGCGATGGAAGAACAATTAAGGCAGTTGGTGGCAGCATTTGCTGCTTTCGAAGAGGAAATGAAAGCAGGACAAGAAAAGATGAAAGCGGTCAAGAATCAGTTAAAGAAAAGATGAAAGCCATTCAAGAAAAGATGGAAGCTGGTAAAGAAAAGATTGAAGCAGGACAAAAAGAAATGAAAAGTTACCTGCATAATAGAAACCATATGAGGCTATGGAAGGCATAATAGGTGCAGTTGAAAATAAAATTGGATAAATTGAAGAAAAGGTTCCTTCTACCAAAGAAGAAATAGCAGATAGAGTTTCGGTAATGGAACAACAAATCAATTACAGAGTTTCTTGTCAAAGAACAAATAGAAGAGAGTTTCTGTTGTGAAACAACAAATCAAGGAAAGAGTTTCTACTGTCCAACAAAAAATCAATAACAGAGTTTCTGTGGTTGCCAAACAAGTTGGACCTTGAAGAAATTTTTAGCGACGGTAGGGAGCAATAGTGATGGTTTAAGGTTTTTACCCGTGCCTGCTCGTTCCTCTCTGAAGCTATCCACATGTGATGGGAAGACCTCTTGGCAAGTGTATAAGACAAAATTTTCTGTAATGTCATACGCGAATGGATAGGATTCCCCAAGCGTAAGGCCTGTCATCTCGCTGCTTCTCTGAGAACAGATGCAGCGAATATCCTTCAGACTCTTCCCCAAAAACCAAAGGCTAGAAGAAGAATTTCAAAGCTCTATCCTGTGCATTGGGAGCTGCACTTTGGGGAGAAATGTTTAAAATCCCATCTGTTGAATAATTTGAAAGAAGTATGCTATAGGGCCCTGATGCCCATGTTGTTGTAGAGTGGAACTAAGGTTTGTTTATGTTGAAGGCAGCAGCCTAAAAATACACTCTGTGCATCATAGTGCATTAAAATATTGTTAAAAATTTGTGAACTACTGAACCACCATCACCTGATATAGAAGCCTATTTCTATATGGTGCATGCGGCATAAAGATGGGATTTTTGGAAGCTTTTGTGTGTTTCGATTTAGATTAATGGAAAGTTCATATTCAAGGGATAGTGGAATTCCAAATTAAGGTAGGGAAATCTTAAATTAGTGATTATTTATGGTAAATTAGTAAATATTTATTATTGCTGTCTTAGGTGTATTTAAATTAAATAAAATGGAAGATAAGTTAGACAGATTAAAACGTAAACGTTCCAAACTGAGATCGTGTGTTGCAAAGTTAATTAAAGTAATTGAAGGTAAATTAAAAATTGAAGTAGAGAAAAATTCGATAAAAGAATTTCAGGAATTGTATGAATTAGTAACCAAAAAGAAAAATAATTTGAGAGCACTTGATGGTGAAATATAAGAGTTAATTGATGTTAACTTAATTGAAGAAGATTATACTTTAAGCGAAGAATATAATGACAGATGTATAATTGCTTGTAGTCAAATTAAGCAGTTTCTAGATGAGGTTACCGCAGTACCACTAACGCGGAATTCCCAAAGTTCTGATTTAAACCAGTCTAGTGGTAATGGAATTTTGCAGATGAGTTCCAGTTCTACTCGAAATAGTACACTGAAATTACCAGAATTAATGATTGATAAATTTTGGAGAGACCCCAAACAATGGAATAAATTTTAGAATAGTTTTGAAAGTTTGATAGATAAATACGAAATGCTCTCAAAAACACAAAAATTTGCATATTTAAAAACATTCTTAATGGGACAAGCTTTGAATGTTGTTTCAGGTTTTGAATTAACAGAAAGTAATTATGATAATTGTGTAGCATCCTTGAAAGACAGATATGGTCGAAAAGACCTGATAATTAATTCATTCATGAATAAAATTCTCAATTTAGAATACATTAAAAATTCTGTGAATAAAGGCTTTACATAATTTGTATGACAAATTAGAAGTTTCGATTTGTAATTTGGAAGCTTTAGGGGTAACTTCTGGCTCATATGGACATTTACTAATTCCAATATTATTAAAATAAATTCCGGAGGATTTAGTTTTCAAATTTAATTAACAAAGAGGATCAAAAGATAAAGTTGAAGTTTCGGAATTATTAAAACAATTTATTAAAACAGAAATAGAATGCAGGGAAGTTTCAAATTTAGTATTTACCTCTGCAATTTGATCAATCAAAATATGAAACTAGAAAATATGTAAAAAATACACGCACAGCTACATTTTATACTGCAGTTAACCGAAAATGCATCTTCTGTGATAATCTGCACGAACCATCTAAATGCGAAGTGAATGTTTCTGATAAATTAAGGAACTAAGATCCGAAAACCGCTGCTATTGTTGTTTAAAAAAATTTCATACATCAAAAAAGTGTAGAAACAAAGCCAAATGGAATAAATGTGGTGGAATTTATTACAATGAATCGATTTGTATTAATAAATCCCTTGTAAATAAAGAGTCAGAACAAAGTTATTCCGAAAAGGAATCTGAATCTCTGAATTCTGAGGAAAGAAATAAGAGTTCAAAACTTAAAATTGATTGCTTCTGTTCCTAAATGTGATAATAATTATTACTGTAATGCTACGGAAATATTACAAACTTATACTGTTTATGCTTGTTCTAAATATAAATCAAAATTAACTAGATTAATTCTTGATCAAGGCAGTCACAGATCCTTTATAACGAAAAAATTGGCTGATTATTTAAAACTTATTCCAATCCATTATGAAAGACTTTCTGTTCATTCATTTGGTGTGACCAAGGCAATGAATCATTCCTATCTGGTCGTTGAAATCGAAATTCATAATTGGAAACAAACTATTAGAATACAAATTGAATGTTTGATCTCGGATGCTATTTCCTGGGGTCCCATCAATGCACCTAGTAAAAAAATTGCAGACTTCATAGAGTGTTAGGGGTTACAGCTTGTGGCTTGTTCTGAAAAAATATAACACAGATGTTGAGATATTGATTGGAGGGGATGAATTCTGGAATGCGTTTTATTCTGAAAGAATTAAAGTATCTGAAGGGTTGTACGCAGTCAGTTCTGTGTTTGGTTGGGTGGCTGTAGGAACCGAGAAAAATAAAATGAATAAAACGTATTCTAAAAATGTAGCATTAATGACAAGCATTGTTGTCTTGAAGGATTTAAGAGGTTTTTGGGAATTAAACATAGGGGAATTAATGATTCTGATGATTATTATGATGTTGACTGCGAAATAATAGACCAGTTTGAAAGAAATTTGCAGTTTAAAAATTGTAGATATGAAGGAAATTTAATTTGGAAACACAGTCCAAATAATCTGGAAAATAATTTTAAGGTAACAAAGAAACGATTCGCGAACCTTCACAATAAATTAAGTAAAACTCATCCATTTGGATTTATTGTGCCCTTTGTTATTCGGGCGAAAATTATTATGCAAGAAATCTAGTGTTCCGGTGCTGACTGGAATGAGGTCTTTTTTGCGAAGATTAAGGACAAATTTAAGATTTGGGGGGAGGAACTTTGTGATTTAACTGAAATATCAACACAGCGGAATTTCTTTGATGATGATCCAATGAATGTAAGCATTCACCTATTTTCGGATGCTAGTCTTAAAGCATATGGGGTCATCGCATATTTCAGATACTGTATGAGTGATTCAGAAATTAAGACTTCCTTTATCATGTCGAAATGCAGGGTTGCACCTTTAAGATCAATCATGCCTCCTTGTTTAGAGTTGATGAGAGCGCTCGTGGCTGTTCAGATGTATAAATATTTAAAGAAATTGTTTGGCGATTTAATTGAGAATGTTTATTTTTGGAGCAATTCTGAAATCGCCATTAGCTGCTTTAAAAGTTCGCCAAATAATTAGAAACCATTTATTGCAAATCACGGACGGAAATACAGGGTATATGCAACATAAAATTGTGGAACCACTGCAAAGGTAAACAAAACCCTTCAGATTTACTAACTTGAGTAAAGAATGATTTGTGGTGACATGGGCCACACTGGTTATGTTTTGCTATTGAAAACTTTCCGAAACAAAAGGAATTACAACCAAATTCAGAATCGTTAGAGTTAAGAAAAGTATTATTTTGACTGCATCCATAATTGACAATGAATTCCCAATTCTGGATATAGAAAAATTCAGTTCTTTAGAAAAATTACTCCGAATTATTGCCTATGTATTAAGATTTATTGGGAGGCTTCTGAAAAGGTCTACACAGAATGAACCTTTAAGTGCTTTCGAAATTGAAGCAGCTGAACTTTATTGGGTAAAAATTACTCAACGAGAATTGTATCAAGTGGAAATAATTAAGCTATCAAATAAAAAACCAATTTTAGATTCTTCCATCTACTCCCTTAATCCGAGGCTTGATGGGGAGGGAATTTGTTGGTTGGAAGGTTGCATTCAATTTGCAGACTGTCATGAGAACTTAAAACACTCCATTGTATTACCTTGTAAGTGCAAATACACCGAGTTGATAATCATGGAATGACATGAAAAGGTATTCCATGCTGGAGTTAATTCGACACTAACTCAGATCAGAGCCAAATACTGGATCATTAAGGCGAGGCAGCGTGTTAAAACTGTCATCACTAAATGTCTGATATGCAGACGATATAATGCTGGTCCTTGGGTGCAGGATATTGTTCCACTTCTTCTGGACAGAATCCAAGAGTCGCCTCCATTTGCTGTGACTGGGTTGGACTTCGCAGATCCATTTTTTTACGAAAGACAGCCAAGGTAAATTTTACGTGCTGTTGTTAACATGTGCAGTTACTTGTGCCTTACATGTAGAGATAGTAACTGATCTGAGCACTGAAAGTTTTTTACTAGCTTTCTGGAGATTTTTAGCTCGACGAGGACTGTGTACCACCGTGTACTTCGACAATGCCAAAACTTTTAAAAGAGCTGACAAAAAACTAAAACATATTTTCAGAACTTTGAGTGACTCATCTGTGAAAGAATTGTTTTCTGCTAGAGGCATAAATTAGAAATTTATTATTGGGAGGGGTCCATGGTGGAGAGGTTTTTGAGAGTGTATGGTACGAACCACAAAATCCAGTTTATGCAAAATTATTGGTTGATCATCCCTTACGGTTAACGAGCTTGAAACAGTGCACATTGAAATCAAGGCAATGATTAATTGTAGACCAATTACCTATGTGTTTAGCGATCCTAATGAACCTTCTCCACTAACATCCTCACATTTTCTGATTGGTTGACAATTATTATCTCTGCCTGGTAATAAAATAACATCAACTAACTTAATTGAATCAATAAATTCAATTATTAAACGATATAAATACCATCAAGATATTTTAAATCATTTTTGGAAGCATTTGAGAACACAGTATCTTTTTAATCTGAGATTTGCCAATGTTTGTCCTCCAAACTCGAAAGCATCACAGATTAAAAATCAACGATTTTGTCTTGGTCCATGATGATAAATATCCCAGAAATCTCTGGATGATAAATAAAATTTTGAAATTAATGCCAGACAGGAATGTTAAAATAAGATCTTGCATAATTAAAACACCTGGTACCTTAAAAAGGCCTATACAATTGTTATATAATATGGAACTTGACTAATGTTTGTATTTTATATTTTTAGTTTTGATTCTCCTGACCTCACTGATAGGTATCATTTAATGTTTTGTAAAATTTATATGCTTATGATTATGTATGTGTGTTTGTTATATTTAACCATTTCTCTAAGATTGATTGTCAAAATATTAATTGAATATTCCAGAATATATTATTGAAAGACGAACTCTCCACCGAGTTCAGGTGGTGAGTGTTGAATAATTTGAAAGAGGTATGCTAGAGGGCACTGATGCCTGTGTTGTTGTAGAGTGGAACTAAGGTTTGTTTATGTTGAAGGCGGTGGCCTAAAAATACGCTCTGTACATAGTGCATTAAAATATTGTTAAAAGTGTTAAAAATTTGTGAACCACCATTGCCTGATCTAGAAGTCCATTTCCATACCGTCAACAGAAAAATCCATTTCCAGGAGTTCGCCATCGATGTGGAAAGGCTGCCCCATCTCGCGTTTTTGGAGTGCCCGACAGAAACAAGGGAAATCCTGTCTTTGCGGTACTTCATCGATGGCATATGGGATCCTAAAATACAGAAAGCTTTGTGAATGGCAGTGTCAAGGATTTAGAAAGTGCTCTGGTGTATGCCATGAAATTTGGAGCAGCCCAGCAAGCAGCTCGTAGAGACCACCACCCAATCAGAGCTGCTCAAGTCCAGGAGCCATTGGATCAAGTGATTGCTCATCTAGCTGATTTAACCAGATAAGTCAAAGCTTTGATTGCAGAACTGCAGAACACTCCAGGGCACGGAAAATAAGACAGATGATTTAAATAGACAACTCAATGCCTTGAAATGTAATAGGAGTAACATAACAAGAAATCAGGCCAAAATTGCTGGAACTGTGGTGGTGAAGGCAACATATGGAAGAAGTGTAGAACACTTCAGGCCCCAGAAAATAAGACCGTTTCCTAGCAATGACACATGATGCAAATTAGTGGCCATCTCGCAGAGTGGAGTTTGAATGATAATGAAAAAGCCCTTTTTAAAGTGCTCAAAATTTCTGCAGTAATGGACTATTAATCAATGGGCATATCGATGGAGTTCCTTGCAATATAACTATCGACACAGGAGCCAATGTTACCATCATTTGGAAAGATTTAGCTCAACACTTTAAAGATAAATTCATTTCAAAGCCATCTTGCGTTACCCTTCAGACTGTGTCTGGTGATAAAATCGCAATTGATGGGAAGTTAAACGTAAATATCATATTTAGAAGTGCTGTCTACCATCATTCGGCATATGTGGTGGATATTACAGATCCTTGCATACGCAGATTCGACTTTCTAAGGAAATACAATTTAACCTTGGACTTTAAAAACAACAAACTGCTTTCAGCATTTGAGGACATAAACTGTCCATCATGAGAAGGGTTCTCTCTTGGAAATGTCAATGCCTTCTCCTGAAGATCCTGCTCAGAAAGCTGCTAATATCATACTAGGGTCGAAGAAAAACACAAGCTGCTGAGTCCGGTCTCACGACAAATTACAACATCGACATTGGCTGATTGAGACCCATGGAATGACAAAGAAGTCAGGAAAGACCACTGGAAGATTGTGACATTAAATCTATAATTGAATTAATGGAGTCTTCAAACAGAAAACCTCTATACAGCGTCTTATACCGGAAATTCTAATTAGATAATGGAAAGGCTTTCTGATGGCAGCTGATACTTCCAAGATACCGGATCCCATTTTGTCCTCAAAGAATTACATAGCAGTGCTACAGGATGCTACTTCAAAATATTGAAGACATTGCAATGAGTTCATGAGTCCTTCTAGTGGAGTAATGCAAAGGGATGACCTGCAAAAGTGGTGCCGATCTTGCAATGCCTGTGCAGGTCAGAAAGGACTGAAGAAATGCAGCCAAGGGAAGCTACAATGTTGCAGTGTAGCAGCCCCTTTTGAATGTATCACCTTTGAATCCTGGGACTTCTGCCATTAACTGCTCTTGGCAACAAATACATCCTCATTGTCATAGATTACTTCACCAAGTGGCCTGAAGTGTATCCTATTCCTTATCAAGTCGCTGCCACAGTAGCAGAGGTAATGATACAGCATTGGATTTCCAGGTTCGGAGTTACATTCTGATCAAGGGAGAAATTTTGCATCGGCTGTAATTAAAAATCTCTGCAAGCTATTTGGCATTGACAAAACTCAAACAGCACCTATGGTGGAGAGGTTTAATCGAATAACCTCTCATTGGTGGTTTCCAGAAACTAACAGATCTGGGACAAGAAGTTACTTCTATTTTTACTGGCTTATTGCAGTGCTGTCCTTGAGATTACTGGCTGTTCCTCATCTGAGATGCTATTTGGTCATGACCTTCGTCTGTCTTGTGATCTCTTGTTTGGTCACCTTCCAGATGTACCTTCTTGCCTGAGGAATATATATCTGAGATCTCCAGGCCTCGTTGGAAGTGATGCACAATTTTTCATGAGAGGTGTCAATCTGGTGACAGAAGATAGAGACTCGACACGACACGAGAGCTACAGGACATTGATTCAATGAAGGAGACAATTTATGGTTGTGGAATCCGACTCAAAGGAAAGGACTCTGTCATAAACTACAGTTACCTTGGGATGGTCCGTACGCAGTCCTAAAGAGGATGAATGATGTCATAGTTCGGATCCGTAAGTCATCAAATTCTAAGCCCCAAGTTATTCATTACGACAGGCTAGCTCCTTACTATGGCCGTATGCGGTGTATCTAATGTAAATAGTATAAGACCATGGTTCTATTTGTTTGTAAATTTGTGCACTCATGTATTGATTTAGTATTTGATTTGCTATAAGTTATATTGCAATTATTGTTTATATTGTTTGTTAATATATTATTATGTTTATTATTGCATTGATGCTTTAGTTATATGTATGGCTTCCTGCCCAGGGATTGTACTGCCCGGGACGTGCAGTCCTTGGGTGGGTGCAGTGTTATGAATTTTGTATTTAGGTAGCTAATTTTAGTAGAATTGTAATTAAAATTGTATTTCCCTGTGCAACAAACTACAAGACAAATATGGAGAGAAAGCTATGTCAGAAAAGTAAAAATGCAGGAGCGTGTGTATTTAACATTATCTCTTTAATAGGTGTAATAGGTATCTCTTTAATTGGTACTATTCCATTAGAGAGTGTTAATTAAGATTGTACCACTTCCATTAGAGAGTGCTAGTTAAGACTGTACCACTTTTTTATTTTTGCCAACAATTGTTGCCAAGTTTAAAATTATGAAGTAATAATAGAGTTCAAAAGATTAAAGTACTTCTGTAAAAAGTAATTTTTTTTTAATTTCAAAATTCTTAAAAAAAGGAAATTTTTCTTTTTAATGTTTTAATCTAGAATATTCTACACACAAATAAAAAATAACAAAACAAAATTTAATCTAAACAGATGGCATAAAGAAAATTCTACAGATAAATAAAAAATAACGAAACAAAAGGAAATTCAGTCTAAACAGGTGGCATAAAATTACAAATATCATTCAAAATTTTTGAAAAATTTCAGTTTTTGAATATAACTGATGCCACATAATTTCTATCAAATATGACTCTAAATGGTGGCGAGCAGTGCTCCTGTTGAGTTTATTTATCCATTTAGTACTACCCCATAATTGTTCCACAGCATGACATCCAGTTTCGGGGTCTACAAAATTAGAATTCACAGTGAAATGTTCATAATCAGCATTTCTTAATTCCTCTTTCTCATATCCTTTCCAGCAGATTGAAAGTATAATGCTGCCATCCGTGCTGTTTTCCTGAATGTCGGTATCAGTGGCAGTTATCAACAATTGGGAATGGTGACCAAGAAACATCTTTGCTTTCCCCAGCATAAACCCCTGAATACTCATTGTTTCAGAAGAATAAGTCTAGCGCTATTTCTTTCTTTTTGTGAAAAGACTTTTGTTATTTCTACGATTTTCTTTACTCTAACAGTTTTATTTCTTTTACGAGATTTGAGCTATTTGATGATATTTCAAACAAAAACTGGAAATCTCGAGGCAGGATATTTCGAACGTTAAATTCTCGAGCGTTGATATTTAGTGTGTTGTTGTAGCATTGTTTTCTTCTCCTTTTATCTTCATTTTTAACTGATGCCACTCTAACAGAATAGTACCCTTTAATTTGTATTGAAATTGAGTAAATGTAATTGACCACTATGTTAGCTGTAACTGTAATTCCATCTTCATATTGGTTTACAGAAATCTCAAGAAGTAGAGAATGTTAGAACTATCTCGCGCAGCCTTAAACTATTTAAAGCTGGAGAGGGACATCTCAGCTCAGTTCTTTAGTTACGTAATTATTGTTATCACAATGTATTTAGTTCCACGTGAACTGAGATATCAGAATTAGCTTTCTCTTTTGATAATGTTTTGCTTTGCATTGTACTTTAATGTTTTCAGTAGGTTGAAATATAACTACTGATTATATTGTGAACACTTGTACGAATATCTCTTGAGGAAAATTCCAGCCTTCTGTTATATTCCTTTTGATAAGAATAAATTTTATTAACCTTTTATCTGATTTGTGCATTTAATCTATTACGAACCCATACAGATGCAACAATATATATATATATATATATATGCGTATGTATCATGTTACAAAAGTATATGTATATATTCAAGTGTTGCATTGAAATATGAAAGATGCTCCCAAAGAAGTTTTTGAAATTTCTTTAAATATATTTATGAACTTACACTCTATTTTTATTCAACTTTGTGTAAACGTCAGTCCTAGCATTTTTCTGATGAATACAAAGTCATCTTTTCTTATGGCATTTGGTACAGCCTGCAAGTAGATGGAGAATAGATTTTTTCCCCTATTTTAAGGAATTTAATTTTTTCCCTTTTAGCTTTATTTCCATTTTTCAAAGGAGGTAATGAAATCTCAAGGGGTTACATTTGATGTAGAAGGAGAGTGGAGAAACTAAATAATACTACTTGGTAAACTTTAAATGGCACAAACTTCCAATAACCTCTCATGTTCAGTTCATCTGATAAAATTCATTGACATGTCTTGAGACAATTCAGCAGCTTTGCAGATTCATGAATTTTTTGGCTACAGTTTTTCATATTAATTGATCTAATGCTATTTTGCAGCATTGTTTGGGATTGTGTTGGTGAATGGTGTTCAGAAAGATCTTACTCTGACATTCAGCTGCATTTGAAAGGTTAAGTCTATTGATAGAGTCTGGTCAAAAGCATTTTTTTACTGAAAGCTTTTTGAAGTGTTTTATCACTTTTATCAAGTTTGTAACAACATTTAGTGCACAGACTGTTCATTTATATAGTTCCTTTGACATGTGATAAAATCAGTTGAAAAATAATATGTCAAATTATTGTTTTTGCTTTTTTAAAATTTCTGATAGACATTAAATTAGTAAAAAAATTAAATAAAAATTTTCCTCCTTATGTTTAACATTTAAAGTATATTTTCTGTCTGGTTTTACATGAAATATTCCTTCTATGCAGAATAATTATTTTTTCTTTAAGGATGCACCATTGTCAGTTCAAGAAAATTCTCCAGTTCAAGAAAATGCTTCTGTGTGTGTATCAGAGCCTTCGGTTTCAGCAAGTCATGGAAATACTGAAGACTCAAATTCTGTTATTCCGGTAGTTGAAGTAGATCATGATAATATTCAAGGTATGAATCATACAATTGAAACAAAGTAAAATTAGAAGCTGCATTAGAAATAACAGCTAATCGTACTATGTATTTGAAAATAAGAAATGTTGTTAAAGCTTTTTATAACAATTGGTATTTCAGTATTGTGAAGATTTTAATTAGTATTATTTTACGTATATTCATTTAATTTTATTGAGGTCCTTCATGTTTCATAATATGCTTTTTTCCATTTTGTTCCATTCATTGTCTACCACTTAACATTTTACTTGAAATAAAATAGAGAGCAGAAGGAAGGAGTATTTTGAAATTACTATCTCTGTCTTATCAAAATATTTAAAAAAAAAACTCGAAATGCATAACACTTATCTACGGAATTTTTAATCTCTTGTGGTCTGGAGATTTTTGTCATATACAGCACAAATTCCGAGGTCCCGACTCGTCGGAACGTCGGCGATCCCAGATTTGGGATTTTTCCTGATATTAGATCATCATTTTAAATCTAGTAAGATGGTGTGTATGTAATTAAAAATATAAAATTGTGATTTATGAAATAATGAATCATTTATGATCTAAAAGGAAATGAAAATTTACAAAAAAAAAAATTATAATATTTATTTGTTAACTTATTTCATAATATTTATTTGTTAACTTTATTAAACATTTCATTTAATGTATGTTGTTTAAGTTGCTTTGTTTTTCATGCTCTTTAATTCTATTGACAGATATAATTTCTTGTTCAGTTACAAAGTTCCATTGTTGCAGTCCTGTAATTGCAGTGTCTGGAACTCCAACATACTTGTCAATCAAAATTTTTTCATTTTTCAATAACCTCTGTGTCACTTTCTTCACTATCGGTAGCAGTATTTTCTGGACCTCGAACCATACTAAAAATTTCACCATATGTTAATTGACTGATAATTGGGGCACTGTCATTGCAATGAGAAACTTCTGCTATATCATCATCATTTATTACCACTTCTCCACATTTCTTTACAAAATGCATTAGTTCAAAAATTTCACCTTTTATTTGCTTTCTCCAAAAACCTTCAATTTGCAGCTATCATCTTTGTGATCCTCACCATGAAATACTGTAGCTATGTAGATACATTAAGTATTTCAAAAGCAGGCAATGTGAGAAATGAGCATTGCCCTCGCCGTGATTCGGAGCATGGACCTCTCGAATACGTGCCGAGCGTGCTGACCACTTCACCATAAAGGTGGAAGAAATACATTATAGCTGGATATAAACTATGTAAAGCATTTCTTAAAGTATCTGCAGACATATCCTCCCATGATCGTGCGATGCTCCACACAGCACATTTTATGCTAAAATATTGTACAAACTTCTTGGTGCATATGTAAAGCAAACCTATTTTCATGTTCAGCCATGCTTATGTGCCTAGTGCAAAATCTGAATAGAAGTCATCTTTCAGATGCATAAATACCACTACCAGATTTCGTTTTATCTCGCACAACTTCTTCCTGGCATAGGGATTTTTTTTCCCATCAGTGTACATAGCACCAATCTTGTCATGTGTGTTTACATCCACCAGGTATATATGACATCCGTCTTCTCATCTGTATTTCCATCTGTCAAGTATACATGATAGTAAACTTAGCAGTATAAGGCAGATGGAGACACCATCATTCTACCAAGAGGTTAGATAGTATCGTCTTGCGTTTCCGCATATCTAGCGTTAGGAGATGCATCAAATAACATTGTAAAATATTGTTTACTCTATTTTAAATTATACTAATTACCTTGTTATATTGTGGGCCAGGACATAATTTACATAATTATTACATTATTTTAGATACTCAAATTACTTTACAGCAGAATAACACTCATACTAGTAATAGAGATTACAAAGACAATGTTCTACAAACTTTACAGAAATTTACAGAATGTGTATTGCGGGACATCCAAATACTATAGTTATACATAGAGTTAAACTCTAGGCTCTGTTCCAATTAATCTCTCCTAAAAAGGAATGGTAAAATTTAAAAAAAATATATATATATAACAAGGCATAGATCAGCTCCGAGTTTCACAAGCTTGTTTGTAATTTGCGTAATCCTTGCCAGCAGATGGTGTTAGACCATAAACTTGCAAAAAACTTGTGTATTGTTACTGGGGATTTTAAGGTGGTATTCTTTGGTAATTGGCCAGATCGTAATGGTCTGAGGTACCAATTTCTCCACAGACTCAAAAGCTTGGTAAATATTTAGGAAATGACCATGTTCTATAATAAATCTTGTTAACAGCGGGGAAGTGATGTTGCATGTTATCTACTTGTGTGAGGTAGTAGTATGTGCAGTGGCTTTTTTCATATTCATCCCTCTTTGTTTGCCATTTGATTTATGCCTTGTGTTTCAGTTGCTTCTTCAAGTATGAGCTTGGCTAAAGTGCTGGTGGTGGATAATGAATATTTCCTGATGTTGGCTCCTTGCCTAATCTGTCTGCAATTTGATTTCCCCTAACCCCAGCACGATCTTTTACCCAGGAAAGTGTGATGATATGATGTTTATACCTCTCTAAGTCTCTAGATTTGCGTAACTATAGGGGATGTGGGGTGTTGGTTGAGTATGAGCTGCTATTAAGAGCTCTTTGTCACTTAAGGTGGTACCTTTAAAATATACTTTATAAATTTAAGGAAGTTCTTGCCACTACTACTAGGCTTGCCTTGTGTTTCACACATTTCAAGAGATTTTTAATGTCCGAACACCATCCTTGAACTACTGAAAATTTTGAAAAGCTCAGTTCACATTTCACTTTTTCAATACCATCACAATTTTTTTTCACGGATCAAAACAAAATATGTAAAAAAGGAAATAAAAGTATCTTGATTTCATTAGCTACAATGCTATTATAAATTTTGTGAAAATATATCTGGATTGAAAAATATAACATCTAAATTCATTGAGTCGGGCTCTATATAATTTTGGAGGAAATGTTTAGACAGCCGTAAAAGTACTAAAATCTAGGTACAAAATATTTAGATTGGCAACAGTGAGAGTAACAAAGACGCTTTTTTAATTGCAAAATTGCTTTTTTATGCGAGTCTGCACTATTTTTGTTTCCTGTATATTTGGCACTTTTTATTTGGCCCAGGATGCAGCAACATCATCAAACCAGGCCAGTCCCAGTCAAAGCAGGATATCTGGTAAGCCTAAGTACAGAACAAAAATAGTTTGTTTTGTAATTTTTGAAGGGCAGTAATTTTTGATTGCATTTCCTGCATACTAAATATCTTCTGTATTGCTGTTAAAAAGCTCATAGAGATAAAGCAAATGAAATGTTAAAAAAAATATGTTTTAATTAAAATTTTAGGTATGGAAACAGCTGTAAATGTAGATTTGAATGCAACAGATGAGGGCACAGATTCTGTAAAACAAATATCAGTTGAACTAAACTCATCTCCTCCGGTTGTCAAATCCCAGTCTATAATGCCAAGTGAACAGGCAGATTCAGAAAGTGAAACTGAGTATGGAAATGGTATGTATGTTTTCTCTCTATTTAACCCTCTCAGCGTTACGGCCAGATAAAAGGCTGCCTTCTAAATTCATTACACGTGAAAATTTCTGCTATTTTTAATGTATCTGATTTTGGTTTGAATGTATATTGGAAGAAAAGGAATCAAGGTATAAAATGACAGGGTCATTTTTTAATTAAACTCAAGAAAATACCACTTATTCATGACATTTTGCAGAACTTTGAAATTTCAGGGCTAAACCCTTAACGCTCAGAGGGCTAAAGCATATTGTGTTGTTTTTGTGTGTATTTCTAAATATTTAATTAATCAGTTATCAGATTTGGCAAAATAAGGTATGTTCAGTGATACCTCGGTAATAAATGTAATTTTTTATGAAGTCCATTTGTGATCCCAAATATTTGTAAACAAGCTTTTTTTTCTCCAAGGAATTGGTGTAAAATGGATTAATCTGTTTTTGGACCACAAGTGATCGCTTATCTAAATTTTATACCTGTGCTTTGAATTCGAGTTTGGCGAAAAGGCGAAAAAGATAAACACAGTATTAAACAAATGAAATAGCCAAAAATTGAATTTAATTGATGGGAAAGTGACGAAGAGAAAGGGGAATGCTAATGTTCTTATGAATGAGATGTCACCTTCGATAAAAGCAAAGCTGTCTCTGGGGCATCATTTATCTTTTCTTAATCTCTTCATGCCATTCAACTCTGCCTGAGATTCATTGGGTTTCTGTTTCACTTAAAATATGCACTATGTGATTTTTTTGTTGTCTATGTACCAAAATGTTTCTAATGTAAGACAAGACATTGCCATTGGAAATGCTTATAGTTCTGTAACATGCTGCTGTTTTATCAAGGTGATATCTTTATAGGAAAACTTTGCATTTTATCTGTCCTCTTTTGCAGAAATTTATTTTACAGATCAAAGATTTTGGGTAATCTTTTCTTCTTTCCTCTTGCTGAAAGACATTCCTGAAGGCATTTTATCTTCATTATTCTTTTTATTTATTCTTTTGCAGCTGCTTTTGAAATTGTTGAGTTTTTTTTTTTTGTTTGTTATTGAGCTGACTTTTATGGTCTTGTTAACTTCTTCACATTTTTATTGTTAATTTACTTCTAAACCCGTGGAGACAACTATCATACATAACATTGTCATGTAAGAAGTGTCAAAACCCTCAAAAATCTATCCTGAAATACTTTCTGGATTTAATTTTCTTCAAGCCAAATTCATTTTCCTACAAACATTTGTTGCTAGGCTTTGTTAAGAGGAGTTAGGCAAAAGAAACTATTAAAAAGTGCTGTTTGTAAAAGTAAGTGTAAATTCTGCGCCATAGGTAGATTACTTAAAAAAAATGAAAATCATTTGTTGCTGACTGGGATGCTCATAATTCAAGACACCATTCATCAACCAAGGCATTTTGGGCTCGGTTTATTTGTCTGCAAACCAAATTGTATGTTATGAGATCTGTTCAAGATCTGAGGTTCCACTCTACTATATTTTCATTCTGATGAGGAACAGAAAGGTGAAAAATATAAAATAAATTGATTGAAGTTTAGAAATTAACACTGTACGTATCTGTGAACTTAAATTTTATTTGCAGTGGAACCCACTCTCTTCCTAAACAGGTTTGAATTGTCAACTAAGGTGGTTCAGCGATCATATCTTGTTGTTACATTTTCAAATAAATCCATGAACAGTAGTAATAAAATTAATTACTAACTGATATATCACAATCTGAAGATCTTGTGTGTCTCCTTTGTCATGTCTCACATCAATCTGCATGAACATGCACACTATAGCATTTTTAGCACTCTCTCATGGTAAGTGGGTTTATCCATTCTCCCCACTTAAATTCCCATGGAGTTTATACTTCATATTAAAACAGGTGTCTTAACACTCACTAGATGTCCTAACATCTACAACTCTTGACTAGTCTGCCATGATCAGGATACAGTTCTTGGATGCAACCCAGTAGCCAGTTCAAAGGATTGTAGTTGCAATCTTTCAACAATACCAGCTGTCGGACCTTTAAATTGGGTTGTGAAATGTTCCATTTAGCATTAATCTGGAGTTGGTTCAGATACTCTGAATGCCATTGGTTCCAAAATTTAGCTTGGCGTCTCTGAATCAGTTCCCACCTGGAATGAAAAGAAAGAGAATCCGAAGCAGTATGTGGCTCAGGAAAGGATAAGATAACATTTAATGTCAAAAATATGGCTTGGATGTAAGTCATTCAGATCGAAAGAAAGGGATGATAATGGACGGGAGTTGAGAATGGCTTCTATTTGAGTAACTAAAGAAGTTTAACTCTTCAAAATTCATGATAGCTGATATTGTTACCTTTAACAAAATACGTTTCACTGATTTTATGTTTGTTTCCCACAATCCGCCAAAATGTAGAGAAGCTGGTAGGATAAAGTTCCGTAGGATTCCTTCTTTTGCACTGAACCCTTAAATTGGGTTAGATTTAAAAATTTTCCATATATTGAGAAAGTTTTTCGCACCTTTGAAATTCATGACATTGTCACTGCAGATGATGGATGGTTTAGATTTTCTTGCAATAAATTATCGCAAACATGCTGGAAAGGATTTTGTTGTTCAATCAGAAATGACTTCTAAGGGCCTTTGTGCAAAAACAGATAAATAATGCAATATAAGATTTTACACTTTTGACTTTTTGAAATTAGTTTTCATGATTATGGATTCTGCAAAATCTAACCCAACTCTTTGGAAAGATCTGGAAGGCACAACTCTGCCTATAGGTAGATCACCGAGCATCTGATTTATTGTTTGAGTCGTCATTCGAAAGCAAGTGATGCTCTTATTTATTACTTTTCTAACTCGATCGTGACCAGATGGTATCCAATATGACTGTCTTATTGAAGGCAATGTAATTTGTACACCAGAATGCAAGCATTTTGTGATAATATTCAATAATTAAATTGGTGAAATAGTGAGCTTTTGGCAAGAGCGTTTGATGTTTCTGAAATTCAGAAATAGCAGAATACTTCAATCTTTCTCCCACTCTCAACAGTTCATTTTTATCAAAGAATATGTTCAAAGATGATATTTTACTGTTTTTTGGAATACATTGCCCATTTTTTAAGCACTTTATTTCTGTTCAAAATTCGGTTGATTGCACAAGTTTTACTAAAACTTCAGTACTATTTATGGTGATCCACTTTTAAAATGTATTCAAAATCAGATTAGATCTTTGCACATATCCTTTGTATCATGTTAGAGAATGAACAACACCATTTTGTAAGAAACACACTTTTATTTACAGATCGAATTTGTGCGCAGCACAGCACTTACAAATCCTAGCTTCCATTAAAAACATGTTTTTGTTTCACACAGGCAGCTCATCCACAGTAACAAGATGGAATAACAAAAGAAGCATGGCAAATACTGCCATCTGATGAACAAGTTAGAAACCTATTTCCAGTTTATTTTCACCTGAATTTACTGGGAGGTAAATTCACATATCTGTTAAACACAGTAGATGCATAATAGTATGTTTCAAACAAATATAAGTTATTAATTTATTGAAATGTAAAATTATACTTACCAAAATGCTGTAACAAAATTCAAATACAAATTAACTGAAAAGGTTGCATTTGGTACTTCTATTAAAGATATGCAGAAAGATAACACTAAACCTAGAGGGAAAAAAATCAAATTATTACGAAGTATTCAAACAAGTATGCATATCATATCAGAGACATATTACTCGTTTCACAGCTCTACCGCTACTGGTAGTCAGAGTAATAGCTTTCATTGTATCCTTTTAGACTGGATTATCCAGCTTAAGTCTGTTCAGTCTTTGTACTGCTCTCAGAAATTCAGAAGTCTCTCCTTTTATAAAAACCAGGTCCATCCGGACCAGGTATCAGTTTTATCATATGCAGCAGGTTCCAAAATTCGTTTTTCTTCTTTCTGTATTCCAGTAGAACAATTTTACCTCCTGGAGAGGTTCAGCTGTAGAGTTTTTAGTTTAGAGTTGATGCAATTATCCTAGATGTACACAGAATTTTACTCAAGTTCTCTCATTTTTTTGTAGATACTTAGCTCATTTGCTTAGTTTTTCTTTATTCACCATATTGATATCAAGTACTCCTGATCTTGAAGTCTCCCACAAAAACATCTCTGGACTTAATGGGGATACATCTTCAATGTCTTTGGAAATGTAGGTAAGAAGCCTAGTATTAATTACTCTTTCACAGTCGTACAGTACGTAAGCAGTTCCCCGAAATCGAAAGCAGTATGACCTAGGACTTCTGAGAATCTGTTTCACCATTTGAATTAAATGCACCCACCAATTGCCGCATCAGAGTCCAGAGGGAGGATTAAATTTTGAGTGAATTCTTTGTTAGCTTTTCTTTGAATTCAGACTCTGTTAATCAAGTGTATGTAGAAAGCTCTCCACGCCTTTAAAATTACTGGCATTGTCTGAGTATATGAAAGATGTTCATCCATTGTGAGAAATAAAACAGCTCAATGATGGAAAAAGAAGCTCATTTTACAAGGTTGTTATTAACTGCAGAGGTATGTCCCTAAATGGGGCAGGTGTAAAGAACAATATAAGCTTTTCAACCATCTTTTAAGGTAGAGAGGTCTTGCAAGATTGACACCCATGATTTCAAAAATATTTTCATTATGTTCTCCATCTTTTGCAAAATTCCTGGAGCTGTGGCACAACTTATGGATTTAAATCTTTGACATTTCACACACTTTCTAGTGCAATTTCGTGTCATCTTGCAAGCTTTTAGGATCCAGTTCTTTTCTTATAAATGAGACATCAGCATAGAAGTACAGGCATGGAGCAGCTCTTTATGTGCATTCAATCAGTAATTTGACTACTACATGATCCAAAATAACAGGAAACTTAACGTCATCAGTATCGTCGTAATAAGCACAGTTGGTCTTGCTCTAATCAAACCATCACAATCAACTAAGGTTTTTAATTTTATCATCATTCACATCATTAAGTGATTCCTTTTGAATCAATAATGCAAGAGCTATGTCAGCTCTTTCAGTTTCTGAAACTGTCAAAATTTTGGAGGTTTTGTTTGTAATTTTTCTTAATTTAATATAAAATCTAAGAATCCAAGCTAATATTCATACACTTTTCTTTACAAATGAAAAGTACCTGTAATACCAATTGTCAGCTTTAGAGTTTTTGTTAAGAGGTGTCAATACTCAGTTATGCTTTTCTGAATTTATGACTTCTTTGTCCTGCAAGTTGGTGATTTTGGGCCATGAAGACTTTGGTTCTAACCGCCATGCTGGGCACTCTCACTATTGCAACTGCAGATTTTGTTTAACTGAACAGTGTCTTGAAAGGAGATTGGCTGCATTCATCTCCAAAGAAATGCGTCGCCAATTTTCTATTTTTGAAAGTATTCTGATTTCTTGGACATGGTTCCAAACAAAAGTTTTCCATCGTACATCTTGTTGGGCGGAGTTAGTACAATAGAATGTTCTTAAATTTTCATGTTCAAATCTGAAATGACCAGACTTCCCAAGCATACTCCAATTAAGCAGGACAACAATTCCAAATGAGGAATGCATTATATTCTTTAAAGGCACAACTGTAGTGTATGTTTGCACAAATTTTAGGTAAGCCTCATTTTCGGTCTTCACTCTGAAAAAAATGCAGGCAGCATAGGCATATGCTTACTGGCACCGCTGAAGATATGGAGATTTAAGTTCTTTGTCAACTGATATATCATTACTAAACCATCTAGGAATTTTAACATCAGACAGCAGTTCTGCTCAGTTCTTTTGCCCATTTCATGGACATCTTTTTTTAAACGATCACGTAATTTTGGTTCCAATTTAGTCTTAATGTCCAGCACTTATATCAACTTCGGGAATAGAATAACATGAGATATTGGGTCACATAACTTATGTGTGCAAGAAAGGAGTGTTCATTTACTTGCGATAATCTCCTCTTTCTTTTGTGACTCAATTTTACAGGAAAGAGTGTCATCCTTCAAATTCCAGTTTAACTTTAATGCAAACAGACGTATCTAATTTAGAGTTCGAAATTATTTCGATTTCACATTTCGACTGCCATCCTCTAGGATCAAGGATAATTTTTAATAGATGATCTATGTTCTCCTCTGTATAGAAGGGGCTGGAAATCAAACCTCTACACAATAAATATCACAAATATTTTATTTTGCTCCAACTTACAAGCTGCAAACCATTCTAAAACAGAATGTTCTTTATGGTTGTTTTAGAAGCAGAAATTCAAAAATAAAATTCATGTATTTTAAATAATCCAAAATAAATTGTGCATGAAACAAGGGAAACAGAAAAAGGAGTCTCTGTTTGAATAATATATAGTTTGGCAAGTTGTGAAAATTCATTTCCTTTGTGTGACATAACATTTACTTCTACAATAGAATATAAATTTGTAAGAAATTAGTAAAATAATAAATCTGTTCTATTAAAAACTGTCATAGTATCATTGCTTATGAATTTCATGAATGTTTATAAGGTTATATTTTTAAATTAGATTTTATGCTAATATTGTCCTCATTTTAATTTATAGTATAGAATTTGTGAACTATTTTTGAAACAGCTTTTAACAGCTTTAAGAGCTCTTACATTAATTAACTGTGACAAAGCAGTCACCCCACTTTGTGAGTTCTTGTCATATCGGCAGATTATAAGTCACTGTGGTCAGGACTGCTAATCATTTGGCCATGATTGATGAGTAGGGTTACTGCTTTTGTGCACTTTACTAACAAGAAGGCATATAGCATCATTTAAATTATAGGCCTTAATAATAAGGAAATACCTTTTCCGCTTTTGATGTCTTATTCTTAATATAGTCCTAATTCCTTTATTTCCTATTTTATTTTTGTGAGATTTCTCTATTCAGAAATATGTCAAATTTCATTTTTGTCATATTGACAGGAATTTAAAAAAAATATTGAAAGAGAATGTATTTTCTCTTTTAATAAAGATATTGAAGATCAACAGTTTAAAACATTTATCTTGCATAACTGAATGTGTAGTGTGTCATTTCATAAAGTTTTCTAGTTTTATTCTGAACACTTAAATTGTAGGGAAGATAAGCAACTTCTTTTCATTCGAGATGCATGCAGTTTTTTAGGGCAACAAAATTTTTAATTAAATCTGAAAATTCAAAGATGAAGAGAAAAACTATTGAGGAAAAAATTGATTACATAAGGGAAAAGGAAATTTTTTCTTCAAATGGGTATTGATGAAGATATATACAAATTAACAGATACTTTAGGACAGAGTTTCTTAAACTGTGGTTTGCGAGCCCAAGTGGGGTTATGGGACCTGCAGCAGTGGCCGCCACAAATTTTATGAAACCATTCGGAATTAACATGGAAAATATTACTCATTTGCCATTAAACCAAGTTATCAAATGATTCATGGTTGAAAATTGATTTTAATACGAAGTCCTTAGGAGATTTTTGGCTAGAGTCGCAAAAGAATTTTCAACGATTTCTGAAACAGCTATAAACTTTTTTCACACCATAAAATCAAAGTGTTGATAAAATGTAAAGCATATTGTGCTTTGTCCTACGGTGTCGACTATTTTGCCAAGATTTGATAATATAATTAAAAATAAACAGGCACATCCTTCCCATTGATATTTAATCCTCGCATATATGCTGTTAGAAGTAAGTCGGTTTTCTCAGTAGTGTCCTTCTAAGTGGCTGCACTTAATAGACAGACTATATTTAATGTTTGAATTTATTTTTATTACTGTATTATATTTTTAAGTTTATTGTGTGTTAAAATTTTCACACTGTTCTTAAAATTAAAAATTAAACTTAATGACTTAAAACTGCAATACTTTATCACAGTACAAGTGAAGAAACTTAAGATTTCACTCACGTGTCTGTCGGATTTGCACTATGCTTATGGGGGGGGTCCCACAAAATTTTCATAAATATTATGGAGTCTCTATATCAAAAGGTTTAAGAAACCCTCCTTTAGAAGATGGTTCAGAAACTAAAAAGAACATCAATTTATTAGAGTACATGAACTTAGAAACATATATAAAGAGAAAGAAGTAAATAAGTAAAAATATCCAGAAACAATTCAGAATTAAATAGCATAAATATTTTGTAGTATGTTTTGCATCTTTTAATGTACAATTATTCTAATATCTTAGGCAGATAGCCCTCGTGTGCTTTGCCATAATTGAATAACCTAACCTATTCTAATATCTTTTAAAAAACTTTTTAATAAATTATACATATATAATTGTCTGTTACATTAAACTACAAAAGTTCAAGTGACTGATTTCAGTAGTGGTGTTTTCCATGTGTGCTTTTAAAAATAAAAGAACATTTATAAAAGTGACCCTGTAAATTTCTGTTTAAGATGAGAAAAATTAAAGGAATGATTTTAAGAATTGATGTAGCTAAAATGACTTTGCAACTAAGAATATAAAACTTGCACAAGATCTTTATTTTGTCATACCTGACATATCTTCAAATTGCAGAATTGCATATTTCTGCAAAAAATAAATTTAACCAAGAACATAGGAAGTGTGATATTAAGTGAACTAGGGAAAAGTTTGTGTTACTTTTTTTAGGTAAACGGAGAAAAAAAATAAGAAGACATATGGTCATTCTTGATTAAAATGCAAACATTATGGCTATTTTCTATGCTGTGAGTTCCTTGGCAACAAAATTTATTCATGGTCAACAATGCTCTGGAGCTCCAAAAGAATGCTAGGTTGGGGGCTGCAGTAATGCAAGTTGGTAACCTAGTAGATTCTATTCATATTTTATCAAATTTAAATGTGGAGAATATTCAGGGCAGTCCATCTGCTAGATTCCTTCACTGCTAGATAATTGATCACTAGTGCAGTACGATGGACATGATCATTATCATTCATTAGAAGGAAGTTATTACCCATTTCACTTCTAAGCAGTATGATATAAGGATCAAGAAGCTCATCTTTGTATATTTCAGCATTTCTATTTGCATTGGTAAAAATGTGTAGGTTGGTTTGGCCATTCAGAATGATACCCACCATACCATGATTTTACCACCTTTGTACTGATGTCTTTCATGTTTTTTTTAAGCATATTTCATGTATTTTGCTCTCTCCAGATGTAACATGTCTAGAATTGTTCTCCAAACAAAAATGATAGTCTTCTGTAAACAGAAGTTGGTTTCAATCTCTGTTGTTCCAATCATGATGATCTCTGCACCAATGCAACTCAACACAATTTGGGCTATGAAATCACAGTTCAAGTTAATGGGACATATATCATGAGTTTCTCTTTGCATGCAGTGATCTCTTTTATGTAACCTAGCATTCTTCGTTTAGCTGGATATTTGAGTTCTTGTTGCTGTAGCAAACTCCGTTGTAGTCTAGGCTTACATTATTTGCTTACAGAAAGAATCATTGGCAAATAACAGTCCTAACAGCCAGTTTGTCATAGCATATTTTTGTCTGCATATGTCACCAATGTCTTAAATGGTTTTTAGATTCTTGATATTGTTCTTGATTCTTGATATTCTTAAAGGATTCATACTAGAGTTGCCAACTCTCCCGATTTCTGACCATTCTCTAGCCAACCTGATTTACAATATATTTCTCTCGACTTTCTCTTATTCTTAAAATTTCTCACAATTTTTATGTAACTTGGTTTAATACTTCATTATCTGCATCCCCCAAAAAGTGATTTGGAGTGTCTGAAAGCACCTGGTTTTTTTCTAGACTACATAGAAAACCAAAGTAGTTTCATCAGTAAGAAATTATGGTGCACTTCTGCTTTGTGAGAGAACATATGTCCGAAAATGTCATGTTGAGTTTCTCCAATGAGCATCGAGTGCCATTGTGTGTCATTTGGCACATATTAGACAATGAGCACAAAGCAAGATCGAGGTTGTTATTTTGTTCATCATGTCGTTAACCTGTGTGAACATATGTGCTTTCGAGAAATCGTTTAAAAAATTACAATATTTTGTATTAGTTATGTCTGCAAAAAAGGTAAAATACTGAGGTACTTTTCAACTTTTTAATATTTCCTCAAGGAAATGTAATGCATTTACAATGTGTACCATTTGTCATTTTGATTTCTCACGATGGAAGGGCCAATGTTCTCAAACATATTCGTACACAAAAACCCAAGGACATGAGTTATATTAAAAAAACGAAAAGTTACTTTTTCTATGGAAACAAAGGACCAAAAAGTTATTAAGTACTGTTTGCATTTAGAATTAGTAACTGAACTTTCAGATATTAATTAGTAATGATTTGAAGTTAGTTCATTATTAAAAAACGTATTTTTATCATTTAAGAATATTTTTGTCATTGAAAATAAATTTCCCTATTTCTAAAAAAATTCTCTTAATTTTTGAGTGTCATAGGTTGGAAAGTATGATACAATATTGCACAGTAGTTATATTTTAAACTACTAAAACATTAAATAGAACGTAATCCAAAGCGCAGAGAAAGCCAATCTGATCTGTACTGCAAATTTGCTACGATCAGTGACAGCACTGAGTTAACAACTGAGTGGAGATGTTTTAATTTGGCTTTTGTAAGCTTTTTAATCATGCACGAGAGCATTCTGGTAATTTTTATTTTCTCGAGGTTTCTGGAAAGCAAAAGAATACAGTTACGGGTTATTTATTCAATAAATGTTAAACACGTGTGCTCCTGTATTATTTTTACTTTTTTGGCAAAGCTTTCTTTTAAAACTCGTTACATGCAGCATTGCATGGGGAAATGAAACAATTTAATTAAATTCTACAAAAAATAGCTAACTAATAGTAACAATATGAAGCTTTTGGCTACTCTTAAGTCCACATATGCCTATGTTATGATTTCATTTTAGTTGCATACATCTGCTCACAATCCATTAGATGATTTCTTGTTGACATAGTCCAACTTTCATACAGATGGAATACGTCATTGAGTCCAATTACAATCAGTCTTTGAAGTTAGAATATGAGGTACCAGCATGTCGGAAAGAATGTGCATAAAAATTTTGCATATTTTATGTGAAGGTGAAGACCCACATTGAACTTGAGCTACCAACCAACCACTTCTAACAAACTTTTCTTAATAGAATTAACATAAGAACTTTTTAATAGCTGTTTCTTAAATTTTTCCAGAGGGGTAAAATATACGTTTAAAAGTTAAAGTGTAAAATAAAAGTTTTTCAAAAAATTTTATTTGTAGTTTAGTGTTAATCACTTGAACACTTTTAGGGAATTGGTTTTACATACAAATGCTTTTTTATAAAAATTTGTTTAAAGTTTTTTTTTATTAAACTTGTTTCTGAACTTGTTTAACTTACATTTTTAGTTAAATATTAGATTGTGTTCAATAATAATGATGCAAAGTACACACTTCTGTTTTATTCTTAAAAAAGTATTATACAAGAGAAGGTTTCTTAGATGATTGCTATTGAAAAGAGAAACACTAGATGGCACTGCTTTGCAGAGGAATGAATGTAAAAAGTTTGGTTCATGGTAGTTTGGCAGGAGAGTATTGTGTAATGAAATTATGTTTTGATTTAATATGAAATGTAATGTTTGTGAATGTTGGTTCGACTTATAATGTAAATAATGTACATGTATAAAAGGATATAATAAAAAGGAATTGTTGGATGCTGTTTCTTTGTTGTGCTGAAGTAATTACTTTAATTTATTCAGTTCTGTTTACTGATAGATCCATATTTTTTTCATTGATAATCCTTAAATGTCCTTAAAAGTTCTTAATTTGTATTCAAAGAAATGTATATAAACCCTGTAAATATCTTCAGATTTTAATAAAATTTTCAACAGTAATTCATGTTTATTAAAATTTTTTGAAATATATGTGTTTTTCAGAAAACCTTGATGGGTTTGAATGTTCTACATGTGGACTTCTTTTAACTTCTCGTTCTGCACTCATACGACATGAGATCATCATTCATAAATCCCCAAACATGATACGTCCTCTGAAGTGTAATTATTGTTCTTTTACTACTAGGCAAATTCGTCGTTTAAAAAATCACATGCTTATGCATTGCAAGAAGTGAGTGTAAGGAAAATAGCATGAACAAATGAATTTAAAATACAAATTCATTTTTTTCAACTTAGTGAACTATCATGAAAAATGAAGTAATTTTTAATTATATATTTTTATTTTTCATCATCTATTAGGAAATTTAAATGTTCATATGATTTGATCTTTTGCAACAGTCAGTTTAGGATGATATTGTGAAGAAACTAGAGAATTAAAAAGAGAAGCCTGTTTAAAGAGTGAAAATAGAATTTAGAATTGCAGTCACTAATACTGCAGTCTGAACATCATATATTGTTTTTCATTTTATGTATATTTCATGTTATGTGCAGTTAATCGCATCTATTTTTTCCTTTGTTTTTATTTATGATTTTGGTTAGCTGAAGAAGCTAACCAAAATAAAGTTAAAAGACAGATTAATAATGAAAGCATGCTATAACAAATGGAAAGAGAATATAAACTTACATTTTCTCTCATCTGTCCATTCTCATCCAATAGAATTACCTTCGTGTAGTAATAAAGTTCTTTTACCTGGCAAATGTTTTTATGCATGTGTAGTTAATAAAATGGGTAAAAATTTCAGGTTTGATTTACCTGTATGTGTCATTGTAATACTTAGGTATATGAATTCTATTAATTTTTTATGTATGTACATGAAAAATTGCAGGTAAACTTAATGGTGCTGTAAAACATTTATTGTATATGATCTTATCCCATGAAAGCTCTTTTCTGCTTCAGAAATGCCATCTTTTAAATAATTTTCATTAAGAGTTACATGGCTGGGAAATCAAGTAGCAAAATTTAATTATATTGGATTATATGTGTTGCTGTAATTACTCAAAATCCATTAGATTGTGGAACTTGATTACAATAAAAATGCAAAGTTTACAAACTTTAATAACTTCAGGGTTTTATTAGTTACATCAAGACATCATTAATGTCTATTGTAAATTGGAGATATAGTATGAATTATTTTGTATGCTAATGAAATTTTTAATCAAAATGAGTTCTTATTTCTAATATATCTGAATCCAGGTACTGAAATTGAATACAGTGCAAAGTGCAGGATCTGGACTCGATGAGTCTTCGACAATTTCCGATTTTAGATCATCAGTTTAAATCTAGTAAGATGACATGTAGAAATTATAAAATTAAAAATCTGAAGTAGTTGTTTATGAAATCACGAATGAATGTTTTCATATGACTTAAGAGAATTAAAATTTGCAAGTGAATAAATAAATAAAAAGCCCAGTGTTGGTTTACTGTATTAAACATTTCTTTAATGTAAGTTGCTTATAATTTTTTGTGCTAATACTTTCTCTTTAACTTTATAGATAGACATAGTTTCTTTTTCAGTTACAGAATTCAATTGCCATGTCAAGAATTCCCACTAATTTTTTTTTGGGGGGGGGTAGAAGGTTCTGAATAGCCTGCCCTTCACTTTCTTCATTATCAGTAAGGCAATCTTCTTGATTTGGAAGTATGTTACAGATTTTGAGTCCATTAGTGCAGTGATTGGTTCTTATGTGTTATTGCAACCACCTTAATAAAAGTTTCCAAACTCCGGCAACCACGCTCATAACCAACCTTCAGTCAAGTGATGCGGCTATTTTCATATGCATCCTTTTTTGTTGTATTCTAAGTTCCAATGGTTTTTTTATAAGCAAATCTTGATATTGCCTTAAACTTAGTTTTGAAATGTAAGCTTGTGGAATTTTCCAGCAGTAGAAGAAACTGCACTAAAATTTCTGCAGATGGTCGCTGTTGTCGAGGGTTGCATAAAGCCAAGTCTTCACAATTCTCTGATGGTTTTTTAAGCGAAAACACATCACTGTGTATGTTGGGAGAAAAATAACACAAAAAATTTACAGAAACATTTGAAGAAGAACATAAGTGTTCAGGTAATTCTTATTTAATAAATAAAATTTGCATTTTAAATTGTTAAAGTATGTTTCTTTTCATGTTGGTAATGTTTACCAGCTTACAATAAATATCAATACTTTGGAAATCTTTCTCAAAAAAGGTCATGAAAACAAGCAACTTGTATCTTTCATCTGTAACTTGTACCTTGTATCTTTCATTTGTTGATAAGTAACTTTTAGCTTTTCATCTGTGAAAAATCGCCAAATTGTGCCAAGGTGTTGCATTAATACCTAAGTACTGGTTGATTATGGGGGAATGCAATTGAATACTTCTTTTATATCATATTCATTTTGGAAAATTTAACTTTTCATCTGGGGTACTCAAAAACATTCAAATTTGTAGCTACCATCATCATACAGCTTAGCGTGTCTGCTATATACTATCGGCAGTATATAATGAGATTGGCAACTAGCTCTAAAAAGCATGGCAAATACATGACAGAAAAGTAACCTTAATGAAATGACAAATCAGTTATTTACAAACCACTAAATGGTCTATGAATGTCATTTAAAAAATCTGTTTTTAAAAATTTTTTAAATTTTTTCATCAACTCACGTAACACTTCACAATGCAGTTAGTCTAAGTTTGTAATTGTTAGCAAGTGTAATGTAATCATAAAAGGTTATTATGGTGTTTGCTTTTCAGTTACTGATATTTAAAACAAAATTTCGTGTAGCCTCACTGAGTGAACCATTTCCCAAGCTTCCCTTAGGTGGTAGTCATGTGGTGATGAAAGCAAAATATAGTAAAAAGGATTTGCATTTGCCAGGTTGGCATAAGGGTTATATCATATTCAGTAGGCATAAAATCAGTGATAAATATTTATAGAATGTTTTGATTTGAGATGTATGCTGAGCAATAAGGTGGCTGTGGAGCCAAATTATTGATAAATTTATTATACCCAATTTATACTGATGAATTATTTTGTTTCTTTAACATGGAGATGTTCTTTTTAATGACAAAGTGAAATTCAGCATCTGGAACCTTCACATGCTTTATTATGAAAAAAATGTGTACTGCACATGTATGAAACATTAACTGTATGCTACTCCAGGAATCTCTTTCTTCCCCTCTCCCTCCCCCCCCAAAAAAAAGAAAGAAATGGCAGTCGGGAAGGCCTGGATATTGGACAGCCAGATTTTAGATTTTGTACTGTACAGTACTTTGTTACAAATTAAGTAAACTTTTAAAGCAAGAAAATGCCTTTTAGTTCGAAATCCCAAAATAACATTATTTGCTGTGATTCCTCCCCTCCCTCAGGTTTACACAACTTGGCCATCATTTTTGTCGGTGTATAGCAGATATATATTTTTATTTATTATATTAGCATAGCTGCCAACTGTCCCAGTTTTAACGGGAGACACTCAGTTTTTCATCACATCTCTTGGTCTCCTGGGGTAGATCATCAAATTTCCAATTTTTTAATTCTTAGTCTTAATAATGAAGATGTTTCCAGCTTTAATGAAATTTATTGAATTAGCAAAACTTAAATTAGGCAAATTCCATTCCCTCACTTTAGTGATTTTCAGAATAATTTTTATTATTAAATTTTATTTCATCTGAATTCTACTTTTTATTACATTTTTATTGATGTTATTAAATTTCATTTGCTCTGAATTAATGTTCTGTAGACATTTGTAGATTTTTATATGAAGATTCAAGCTCTGTTTAATCAATTAATACTTGTATTTTATTTTATTTCAATATATGGTACATACACACAAATACTATTACATTATTTATTTATTTTATTTTCATTGCATTTAAAAGTACTTTGATAAATAAAAGCTTTCCTTCAATAAGTGGGAATTTTCTTTATATAAAAGTGTAATAAAATTTAAAATTTAAATTAGTCAAAAAACATAAAATTTACAATATCTAATTAAATACTAATATATTTTACATCAGAATTCTTTTACAAATAGTTGAATAACATACACTATAACTGAATTAAAGTCAGTTTCCAGGTCCTTTGGAGTGATGCCACCACACAACATGAAACCCTCCCAGTTTCTCCTGAAAGACTTCAAGGTTGGCAGCTATGTGTTATTGAGATTTAAATGTTTCTGGTAAAAACTGGAAATTATGCATGTTCATGAGAACTTTTTTTAGCTTTAAGTTCACATTATAACATCTTTTGGATATTTACAATAATACACTGACACACACACTCATATATAATGGTCTATGTATATATAGGACATTATATATATATATATATATAATTGTAGTATTAAAAACAATGTGCTGTATTGGTTTGATAAGTTTAAGGTAATGTATTAAAGTTTTATGTGATTTCTAAAACTTTTCTTTGAAATATGTTTATTGTAGAAGCATGCATATTAGTAGTGCAGAAAATCAAATTACATATCTTATAATTTTTTGTGTGAAAACTGACTTAAATTCTTTAGCCTTTCCTTTTTTTGTGTAGTAACTTGTTGATGTTTCAGTGTAGTTACATAAGTTATGATCTTCTGCATAATAATGCTGACAGCATTGTTAATTTTTTGGTACTTAAAAATTGTGCTTTTATTTTTGTTTAACTGTGTGCATGTGCAATTTATTCATGAAATTGAAGTGGGTGTAAAATTTGCATTAAGTTTTTATATTTTTGATTTCTGAAACTTTAAATATGGTTGTAAATGAAATTATAAATTTTGAATTTAAATGTCAATAAAATTGAATATCATTATGATTTCTCATTCTGTAGTTGAAGAAAATTCAAAGATAATTTGGTTTTAATAATTTAAGGAAGTCAACTTCAGATACAAATTATATAGTTTTTCTATTTTTTTATTTTTATAAATATAGAAACCTGAAATTTCTTAATAAAATGTACATAATACAAGAATTGTATAGTTGTTCAAGTAATTTGTGTTAATACCTGCATTACTAAGTCTTCCTTTGATAAGAATTGGTATGGATTTATATAAGGGAGAGATTAGGAAGTGATTCATATGTAAATACTGTTTCATGTATTGTGTTTTGTCATTTTAAGTGTTACTGAATCATTTAACATTTTTTTAAATAAATTTTGTGGAGATTTATTTGTGCTCTTGTGTTGCCTTACACAAAGTAGCAAAATTATCAGTGTTTATCTTTTTTGTAACTTTGGATGATTTTATAAAGACTGAGGTATGTGTTTGTGTGATTTAAAGAAGAAGAGGTAAAATGAAGTGAGATTTAAAAGGTTTGCTGTATATTAAATGTTTTACTGTTTTAATGTATGTATAATTAATACACATCTTTCAGTTATGTATGATATTGATCAAAGCTGCTCTTGTCAAGAACTGAAGCAAAAATATCATTAAATTTTTTTTTTTTTTTTTTAAATTTTAAAAAGGAATTGTCTGAAAAAAATGTCTGAAATATTCATTTTATATAACCTTTATAAAAATTTAGTTGATTATGAGGTTCAGTTTTCAATATATTTCTTTATATCACTTAAAAATGTGCAGTTTGTGTTTGAAATTCTGAAAGAGATTAAAAAAAATAAATGAAATAGGATTAGGTTTTTTGATTTTGGTCATAGTTTTTCAATGTTAAGCATTGGCATTAATAAGTGCTGAAAAGGTCTGGGTGAATGTTACTGCTTTAAGAGGCAATAATGAGCACTGAGAAACCAGTAGGCAATATGGATAAGCTTGAAAAATCTGATTGCATAGTAATTTTAAATAAATATTTAAACATTAACTTGATTTCTGAAACATTAGAGGAAAGCCTTTTTGTAAGAGATATCAAATCTTGTCAGTCAGTTTTTAGTAATGTTGGACCAAGTTTGATGCAGGTTATTTTCTTTTTAAAACTCTTATGAAGTATATAAAATGCAAGTTATAAACTAAAAGCATGACCAAAAGTCCATTCATGCAGATTTATCCACCATCTGTTTCTCAGTATACGCCATTGCACTTGCTTGTTTAGTATTTGCCACTGTGCTTCCTGTAGCAAGAATCTCTGCATGTTTTGTCAGATTTACTATTATAAATGTTTCAAGAAGTCTTTAATGATCACTGCTTTGTGTCTGTATTACTGTTGATTCATAATTCAATACTATGCAAGCTTAAATAATACCTAAATATTTCAGTATATATGCAATTGATGCCTACAGATCACATTAGAAGGACATCTTAATACATCATTTTTGCAAAAGTAGGGAACACAGAACAAACTTGGAAACAGCACTGAGTGGAAAAGGACCTTGGAAAGGGTCAGCAAGCTAAAAAAGGTTATGGAATCGTGGTGTAGATGAAAACTTTGATAAGCAATGTTATGAAATATATAAAAATATCTGGAAAATCTTTATGATTTTTTTTATTTTTCCTTTAGTTCCGATAGAAATAATCAAACATTAAAGTTTACTTATCTTTAATATATCCATCGGCTATCTGTTTTGGTTCTGAAGTATCCATATGGGGAATTTTCGGCCCTTAGTTAGGCTGCCAGGTCTTTTAACACATACACATATATATTTATTCTTATTCATTATAGAGTAATCTCGGGGCTTTAATATATATAATGAAGACCATTAAGTACGACGAACACTAATTTATTAATGATTTAACACATGAATATAATGAAATAAAGAATGAAATAAAATGTTAGAGCGTTTTAAGTTACACAGCTCGCTCTGAGCTTTCCACATCCTCCACTAACGTTCGTTAAGTACCATGACTGTAAGAAAAAAGAAATGTTTATAGTTTTGTGAATCACGCATCACGTGACCGAAAAGCAGATGCGCGATTTTAAGGATGAGTCACTCCATCTGTTACATATGTTTTTATTTGGATAAAAGACTTTCATGTTTTAGTTTTTTGTGCTTTCAGATATTTAATTTTGTGTGTTTTCCCCAAATAACCTAATACAATAAAACTGATGAAATTCAGAATATTATTTTGTGTAAATATGGATTTGTATAATATTGCAAGGCAGTCAAATAAATGTTTGTATAAAATTAAACACTATTTTTTGATTTTATTATTGTTAAATATGTTTTCTAAATATCTGTCTGTGTACACTGTTTGTTAATCACAGTTAATTTCTTCCAGTGTTTTGCCTTCACAGAAATGTACTTTCATCCATTAAATGTGTAAAAGATAAAATAAGTATAATTAAAAAAAAAATTACTTATGAATCCAAAAGGGCATTATCTCGAATTAGTCTCAACGTAGAATTCTTTTTTTTGTCCACTTTAAACGACAATATAATTTTTCAAATATCAAATACTATTGCCTTATATTATTTTTAAAGATTTAAATAATGAAGAATCTGCTTGCGTGTATGTATATATTTATGTTCTTCGCATTGTGAAAAAAACGGCAATACCTAAGGCCATCAAATTTGGAATAATATAGTCTTCCACCTGAATATGTGTATCTGGAACTCCAAATTTTGAATTTTATATTTTATATTTAGTAAAACTTCAATGATTGATTAGCAAAACTCAATGATTTGAGAGAACAGTGGCAACACTGTACAAAACGAAACATTTCTGTACCCAGTGTGTGAGACTCTTTGTCAAAAATTCTAAAGATATACTGTGTTTAAATATTTTGAAATTTTACTCCTGAATTTAATTTTATGTGTCCTAAGTGCCAAGAACATGATATTTAATTAATAAAATTAAACACACACAAATATTTGTAGTAAAACAACAAAACAACAACAGCAAAAAGTTTTGGAAGCCATTTTAGCAAGAAAACTGAACGTTGACATGATTAAACTCAGAAGACTGAAAAAAATAGAAAAGTGTTTCGCGAATGCTTAACACTGCATCAGGAATTCTAAACATATGCTACTTTTAAAAATTTATTGTTGAATTATGTATGCCATGTGTGTGAAGAAAATGATGCTTGATAATAAAGCTGAAAAGACAAAAAGAAATGGGTTAGCTGGGTGAGTGCAATGGCAGACTGGTGGAGTCTGCCATTGCAGTGAGATTGCTCAGTGAGAGCGTAAAAATACCTTAACAGACCGTTTTGGGCGACCATTAAAATCTGAATCCTTTTGGCTTTTTCTTTTTTTTAATAATTATGTTTATTTTATTGAGTTTAATCAGTTTGAAATTCATAGTTTACTCTGTAACTTATTCCTTAGTTGAACTAAACTCTACAACTTTTTCCGTTTGTTAAACTGAAGTGAATTAACCAATTTCATTTCATGGGAAATATTATCTTTTTAGGATTCATAATCGAAGTAAATCGATTTTATTTATTTATTTTTTGTGTTTGGTATATGAACCTTTACAATAATTTTTTTCCCTATCATTTGGTTTCAACATAATATAATAAAAAAACTTGCAGTGCATTGGTTGCATTGGCTCTGGTGGTGGCCATTATATTCTATTAATTGTTTAAACAATATATTACCTGAATAAAAAATTGGAAGTTTTGATATTTTTAATGCAAGAAGGTTTTAAAGATAGCAGACTGTTATTTTAAGAAAAAATGGATGTTTTATGAAATATTTTAATCATATATCAGCCACTGAATCTAATAATCATTACATTTCTAGGATATTATTGATTTGTTCACAGAAACTGTTGGTATGTATAGCATTCAAGTCATTGTGTCTAGACTTCTTTCATTATTAATATTATCTGTCCTTCTTATTATTATGATCTGTTAATAATTCAGATTTAAGAAAGCTTTATTACTTTATATTACTTTTTTGTATTTTTCTTCAAAGATATTCTCTTACTTGGAGTCTTTGGAGAAGCAATTCTTTTAAACTTCATGAGTTTAAGAAGCTCTTTTGTATGTCATGAACTTTTCTGGAACTCTAATCATTAGCCATTGTGGTCATTTTTATTTTATATTTTAAAGTGAAATCAAATAATATATAAAATTAACTCATTGGATCACTCTACAAAATTTCTGCCGGATAAATGTAACACTTTAGAGATATCAATGATGTGAGGTAGTAAGACATATAAAATAAAAATTTTCAGGTATTGTTTGGATTTTGTTAAGTTACATGTTGTCCTATTAATAGGCCAGTAGTCCAATACACTACTAAATTTTACAAAAATTTTGCTTACTTACTCAAGAGGCAATTAGCAATGAATGTTTTAACTAGCATCGTCTCTGGCATCCCTCGGGATTTTTTTATCACTTGATGTTCGTGCCTCTTCTAAATAGCTCATGATTATAGATCTCTTAAATGTTAAAATCAGAACAGAACAGTTTTGAAGTTTTCCATGCTGCAATGAGAACTGTTTCAAAGCAGTTCAAGAAAAGAGGCTACTTCCACTTTTTTCCTTCGATAGAAGTCAAATAAACTTCTACGTGGCTGTCAAATAAATCCACCCCATTTTTGTATTTGTTGTATGAAGTTACACAAATGGAACATAATTTCCTTCCTGTTTTCTTTCACACTGCGCTCCGCTTTGTTTTTCACTTTTGTTTCTTCGAAATTTGTCAGCAAAGACACTACACGATTGTCATTCTATCTTACTGCAGCTATTTTGTTTGCTTCTTCAAACAGTGTATCAAAAGAGCCTCTCTCCATTTTATTGACTGTTTCTGAAAGCCCAAATAGACATTTTGCTATTCAGTTACCTCGTGCCGTTCCAGTTGCACAAAATTCTTTTTCTTTCAAATGAACAAGCAACCCGCAAGATGGGAAAAAATTGTCCATGTATATCGTGTGAAATTTTGTGGTTTCCACTATTGGAAGCAAGCCTTCTACAACATGTTGAGAAAGAGGTTCCTTGAATTTTCTTGAGCCCCTTGATAAGGAATAATATTGAAGGGGTATCCTTTGTAAGATGTCAGCATCCATATGTGTCCAAATTTTACAGGTTTATTCTTCATAAATGTCTTAAAATCCCGCCTACCTAAATAATGCACCATTCTTTCATTGATTGTTAGATTTTCTGAAAACAGTCCAAACTGCTTCAAGGCAATATTAAATTTTTCTAACAGTGGTCGAATTTTGTAGTAAGAGCCATCTTTAACGATTTTAGAGTTGCCATTCAAATGAACATAGCATTTGATGTCACTGTATCGATTCCTGAACATAGCCTAACTCTCCAAAGTTGTACCAGTGGTCAAGGGCATTTTCCCTGTACATTTTCTCCTGTGGTAAAATATGATATCCACTGTAAAACAAGACACCTATGAATTGCTTGAATTCACTTTCAGTGACACTAAACGAATGATTGTTTGTTTTGCATACAGGTTAGGCTCAACATTTTAATGTGATATCATGTCTTCAGCCCTCATGTGAAAAAGTTCAACTGGAGTTTTTCATGACACCACATTTAGAATATTTTGATTGTTTTCAAAAGGAATACAGCTTGGTGAAAACATGAATTGGGAATTTAGGTTTTTTCCACTTAGAGGGGATTTTTATATCAAAATTAGCTTCTTTACAGTTTTTTGATAAAATGTGTATAATTTCTGCAGTATCTTCTATTTGAGATTCACCACATGTACTGATATGTTACAGTTTGCGACAGAATCATCTGTCTGTTCTTCATCACTTACTGAATCAGGTTCAGGTTAAGAGGGAATAATAACCATTTTACACTCATCAATTTCTTCATCAGTGAGAGAATTCATATATTCAAGAGCGCCTAGACCTGTTAGAAATTTTTGTGCCCTTTAAAAATATTGATCTTTCTAAGACAATTAAAATTTTCACTCAAGTTATAAACAGGGAAGTAACTGATCTACTTAAAAAAAATACTGGGATTATTTCTCCCTAAAGAACAAGTGCATGTGCAGTTCTATAGAAAGGTTTCATCTGACATCACAGCTTTGAATGCATACAGGAAACCATTAGTATCCCAGGTCAAAGAGAAAATTTCTAGGCTAATTTCTATTTAGAATGTTTATCTATTTTATACAAAAGTACTGCTATTTCCAAGGAAACATCACATAGATGAACCTTCTGTTACTCAGGAAGCCCAGTTTAGGAGGTTGTGTGACATTTTACTTTTGTAACATAATACAAAAGATACCTAAAGAAAATCCCTAATCTATTTTCGAATCCTTCCATTTGTTACTCATTGTATGAATACTGTTGTTCAAAATTGTTTTGAAGGAATGTGATCTGTGAATTGGGGAAGTGTCGAGCGAAAAAAATTTGGGAATGGGTCCATTGTTCTGTTTTACAGGAAACTTATAAAATGGGGGGGGGAACCATTAAAAAGATAAGATTTTAATCCTAAATAACGGTTAAAAAATAAATCATTTTAAATCAGGGTTATTTTTAAAGTCATTTTTTTGTTGAAATTAATTATGACAGGCCATTTTTTCTTAGCCTACATGTGAAACTTAAGTCTATGTCAAGGTAGTTATGCCAAAGCTTATCTATTGTTTACGTTTTTTTCCATTTAATGAAATTAATTGGTCCTTCTTATGTTTAGGACAGTGGTCCAATATGGGTTAAGTTCACAAAATTTCTTACAGATTCTCTATTATTAACTCTTGGACGCCCAGAGCTCCACAGACTGCAGTTTAAGAATTACTGATTTAGAGCATTAACCCTCTGTTAGGTGCATATGTTTGTGTTGCACAATTAGGCCATTGGGTGACAGGTTTCACCTATACTACAGTTAGGCTCATGGGTGACTGGTCATTTTAATAGGTGGGTACCTATTAAAATGTATCTAGAATAGAGAACATTTTTGTGATACTGCTGCCACAATAGACATCAATAATTCAACTTCTGAACTTCTGAAAGGTATGATTCCAACAATCAACACACGGTGTTCCAAACTTGCAACAAATATCACTGAGGACACGTGCCAACCCCACACTTAATAGAAGCTTAATTAAGTTAACTGTAAACAGTAAGGAGATCCAATTCTAAGACTTCTCTTGTTTTCACAATATGACTGATAGCTATAAAGATATTTGAAGTGGCTATCCAAGAATACGGAGGAAATAATACAGTATTGATGTTTGTTTCAAATATAGGCTTATTATGAATGATTCATGGCGTTTTAAAGTGTATAATTTCTATGTTATAGATTGCATGTGTGCTTGATGTTCATGTGAAAAAGAATAAGTTAGACTTTTAAATTTGTGCTTTCAAACTTTCCTGTGATACATTGTGTCGCTTATGTAAGTTCAAATTTCAGAATGGCAAGCTTATTACAGAAAGCATTTTCTGTTGTAGAATATGTGAAGTGTTTATCAGTTGTTATAGTGTAGCATGCATCACATGGTGTGCTATGCAGATCCATTAAGCCACAAAAGCTTTTCGCAGTAATACAGTTCAAGGACATTGGCAATTTGCAAGAGCAAGGTGTCTGATTAGTATTCTGTAATGGATATTTGAAGGATTTTACAATGGTAAACGAACCCATATCATTTGCAAATATTGCGGTATTTAGGGCCAAATGATTATACGATACAAAACTATACAAATTAAGCGAAACAAATCTTGCAAATGATTTAACAGTAGAAATCGTCACAATGTGTTGATATGGGGCATGGGAAACCCCTCTATTTACAAATACTGTGATAAGTGAGATATCTTGACCTTATGCCAAGTGATGCTTTCGTGTGGGGTTATGTAAAAGGCAGTGTTTATGTGTAGTCACTGCCAGCAACGTTAGAGGAATTCCAATGCTCCATTGCAATTGCTTTATGATCACTGGCAAAGTAAAGGTACAACACACGTGAGCAGAATCGAATTGTTGTTTCGAAGTATGTCATGTAATGAGGATTTGATATATATCGGGTGTTCAGAGATCACAGGGGAAACTTGGAGGGGAGTGGAGCGTACTAAAACATGCATTTTCTTATAGGAATGTAGGGTCTAAAGTGACGGGTTAAGGCAGGAGCGCAAAAAAACAACACGAGAGGAAAATGTGTTTATGTACAAAATCAACGCACAGTGCTTCTTTGCAGCAATACATTATTCACAATAAATGTTCAAAATTGCGACCACCAGCAGTAATACATGCTTGGTAACGTCGCAGAAGGGATTGACGAACATTTTGAAAAACGACAGGCATTTCGCGCACGCTTGCAGCCGCAATGGATAGTCGTGCAATGAGGTCCACCAGTGAGTCAACGGGAGTCTCGTAAATGATGCTCTTCAGATGGCCCCCATAAAAAAATTCAAGCTGGATAAATCTGGTGAACGGGGTGGCCATCGAACGTGTCCACCACGGCCAATCCATCGGCCCGGAAATGTCCCATCCAAGTAATTGGGGACCCGCACGTAGATATGGGCTGGTGCACTATCATGCTGGAACCACATGGGATCACGAACGACAGCCGGAACATCCTGCAGCAATTCCGGTAGCACCTCTTGCAGAAAAATATAACATAAGCCATTTGTACGTGCAGGTAAGAGGTATGGGCCTTTAGATAGTCGTTAACAATACCCGCCCACACATTCACGAAGAAATGGGTTTGGAATGCACGTGGACGTGTGCCGTGTGGATTATGAGTTGCCCACACGTGCATTTTGTGGCTATTGAAGATGCCGTCCTTTGAGAAAGTTGCCTCATCCGTGAATAGCACATCCGATGGGAAATCCGCCTGCGCCTCACACTGCTGCAAGAACCAATGACAGAAATGAACTCGAAGAGAGTAATCTGTTTCTTGCAAGGCTTGGACTTTCTGCAAGTGGTATGGGTGCAAACCATTTTCATTCAATGCTCTCCAAACGGTGGAATGACTTAGCTGCAGACGACGCGCAATAGCTCTTGTACTTGTCTGAGGTGATTCATGCACAATATTCAAGATGGATTCTTCAATGCGAGGTTGTCGTGCAGTTCTTCCACTCCTAGTGTCAGAGGTGGCTTCAAATGACCCATTTTCACACAGAGACCGATGCAACCTCTCGAAGATTTTGCTCCTTGGCATGCGCCTGTTCGGAAACCGTTGCTGGTACAACCGTAGTGCTGCTCTGCCGTTTCCATTAACAGCACCATACATGAGATGCATGTCAGCTTTTTTCCTGTGCATAAACTCACCCATCACGCTCGACATCAGAGTTGCGAATGATGCTCTGATGTATCAGATCGTGGTTTGTCCGGCTCACTACCGCTGTCTACCGCTGCATTGCCAGCCAATCACAGCTGTAGTTCCTATTAATGTTAGTGCTTCCTTTTTTGAGCATGTATTGTGAATACTGTATTGCTGTAAAGAAGCACTTTGCGTTGATTTTGTACATAAACACATTTTCCACTCTTTTTTTTTTTTTTTTTTTTGCGTTCCTGCCTTAACCCGTCACTTTAGACCCTACATTCTTATACAAAAAATGCACGTTTTAGTACGCTTCGCCACCCCTCCAAGTTTGTCCCAAGATCTCTGAAACACCCTGTATATACACTCTTAGTCAAAAAAAAATCGCACCAAAAAGGAGTTATCTGAATGGGACGGAAATCGGTAGAAGTGATGTATATGTACAGAAAAACAAATGATTACAGTTTGATAAAAATTGGATGAATTATTGAAGTGACAGAGCTTAACAAAGTGAAAAAGTCAGTAACGCGTTTGTTCACCTCTGGCCATTAATGCAAGCAGTTATTCGGCTTGACATCGATTGATAGAGGTTGCGGATGTCCTCCTGAGGGATATCGTGCCAAATTCTGTCCAACTGGCGCGTTAGATCGTCAACATCCCGAGTTGGTTGGAGGGCCCGGCCCATAATGCTCCAAACGTGCTCAATATGAGATAGATTCGGTGACCTTGCTGGCCAAGGTAATGTTCGGCAAGCACTAAGGCAACCAGTTGAAACATGTGCAGTGGGGGGGGGGGCATTATCTTGCTGAAATGCAAGCCCAGGGTGGCGTGACATAAAGACAACGGGTCTTAGAACTTCGTCGACGTACCGCTGTGCTGTAAGGTTGCGACGGATGACAACCAAAGAGGTCCTACTATGAAATGAAATCGCACCCCAGACTATTACTGCTTGTTGTGGGCCTGTCTGCCGGAAGACAGTCAGGTCGGTATCACACCGCTGTCCGGGGCGTCACCAGACTCGCCTTCCCTGGTCATCGGGCTCAGTTCAAAGCGGGACTCATCACTGAAGACTATTCTACTCCAGTCAGTGACATTCCAGTGCGAATGAGCCTGACACCACTGCAAACGGGCTTGGCATTGTACAGAGGTCAATGGTAGTCGGTGCAAGGGGCGCTGTGACCTCAGCCCCTTTTCTGTGAGCCGTCTATGAATGGTCCTTGCGGTCACTGAAGCACTAGTTGCACGTACAGTCGATGATAATGATGCATCTGGGGCTGTGAGTGGCGCTCTGACGATTGCTCGGTCTTTACGTTATGTCGTTTCTCTAGGCCTACCGCTTCCTTCTTGACGTTGTGTGCGGCCATGGTTCACCCATTCCTGCCAACATCATCTAAAAGTGGCATCGCTCCTGCTCAAATGTCGAGCTATTCGCCTATAATACTAACCGTCTCCTTTAAGCCCAACTACACGACCTCTCTCAAATTCTGACATCTGCGCATATCGTTCGCGCACCTGTATGTGAGGCATAGTTACTGTCTACCAGAGTATACGGAATGAAATTCGTGAAGAATTTATGACCTGGAATCGTAATTTCTCCTTTTCAATATCCTGCTAGTTGCACAGATCAGATGCGCTGTGGCGACAACCGTTCATTCATTGGCAGCCAAAATGTAAAATTTTGCATTTTCCGTCGAAACCCGTATGCATATCAATTTGTGTCCAATTTGCTTTATAGCTTCTCGGTGCGGCGTTTTTTTTTTTTTTTTGTCTAAGAGCATATGTTTTGACTAAGATTTGGAGACTTCGTTTTATGCAGCACTAATTTTTTTTTATTTGTTATACTTTACGAACTACAGCATTGTAATAGTTAATGAACCATTCTTAGTAACCCCTGCCAAAGTAATTGTATCTAGGCCTTGCAAATCATTTGTAATTTTTAGTAACTAAGCATAACAATATAAAAACACAGTAATAGTTTTAAGCAGGGGTTCTCAACCTTTTTACTAACTTTTACCATGTAAACAGAAATTGAAAACTTTTAGTACCACCACTGCAAAGTACTACTACCATCACCACTCTTGAACAAAGCTCAGATCGCATAAATTTACGAGTGTTGGAGAAAAAACTCAACCAGGATGTTGGGGTTTTAGTTTTTGAATTTAATAGTTGAAAATACTTTGCTTCTTTGTGTACCACCAGTTCAGAACTCCTGGTCTAGAGGATTATATTGTTGTTAACTATTCATAATGATGCTGCTGTAAAAAAGTGCAAATGTCAACTCTTTCTCTCTAACTTCAATTTTAGAACGGGAAACCCTGGCTACTGCTCCTGTTCTTCATGCAATCCCGGCTTCTTTAAAATCCATCGTTATCTCAGTAAGTTGCAAATGTGACAAAATTGTGACATTTCTATTGTGTTGTACTTTTGTATAAGAGTACTTCTTTTTCTTTGAGTTGTTCAGTTTTTCCGTAATAATAGTTAACAGCCAATCTACTTTATACAAAAAATCTGATGTGGACACGCATGACCTTCTCATACGCCCTTTTAAATTACGCATATTTTTTTTCTGTACTTCATTTATACTTATTTTCTCGAATTTCATTAGAGATATATTTCTCATTCAATCAATTCAGTTCACACTTCGCAACAAGTCAAAAATACTTAAAAATTCAACCCATTTTTAAACAAAGCAAGAGTTTAAAATGTAAACAAACGGCGACTTCGTTAATCTTAGTAGCATTTAAACATTTTTAAATTTTATATCTCGCATTAACAGCCAATCTAGAAATGCGCTGCCTATCATACACATTCTTTATAAAAAAATATATTAGAAACATTGTACAACCGTTTCTAAATTTACAATCAGTGAAATACTGTAACACTCTATATAAAAAATCTGATGTGGACACGCATGATTTCCTCATAGATCCTTTAAATTACGCATACTTTTTTCTGAGCTGCATTTATACTTATTTCCTCGAATTTCATTAGAGATATATTTATCACTCAATCAGTTCAGTTTACACTTCGCCACAAGGTAAAAATGCATAAAAATTCAAAACATTTTCATACAAAGCAAGAGTTTAAAATGTAAACAAATGGCGACTTCGTTAATCTTAGTAACATTTAAACATCTTTTAAATTGTTGATAATTCTACAACTACTGCATGCACATTAACTAAACTCATGAAAACGTTAACCAGAAGATAAGAACAATATAATTCAAACATATTAAGAATAAAAAAATTGAGCTCAACCAGGTGACGGAGTAGTACATATATATAGAGAGACTTTTGACGTAGCTGATTGCAATCAAAAAGGGAGGTGCACAACTACATGTTATAGCATCCCCATATAAAAAATTTCAACGTTTTGATACCACTCTTTTTGAATTATGCAAAATATATACATGCATTCATAGTTACGTACAGACTCCTCGAAAAAAATCTCCTCCGAGTCCATTTTACAATCCGTTTTGGAAAAATGAGTTTTATTCTGTGCTACGTACAGATGTCATGCAAAAAATGTCCAGATGGATTTGCAAGCTGTCAAAATGGATATTTTCATTGAAATACGATATCCTAAATTTTTCGCGATTACAATACTTCCTTTACTTATCACAAGGAAGTAAAACATTCTTATTGTACTTTTCACAAGAATAAAGATTTTATGTCTTATCTTTCCTACTTTCACAGTAGTATTTTAGATCGGTTCTTAGAAATTATCAGTAGTGATTCTATTTAGAACTTAATTTTTGTTTTGTATATGTTGTAATTTATTTTAACCTTGGAGATGTTTTTATGCATATAAAACTTATGAGCAGAAGTTTGCACATGATCAAAATGTAAATAAAATGCTCTGATAAATTTTGACAACAGGGATGTAAAACCAAAGTAAAGTACATACTAAACCGAAGAAATCTGCAATATTCTGGGACAAAAATATATTTTTGCAAATGTTGAAAAACAGCTTTAAGAAATTTATGTTAGGTGAAGCTGCATGAAAGTCTCCAAAACAATGCTCTTCGTAAGATCATTGCGTATAGATCCAAACACAAAAATCTCACTCCCTTGTTTAAAAAAAAATGTATGCTGTGCATCATAATTGCATCGCCATGGTATGATGAATTAACTGGATCGTGGGCCTCGAAGCTTCATTGAAAGAGCCAATATGGCCCGCGGGCTAAAATGTTTGGAGACCCCTGATTAAAGTAAAGAAATGAGACCCATCTCCTTAAGGGAAGGATGCATTTGTGAAAAATTTTCTAAGCGTAACTGGCTCATATTTGTGTGGAAACCATGAAGAAAACGTATTCAGTCTGCGTCTGCGCCGTGATATGAATTTGTGTCATCTTCCAATATTCAATTATCGTGTGTACATGACTACCTGTGTTTGATATGTCAGTTTGCTCCATAGTAGTCTGAAATAATTACACAAAGTTTGCCCTGTATTATTAGAAAAATGACAACAAATTATAGCCATAATAATAACGGACCAAATATGTTTAGAAAAGTTGATGAAAGTTTGAACATAAAACCGAATTAAGTTAATCACTTCTTCTTCAGCAATAGTTATTCGGTATCTACCGAGATTTTCTGAGTTTTTTCCTTCAAGTACCTAATCATTCAAGTGAAGTAAGTGCAGTTTATCGAAAGTGAACAATTAATGACATTGCTAGTTTTGTTTATAAATATTGTTTACGCAATTAGTCCAGGTTAATTTTAGCTATCCTTCTTAACTTGCGGAATAATTGCCTGAAAAGCACTATTTTTTAAACAAGAAATCTTAATTTCATTTTCTTCCGAATAATAGGAATTCTGTGTATTAATGCAAATGCACCATTTAAAACTAATTTTCGATACTGATTATAAGGTGCAGTTTTTTTACTGCATTGTTTAGTACTGACAGGTTTAATATCTTATGTCAACAATGTACACTGCGGAAAAAAAGGGGGGGTGACAGTTCTGTATCTCCCGTTTTACTTGGCCGATTGATGAAATTCAAATTGCTTTTTTCATGTATCGAAAGAGCGACTTAGTATATATGTTAGATTCATACATAGCATTCTTTTAATCTAGGTATTTTGACACAAAATCGGATTTTTTCTAAAATGACATGCCAGTGTTTTCCGTATTTCGATTCTACGACTCAAATGCCCAAATATTAAATTTTGTAAAATTTCGCGCGAAATTTACGGAGAAATTTAAAAATATATCTTGGGGCATTTTTTTTCAGTTTGCTCCAAGAATAATTCACTTGGCGAACTTCTTAATTAATAGCAACCTATTTTTTTTTTCATTTTCTTCATTGTACACGAGCGATAGTAAGACATGGCATATATTATGATCTCGTCCTCAAGTTATAAACTTGATAGTATTCGCAGTTACTGAACTGTTCTACATGGGTAAGGTTTTTTTACCCAGGCACCCTGGTGTTACACCATTTTTCTACAGTGGAAGGAAAAAAGTTCGCGTTCATTACTTTCAAATAATTTTAACAAAGTGCGTAAACCGCGTCTGGCGTTATTATCGCTCCTTAATGAATATGCCAAATTTCAAAACACGCCAATGTGTAAATTCACGTATATCTTAGGAAATTTTGAATAAAAAACTCTAATTTTTTGCAAATGTGTCTAGAAATACATCTATTTTAAGTGATGTTAAAAATTTTATAGGTTATATTACAAAAACGTTCTCAAAAAATTTATAAAAATTATTTAAAACATATTTTAATACAAAAACGTTCTCAAAAAATTTATAAAAATTATTTAAAAATACATATTTTAAAAATAAATCATAGAAAATGTGCGAATTATATTTGGATTAAGCCCAAATTTCGAATCGTGGAAGAAGGAATAAAGTAAGTTTAATAAAAAAAGAGGTATTAATAAAGATATATATCAAATTTAATTAACACTGGGGAGCTAAAGTTTTGAGAGTTAATTTTTTAAAAACTATTCGTGCGGCCTTTACTAAACTTGGCAGTTTGGCATAATTTGAGCCGTAGAATCGAAATATGGAAAAAAATTGGCATGCCATTTCAGAAAAAGTCTGATTTTGCGTCAAAATACCTATATTAGAAAACTGCTATAATTAAATCTAATATATATCTTACTTCGTGCTTTCGGAACATGAAAAACTCGTTGAATTTCGTCAATCGGCCCAGTAGAACGGGAGATATAGAAATGTCCCCCCCTTTTTTTTGCGCAGTGTACGTTGCTTTGGAACTGATTTTGGAAAATCTGCCACGGAAAGAAAGTGTTAGAGTAAGGTCTTAAAAAAGACATTTGAGGGTTCTCTGCTATGCTTTGAGCTTATTCTTGCATAAGAGTTAAAGCGCTGCTGGCTTGAATAACGGACCAAATTAAGAAAATGATTTCCTGTGATCGAAGTTAAATTTGATCAGCTTGTAGATAATCTCTCACAAGAGGTGAAGTCGAAGGCCTTCGCCATAGAGCACAGAAAGCATCAGAAGAGAGATGTTCTGTTATGTTAGACTGCTCCAAATGCGCCATTGTGTACCAGTTGCTTCGTGCTGGAAAGGTATGGGTGCATTCTATTGAGAATCATTCTCTGGATAAACTTTTAAGTTTTGAACCTTCTGGTTTAGCATTATATTTCCCAAGCCTTGTCAGAAAAAAATGTCTTGCACATATCTATTTAATTGGACTGTTATTTAAGCTAATGTTCTCTCGTGTAATTACTTATAAAATTTTAATTTCGCTGGTAATTTTGTTGATTTCTCTTTTGAGAAATTCGATATGAGGTGCTAGCTTTTCTGAGGAATGTTCCTGGCTTGATAGAATCGTAGATGTATTTTGGAAATTTAACAATGTGACTGTCATTTGGCATTTTCTTTCCTTTTTTGCCAATAGTGGGGCGGCCGATCGATTGGGGCGTTAGTACAGTCTCATTAGACACTGACAAGTTTTACTGAAAGCAAATTTGACACTGCCAGTCAGATTTTTAATTACTTCTTCAATTCATCGGTATTTTTAAGTCTTCTAATATTTGGAGGATTTTCATGAAGAAGGTTGCAAAATAACCTTTTGTTCGCCAGGTTTTCGTAGGATTGTCTTTGTTCCCCGAGGTACTAAGAATCTCTTTGTTTGGGATATGATTCGAATGTAAGTCGTGTTTATGAAGTATCGGAATTGAGATGGTAGTGAGAATCAAGTCTAATTCTATCTGAAGGCAGCTGTCCAACGGCTGAATTTTGTTATCATTGTTTCTGTTAATTCCGCTAACTGTCTCAATTTCAAGATCTTCCATTTCGGCGCTTTTTCCTTCTTTGCTGCTTCAGGGATTAGTTTCTGATGTTCAGGACCGCACTGGTTGCAGTGCGCCCTGCAGAGTTTAGGAGCGGCAAAATTTTTAGAATTTAGGAAGGGAACGGGCGGCAAAATTTCAGAATCACAGTGTCTGCGCTGAGGAACAAAAAGCCTAGCTCCGCTTATGCTGATGCTATGGAAGCTATGTGTTCATTTGTGGAAGTTCAACGTCATATGTTTTCTTAGCTTTCAGACAGTATTTGCACTTCTTCTTGAAGGTACTTTTGCATTCCTTGCGAAGTTCCTTTTCGATGATGAATTTCCGTGTCGTATTCCTATAGCCAATGTATCCAAAAGTTCCTTGACCTTTAAGATTTCTGAAATTAAGAAGCCAAACATAATAAGGCATCATTAGTGTGTAGCAGAAATTTGCGGTCATGCAAATAATGATTGAAATACTGTACTACGTTTGCAACGCCTAATAGCCCTTGCATGGTGACACAGGAATTTTTGATGTTGAGAGGTAACTAAATGAGGGCCTGTACTAAAATAGGCAATTACATGCCCCCCTGTCAAAGAACAGCTCAAATCCTTTTATTGCTGGCGTCATATATCGAGAGTAAAATCGTATTCATGCTGCAGATAATCTAAGATACGTGCGGAAATCAAAGAATCGTTCGGGCTTTAAATGCTTTACCCACTTTTGAAACCGCAAAAGCCTTCGTTTTGCTCCTTTTATGCGAGGAAAACACCTTCCAGTTTTAGAGAAATTTTTTACGATCCGTGAGTAGTAAGTGCACAGTTTAAGAAAGTTTCGTAAACATGAATGTCTTGAGGGTGACATCAGTGATGGCCAGCCTTGATTTTATCACGTACGTACACCATCGGCGGAGATGATATTATCAAAATAGCTAATTTCTTTGCAAAATAATTTACGTTTAGAATAACTTAGCTTTAAATTAGCATCTGTGTGTTTCTGTAGCATTTTTCAGATATTTCCCAAATTATTCTCAAAAGAGCGTCTGATTATAATAATGTCTTCAATATGTATACAAGACAGATTTTACGTGACAATCCTTTCAACGCTGCCCCCATTAGATGTTCAAACGTCGCTGAAGCGTTTCACAGTTCGAAAAGTATTACCAAAGTCGCTGTATACGAATCGAATCACTATCATGAATACTTTCTACAAGTATTCCTAAAAAGAATACAAATAAATTTGCTGCTAGTACAATTAGCAACAAATGATGGAAAGTTCCCATCTCATTTGCAGCGATTCTTAAGAAGAAGCGTAAAATGTGCGTGCGGAACATCAGCACATCTAACAGATGCTAAACGTTATATATGGCAGTGTCCATTACTTTCAATTATTAGAGCAATGCATTTACCAGGATTTGCAATAAAAGTACTAGCGAAAGATTTATTCTACAACACAAAATATGTGTCTGCACTTCAACAAATTATGAAATATATTATTGAAAATGAAGGCACATTGATTATAAATAATTAATTATATTACATCAGTGAATTGTCAGTATTTAAAAAGAAGTAAAGGTTATAACATGTCCTGTGTGCATTTTTAAAGAGCAAGAGAATAAGAAAAAATTATATTATCTTCTTTCCAACTGTATATGTTGTATATGTTGTACTTCCTTACTCTATTATTTTATTACTGTATGTATTTTAACAAAGAACCAGTGAGTCCCATTGACGAGGTTAACCAAATTTCCAGTAGAGTGCGGTTAATCAATGTTAATACCTTATGGCTGCATATGCTGAGCGGATGGCTGATCAATTGTTAGTCCAAAGGGATTTAGTCCCGAAGGACTATTACTTTCGTTTTGCGATTTTGCGTCGGAAACACAAAAACGGCGTATCACTTTTCAAATTGTTGCCACTAAATGTTATCGCTCTGCATTTAATTTTAAAAAATGAAAAATCTGCATAAATGTATGCATGTTATTATTATTATTTTTTTTTGACGTAGCTTTCTCTTCAAAAATCGTCTGCGTGCGTTGCACGGGAAAATAAAAAGGAATTTTAATTACAGTTCTAAATAAATAGCCAAATAAATGTGAAATTCGTAACAATATTCTCTAAAACTTTAACGAATTTTTCATTAACAAACTCAAAGATTTCAAAGCCAGCAATACCAACGTTGTACAGAAAAACATTTTTATCTCCAGCGCGTGAGAGCGTGTACCGAAATTTCTAAAGATATGCTCAATTTAAAATTATGCGGCGATATTGCTGTTGAACTGAATTTTATGGTTTAAGTGCGAAGAACATGGTATTTAACAAATAAAGGTAACACACAAAATGTTAAATAAACGTCCCTTTGGACGTAATTTAAAATCTGAAACATTTCAGATTTTTTTTTTTCGACAATTTTGGCGCAGAATTTAAAATTGTCTCTCCGCACTATTCTTCACTGAACAGGGTGGAAGTTCAAAATATAGAGAGACAGATTACCAAATTCGCTGACTGGTAGTAAATGGAATCTTCTCACGATGTTTGAGCTCGGTTTTCTCTTGCTAGCAGCCGCTCTTCAGTTCCAGGATTAAAAACTTCTGCTAGTATGGCTAAGGTTCCTGCTAACATAACTATAGTTTGTTTCCTGCTAACATGGCTAAGGTGTCTTCTATTTTAAGCAAAAGATAATACGCTTATTTATTACTGGGGACCACCAGTAGCCGAGCGGTAAAAGTTGATGAATACTTGTAGTTTGACTCGTTCTCGATTGCACGCGAATGGGCTGCTATATGGGTATTTTCGTGGTTTCCCTATGTGTAACATGAACATGAGTCAGTTTCCTTAAAACGTCATCCATGATGCATCCCTGTCTTAGGCAGATAACCCTCGCGTGCTGTGTCGTCATCAGGTAAATCAAATCATATTTATTTTCATTGTAGGCGAAGATTAATTTCTTGTAACGGTTAAATGTCTGCACAGAATGGGAGCCATTTTCATGCAAACCAGTATTTTAGTTGATGGCTAAGGACTAGACGAGGATTCATTGATGTCGTTGTTCTGCATCTTTATTATAAGCTTTCCTAGTTCCTTCTGTTTATGAAAGAAAGCCATCGAACATGTTGTTTAATGGCAGATGGCGCCCTGTGTGGATCCAGTTGTTTGTCGCATTCGTGGGACTACATGAAATTGAAAAAGACATCTTTGCATTCATCTATTAAATGACTTAAAACTTGAATTTGATTAGAATTTAATTCTTGATTTACAATTAACTCGTTTAATTCAGATGAAGTCTGCTTCTGATCGATCGGACTTAACACAGTTTTTATTATGGGGACTGTGAAGCAGTTTTCTTTCCTTTCGGAAAAGTATGCAGTTTGTCACGTATTTTATCAACTTCGTTCGGCACATTTTCTTTTGTAAAGTTCTATAAGCTCAAAAGCAATTGTAAGTCCTTCCGAAAGTATATTTTCCTTAGAGGAATCCGGATCTCCTATGGGCAGCTTCTCATGAATATCAGCTTTGGTTTTAAGGAAACATTCCGTTCATGGAAAAATAAAGATGTCTTGGTGTACTGTTATCCTATAGCAACACACTTAATTTTCACTTACTTCAGATATCGGTATATCTTCATTAGAGCTACCTGTTTCATTGTTTTTGACATCTAAACAACATCCGTATCTCTTTAAAACGTCAAGTTTGAGAATGTACAAATCTATTGTATTGGCCACATAGGCTATGCGCTGATATACACAACATGCGAACTTGATGTACAAGTTCATTTTCTCGTGCACTAGCATAGACTTTCCGTTTGCTATCTCCAGAAATAAGGATACAGCCATATGCAGAAGGTTTTTTCCATTTACCGGTTATATCAGCTCGCATATTTGCACCGGTGTCAACAATCATGCAAAAGTGTGGTTTATTCTTTATTTCTCTCTCTTCATATAGACCGTGATTTCCGTTATGAAGTGAGGTTAGTTTATAGAACACCTACAGGTGAATTTTATACTTTCACTAATTTCTAGTCTTCTTAGTGACTTTTAGTTCTCGATCCTTTCGGCACAGGACAGTCCATCCGTAAATGTCCTTCATTGCTGCAGCTCAGCACGTTAATCTTTTATGAGTGCTCATTTCCATCCTGATTTCTCAGACTGCCTCCAGTTTTCCGGTGGTGACGGTCTTTCGCGCTGTCGATAGCTCTTACGGGTTGAAGATCTGTTTTGCTGGCAGTATCCACTTTCATGGCTTGCGCTACAGCGCTCATAAAATCTTCTTTGTGAGCTATTCCAAGTGCATGTTGTATATCAAGATCCATAATCGTCGACAAAATACTGAAAGTTTAATATGTCTTTCATTTTGCGACCGCAGTCTGCAAATGCGAGCTGAGCCATTTTTTTAATGTCTTTTGCTATTCTTGAAGGATCTTTCTTTCTCTTTATTTCCAGATTTTAAGCTGCGGTAAATGATAATCTTTCAGGAAATTTTTGCTAAACCTCAACTCTAAAGCATCTAATAAACCCTCAAGATCTGATCTTGTTTCGGTCGGAATCATCTGTAAAAAGTTTGTAGTTCCTTGCAGCTGCCAAATGAAGGCTTTGGAAACGGAATACCACTGATTTGCCTTTGAAACATTTCATACTGCGTTTTGTATATATTTTACAATGATTTCACACCATATGGGGAGAGCTTAATAACTGAGATGATGATTGAGACATAATTGAACCGGGATATTACTCACAGCACTCACGCGAGGTTAAGCCGGTGTGTTGTTTAGATATTCAGCTGGTTTCAGAAATTTCTTCTGATTGACATTTTCTAACTCTTTTACAAATGTTTCTTCTATAACGGTTGTTTTCTTAATCATACCATTCATAATTTCCTCTTTAACAGCGGCAATGTCTTCTTTCATTGTTGTAGAAATAGCTAGTCTAATATTCTTCATTTCTTGATCATCTCAGATTCATTTGCTTCGATTGTGTTACGGACGGTATGAGCTGCTCCTGCTTCTTAGCTTGCAGTACTCATTTCCATAATGCTTTTCAGCTGTTCTTCCCTCTTCCTTGTTATAAACGTTCAAAGAGATCCCACTTCTGACATTATCTTTTGCGCACTACTGGTTCAAACACATCTTTTAATTACGCCATATAAATAGGATATAATTTAAAATTAACTACAATTAACAACAGCAGACAGCAAGAGTGACAGCTGTAAATAATTCAAAGAAAGCTCGGAGATAAGACAGCTCCTCCTTTACACTGATCAAGATTGCAGATTACCGATATTAATCATAGAATAAACTCTAAATCGCACATCACGATTCATTTAGCTAATTATTTGTTTACATCTTACAAGGTGGCTTAAAGAATCGCGAAATGGAGGAAGCCTCATCCCTTTTCAGAAAAACTTATTCTATCGGCTGCTGTAAATATGGTGACCATCACGGTTGTTAAGTCTGCTGCGAAGTTGCTTTTAGCAGTGCCTTTGTCTAAAAACACAATTAGTCGGAGAATACAATATATGGCGGAGGATATCAACGATCAATTAGTGGTAAAAGTTAAAGGAGTGGAATTTGGATTACAGTTAAACTAGGCTATGGATGCTCATTTTATAAGCTACCTACGGTTTATAGATAGTAATAATACCACTGAAAGACTTTCTGTTTTGTAAAAATATTGCTACAGGAGCAAAGGCTTAGGACCTGTTCAAAATTCTTGATTTATTCATATCTGAAATTAATTTGAATTGGCCTAAGTGCGTTGGTATCCGTACTTATGGAGTTCCCTTCATATCTGGGTGCTGTGAAAGATTATAAGCACTTACAGGGTTCATACAGTCCTTAAGAGTCTAAAAAGTCCTTAGGTTTTTTGGAATCGATTTTTGGTCCTTAATAGTCCTTAATTTCGTCCAAAATCGGCAGCAAGTCCTTAATTTTAATCGTCTGAAATTTCTGTATGTTTTTACGACTGCCATTTTGAATGTGAATTAGCATTTTGGAGAAATTCACTGACAAATACGATTATCTTTTAAATGGGTTCATGGGTTATAATTTGTTCGTATTTATAATATAAACGGTGGGGTACTCGAGTTTTTGGACAAGAAGTGAAGAAACATTTCGAAATTATTTCATTTTTTCTAATGAAGAACTCTTAAACAACATTTTGCGTTTGGGGATGTGAATTGTTTTATTAAACGGATCTAAATTTGGCGATTTATTAATATTTTGAAGACTTTTAAGAACAGTTTTTATAGAAAGTTTCAATTCGAATATCTGGGAATTTTTCGACGATTTTTTTTAAAACAGTATAGCATTGATAAAGTTAATTAAAATAATGGTAATATATTGAAATTATAAATAAGAAATAACATTAAAGTAAAGCAGCTTTATTTTTCGCTGTCATATTATTAAGTGACATTACTTTCTATTTTGGAGACATATTATACAATATTTTGAATCTGAAAAATAAACAAGGTAATAAATACGGCACCATTTGTGAAGCAATTCTTATCAAAATCGAAATAGCTATGCAATTAATTAAAAATGTCTTCTTTTTAATTTTTCATGGTAAGAGAATTTTTGAATATTTTCATTTTTGAATATTTTACTTCTGATATTATCCCATGAATATTCCGAATTCTCAGAATATGCATCAGTTTTCTCCATAAAATTAATTTTACGTGTTTTTCCTCTTTTTTTTTTTTTTTCAAAATATTTCTGGCTTTTTGCTGTTACAGAATTTTTAGGGGTAATGTTTCTTTAGGATTTTAGAATTGCAAACTTGGAAAGTTTTGAAAGATTTGAAGGTAAGATTTATAGACTTCAGAAAAGTGTGACAAAATGAAAAATATCTTCATGGTATTAACACGTAATGCATGTATTTTATAGAAAGTTTGCGGCGAATTTCTTAGTTTTAGGAGAATTTTTGGAAGAATAATGAAAACATAATATTTGAATATTTTACTTCTGATATTAGAAGTCTTTTTCTTAACATGTTTATCTTTCTTTTATTTCTCTTCTTTCCAGTAGACACAAGCATGGAAAATATCAAAAATGCTTCTAATTTTATCACATGGACAGCCATTTATATGAGGAATTTTCCTATTTATAAAGAAATTGAAAACTGACAGTTTTAAAGATTCATCTTATATGTCTAAATGCATCATACAGGTTTGCGCTAGGCATTTTCCCACCTGATGCAATCTCTGTGGATCTTTAATTTTGCTGCCGTACCTTTCTAAATTCTGCTTCCCGTGCCTGTCCTTAATTCTAAAAGTTTTGCCATTTCTAAATTTTGTTGCTTGATGTGTCACTAAATTCTAAAAACTAGCTTGTCCTTACCATGTATCCTTTCATATTTATTCTGAATGTTCATATAAATATATATATATATATATATATAAAAGCTTTTTCTATACATTCAAAATGAATTTAGTTTTTTTAGAATAACAGAAATCTTTAATTAAATCCAAAAATTCTAAAATGAAGAGAAAACGTATTAAAAAACGAAACTGAATACATAAAGAGAAAGAAAACGTACAGTTATTATTGTGTAAATTAACCAATAATTTCAACCTTTGCTATAACTTCCACTTTTCATTTCCTCACCAGAATTCAAATCAGTTAGATAGTTTTTAAAATGAGGTTTTTGGATAGTAAGCCAGAGTGTGTTTCCACTTGCACACTGCATTAGTTCCTGCCAGCTCTGATAATTTGTAATTATTCTTCTTTACGTTATCGCTGCCGGTATTGAATTTGTTATAACAATGGAATTACTGTGCAAGCTTAGATTAAAATTAATGTTCGGAGCTTGTGGCTACGAACTAAAAATGTGGATTACGAGTCCACATTTTTAGTTTGAATTCGACTGTTCCTATTTAATTACATCACCACGAGCTGTAGTTGATTTTGATAGCATAAGAACGTGCCTTTATACTCTATGTTCTTTTTAATAAGAGGTTTGGTGAAACCTTTATTTGATGCGTAACGTGTATACGAACAGTTTTTATTAGAAAGTCCTCCACGAAGGCATCCTTCCTCTTAGGCAGATAGCCCTCGAGGCTTTGTCCTAATCACCAAACGAAACTAAATATTTATCTAAAATAAACCAAACCAAACTAAACCTGTATCTGACTTTATTTTCATACACACCAATAATTTGCTTCATATCTGTCAGGAGTTTTGGACTATTTACCTTTTACCAGATCAAGTAAAATCTCATTGGTACATTGTCGAGAGATTGATAAGTTAAGAGATGAAGGTCACAGAAACTGGTGGGAACACTGGTTTGTGTATTGAAACAAATTTCTAATTGTTAGAAAAGATGCTTAAAGAGAAGGAGATTGGTATAAATTAGCCAAAATGTCTGGGAAGGCTTCAAATTTAAAAGACTCATAAATATTTTGTTATGTGTTGTTGCTACAAAATATTCCTAGTATTATTTAAAAATCAATCATAAATTACATGTATTTTAAACTGAGAAATGCTATTAGATTGTTATTTTAATAGTGCTTTTATAACAAATATTTTTAAAAAATAATATAATTTAATAGTGACCATATAAATTTATGATGACTAACGGGTATCGAAGTACTTAATTTAATTATTTGTAACTCATTGCTCATCCTTAAAAGTTATCTCTGAATGTTAAAGTGAGCTATTGCCTTTAATTAATCAAGACTGTGGTCACAAGATATAGCACAAAAATGTAAAAATAATGTAAAACTTATTTTTTGCATCTAGTGAGGCTTAAAATCATACAAAACAACTTATCACCTCTCGTGCTTTAGTGGCTTATTGGAACATTTAATTATATTAACTGGGTTACAACCCCAGGAACTCTACACGAAGCTACGACACTAACTGCGCGAAACAGGCAGAGCACAACTAACTTTCAAAACTTCACAACCGTGCCTACATCAGGCTTTCAGGTTTTGTTCTGATCTCTAGGCAATCAGCAGCGGTGGCAACAGCCAATCTTCTATTATGAATCATGCTAATTAGGATTTTACTTTTCATTTTAACCTATGCCATCTGACATCAAATCTACCTGCTATTTACTAAAGCTGTAGACTTAGCAATTACATGACAAAATGAGACATAAAAGAAAAAAATCAATAATAAAGCTAACTGTTAGTAAAACATAAATAAAATGTCACTAATCTTCCTTCAAATATGTTCAACTATTCTAAGTGTAAAATATTACGGTTTATTAAATTATTTTTATCGATTATGTTTAATAATAATGCATCCTGATTACGGATCTATTTTATTCTTAGGATGGTATTACAAAAGTGAAGTTCAGCCGTAGATAATATCTTTAATTGAATTTATTCAGTTCCCATTTACTGATAAGATCTTTATTTTTTGATCAATGTTCTTAAGTCCTGAAAAGTAAGTACTATTTACTAAACCTCTAGACTGAGCAAGTATGTGGCAAAATGAGACATAAAAGAAAAATTCAGCATAAAGCTAACTGTTAGTAAAATGTAAATAAAATGTCACTAATATCTTTTCCAATAAGCCAACTATTATAAGTGTAAAATATTTAATGCTACTTGGTAAATATTATAAAGTTGATTTTGTTCTCAAATTTGTTTTATAATTGTGTTTATTAAATTACTAGCTTTTACCCGCGGATTCGCTGGCGTTGATGTCCTTTCAATGATGATTGTCCGCTAAGTTTCAAAGACTAATAAGAATAAAGAAAATAAGACTAATAAGAAAATAAAATAAAATACTTTGATTTTTTTCTTCTTATTGTCTGACCAAGATAATAAGAATAAAATTTTAGTTACTATTACTTATTTTTTAAGTTAAAAATACACTCCGCGTAAAATTTCAGTAAATACTGCCCTTCTTCATTGAGATAAAAAGAAAACCATATTGATGTCGCTAAGACGCTATTCTGCATAATTTTCAAAATCTGATTTGGATATATAAAATATTGCAATCTTATCTTATACTTCTTTTTTGGTTTTACTAAAAAATTTGAAAATAAAATATAATTTAAAAAACTGAAAAACATGCTTTATTAATATATCTCACTACAAAAATAAATAATTTTCATTACCAAGATTACAAAAAGTTTAAAGTATTAACAAAACGTTAAAAACATTAATTCTTTTTCAGGGAAAAGAGCACGAATAAGAGTATTATTCTAGGATGCTTCTGTATAATATATTGTTACGGATTTAACATTTATTTGATTATTTATTTAGAATTGTAATTAAAATTGCTTTATACTTCCCGTGCAATGCAGACGATTTTTGAAGAGAAAGCTACCTCGGAAGAATAAAAATAAAAGCGCGCGTGCATTTAATATTTAAAAAATAAATATCTCGCAATTACTGTTGCCATCCAGAAAAATCGAGATTGTTCTAATGATAATTAAAAACCTTAATGATAATAAAAAGCCGAATTGAAACACCTCATCTCAGTTGTTGTTGCAGTTGTTGTTGTAGTTGTTGTAGTTGTAGCTGTTTAAAGCGAACTGCTGTTTGTCTGCTGTTTGTTTACTTTATGCTGTAGCGATTTCGCTGTGAGATAGAATTAATTTATCTGTTTTGAATTGAGTATTTCTAAACGTTTGAGATATTGTGATATTGTGCGAATATCTCTGAAGAAATATTTCAGCATTTTGATTTATTTCTTGTGGAAAGAATAAGTTTTTGTTAACTTTTTAACGACTTGTGCATTCAATACATAACGAACCCGTACGCACGCAACAATATTACATGTGTTTCCATTCGGCGCTAATACATATGAATTCCTGGCTTTGGATACACGCGAACAGGCGACATATAGTTGACCATGGGAAAAGCATGACTTTTCCAAATGCACACCTGCTACCTGTCTGAGTTTTGTTAACAGTAACAGCAAAACTAAGTTGGATTGGAAACTGCAGTCTTTTAAAGTGAAATGGTAGAACAGTCGGGATTATTGGGATTCGAGGTATGATAATACTTTTCCCTTTTCTTACACCAGTTAAAATAGTGGCACCGATTATATTTTGCCCTACTTGTGTGATCTGAAGCCTCGTTCCATTACACATTCGAGGTGCATCTGTATTTCGCATAAGCATAACTGGTACATTTAGTTTCAAATGAAGTTTATGTAAGGGTACACCTGATAGCTCTAGTGAATTTAAAAACTCAGCAGGATATGAAGGGTTTTGGTCTGTATCCATGATTGTGTCTATTGACAAATACTCTTTTATTTCTTCCTGCATCTTTTTCAAAATGTCAATGTTGATTTTGCTTACGATTTCATTCGTCGGTGCTAGAATTGCTCTTGTACCTAACCAGTGATCATTATTTAAATTTTCTTGCAAGTGCGGGTAAACTGTAGCAATAAGCTCCACATCGTTTTCTACCAAATTACAAAATTCCTCTGAAAGTAAAATAGAATCTTCAGAATCTGTTTCCAAACATCGCCAATTTTCAATAGTGTCACTGCGTAATTCCCTGAATCTACATCATTATGAAGATGCTCTATCATATTTGTTTTAAGACTGAATTTTTCTACTTTCTGCTATAAACTTTATGATTTGAGACAGGTTTTGATTTCACCTGTAGGTGTATCTCTCTGGATTACCGGCAGAGTTTGTCGGAAATCACCAGCCAATAAAACTACCATTCTTCCCATAATATCTGTACTGTCTCGCAAATCCTGAAGAGTTTGGTTTAACGCTTCTATAGCTTTTTTGTGCGACATCGTACTTTCTTCCCACACTAAAAGTTTACATTGCCATAGCATCCTACCTTGAGAACTATTTTTACTCAAATTGCAGATGGGCTAGTCTTCCTGCGCAAGATTCAACGGCTATTTTAAAACGCGATTTGCAGTACGGCCGCCGTTCAATAGTGTAGCAGCTATACCTGAAGAAGCCACAGCAATCGTTACTTTCTGGTCTTTTCCTGACGAACATTAATAGTAAATTTAGCAAAACCTTTGTCTCGGTTCCTCCAGGAGCGTCGAAAAAGAAAAGTGCACCATTTCCAGATTCTATTTTACGTAACACCTGATGGAATACGTGACTTTGTTCTGGGAGTAACTGAGGGACCAATGCTGCTCCTTTTAGCTACAGTGCAATGAAATTGTAGTCTAATTGTCAAAACCTTGTTTTCAATTATGATCAGTGCCTCGTTATAGATGTGATCTTTAAAAATCATATGTGCATGTACTCGCTGCAGTCGCTACAAATTATCTTCCACCATGTCCTTCTTGTACTTATTCCATAAAGTTTGAGGATTAGAAAGGCCGCAAGATGATATAAGGGTTGCGTAAAGTTCCCTGATTTTATCTGGTGATGGACATTGTACAGCTTCTTCCATAGTTTCGTTCAATGGTTAACATTCTCTAACAGACCCTGAGCTTCACATGCTTCTCTATAAGTTCGACATTCTAGACTATTAACAATTTTAAGGTCTTTAAAGCTAGTTGGACTTCGGACATGATGCAATAAAATGCGCAGAGAAAAACATTCAAAATTCGTTACATGGACGGTGTAAACTAAGAGCGTCCGATGATTTAACCCCTGGCCAATTTTCAACAGGCGTACCTTGAACGCGACGCTGCCATTCTTTTTTTGAGTTGTTCAATGTATGATAACGAGGAACTTTGGAATAAAATAATCTTTTCGCAGAACTATCTTGGGGCAAAGCTTGAAAAAAGGGGTCAGTATGGTTTTAGGAGGAGATAAAATTCTTTCTTGAAAATTATTCTTAATAAAAAAACAGGCTGTCCATTTTCTAAATGTACGTCAAGATGTGTAACAGTCAGATATCTTTCACGTAATGGAAAACCAAGGAGCCGCCACGCTGCCTCATTACTACTGACATATCGCCCTGCTTGATAGGTTTGTATTTTATTCAGAGGCTGCACCACGCCTTCGTTTAGGCAGATTGAACATCGCCTGGTCGCTCCCTTTATTGATATACACTCACTTCCAAAAGTTAAGCACGGAGAGGAAAATGCTAATTTCCGGAAGCCAATCAGAATTGAAGAGGATGCAATTCGCTGCAGAAGTAGATGAAAGTATGCAAATGTTAGGTAACAGCCAATCGCGCTTTCATGTCAAGAAATATGCTAAAAAGGCAGTCTTATAAGAAGCCAGCTTTATGAAGGCTTACATAAGTTGATTGTAAGAGCTGATAGAAGATGTTTAAAACTTTCGTACAATTTGTTTTCAAGACATACGTGTTTCTATGACTTCCAGAAGACGGATGGAAGATTCTGAGCGCTGGCGTGCTGTGGGGCGCATTGAAGCAGGACAATCGATCAGAGATGTTGTTCTTTTCTTCAGCGTTTTTCATTCTGTAATTTCTCGTTTGTGGAAACAATTCCAAACCAGACAGACAGTTGTCCGAAGGCCCGTAGCCGGTCGCCCAAGGGTTACAACCCCCGCGGAAGATGGATGTATTGCTATTGTAGCCAAGCGGAATCGCAGAGCGATCTCCACAAGTGAGACGTCTATGGTTACAGCGTCCATTGGTAAGGCGATATCTGCAGTTACTGTACGCCAAAGATTACATATGAGTGGACTGTACGCCTGGGTACCTCGAGTTTGTGCTTCTCTGTCCGTCCAGTCAAAAGGGTCACGATTACAGTAGTGCGGGGAACATGTCAATTGGAATGTGTCTGACTGGGGCAATGTCATATTTACTGACGAGTGAAGATTTGCTCTGGAGTCAGATGACAAGCGTATAAGGATATGGCGTGAACAACGAACACGCAATCAGTCCCAAAACATCACCGAATATCACGCATTCCGACGCGGAAGCATTATGGTGTGAGCAGGGATTTCATTAAGATATCGCACCGACCTGCACATCTTTAAACGGAGTTCTTTGACGGCTGTCGGTATCGAGATGAAGTCCTAGAACCCATTGTGAGATTGTACGCTGCACCAGTTGGCCTCACTTTTGTTTTAATGGATGATAACGCACGTCCCCATAGAGCTGACATCATCGATGACTACCTGGAGAGTGAAGAGATTGCGCGTATTAATGTCTTTTTTTTCCTTTTATGCTGTTTATTTTCACTTTACACATAATTCTGTTTAAGTCTCCAGTATGTCATTATCTGATAACTTACAAAAATTTAATATTATTTTCATTTCTGTATATAATTATTGATTTTGTTTTATGCATAAATATATATGCTACTTTTCTGCCGAATTGTGTGTCAATCAAAGCAGTATTTGTTGATTTTTTTGCATTTTACATCTTCGTGCTTAACTTTTGGAAGTGAATATTACTATATTTAGAAATATATTAAATCGCACGAACAGAGTTGCAGGCTTCAGCATTAATGTGAGCATTAAATAATTTACATAGAAGCGGTGAATATTCCACAAACCAGCTATTATCAAAGTCTTGACTACCCTTTTGAGAGTTTGAGTCGTAACTCTTCTACGACCATCTTCCAGTGCTCTTCGTCTATATAAAACGTAACCCCCTTATCATAGTGCACTGTTTTCTTTAGTAGCTGCCGGGGGAACGTTTTCGTACATTTGTCATTTTTCATACAAGGTGATGCTGGATTGCGAGCTCCATAGGAACCATGAATCATGTTTTTGATTACGATCTCGTGAAAATTCTTATCTAGTTCCAGATCCGGGATTTTGGCGCTTATAATGTTATCTACACTGCTCGACACTGAAAATGCAACACCAAGAAGGAGTGGTCAGAAATTTATGCAAATTTTAGAGTAGACTCACGTCACTGAGTGGTTTGGGGCGCTATTGCCTACGATTCCAGGTCACCTATAGTTCGTATTCAGGGCACTCTGACGGTCCAACGATACTCGGATAATGTACTGCGGCCGGTGGCAATCCCCTACCTTCAGGGGCTACATAATGCAATTTTTCAGTAGGATAACGCCCGACCACACAGTGCTCGCATCTGCCAACATGCTCCGCGAAGTTAGTGCTTGCATCTGCCAACATGCTCTGCAAGGTATACAGATGCTTCCGTGGACACCGTACTCTTCTGACCTGTCACCAATCGAACATGTGTGGGATGTGATTGGACGCCGTTTGCAGACTCTGTCCCTGCCTCGTTCAGAAGACGAACTTTGGCAAATGGTTGAAAGGGAACGGAGAGCCATCCCTCAGGACACCATCCGCACTCTTATTGTCTCTATGCCTAGACGTGTTTCTTCGTGCATCGCTGTCCGCGGTGGTCCTACATCCTAGTAAGCCGACGCCGTTCTCGCTCTGTATTCTGACTATCATTTTGAAAGAAAGATCACTTATTGCTGCTTCCTATCTCTGTCTTTTTTCCAAATTTCATCACTTTCTGACCACTCCTTCTTGGTGTTGCATTTTCAATGTCGAGCAGTGTATTTGGTTGGACCGCAGCTTTTGTTTTATTCGAATAAGAATGTGCACATGTGGCAGACCTTGTTTCTGCCATTTAATGGAGTACATGTGGCACTGGACGTTTCCAAATACTTTTCCTTTTGTTATTACATTAATGATATTTTGAACTTTTAAACGAAACACGCGGGCGACTATGTCATGACGATGAGTGGCTCTTTGTCCGAGTATAAGCTCTTCTGTTCTTTCTTTCCATGGAGGTTTGCAAGTAAAAGTTGCAAATAGGTCAGGCCTACCGTAAGTGCGTACGCAGGCGAAAGCGTCTTGTGTGTATTCATGCAAATAACGGGGACTGTTCATAAAAGTGGAGGGAAGAATAACCATCTTGCCTAAGTCGTTGGGGCTAATATTACCGTTTGTGCTGACTGATCTTGTAGGTGAACGTAATTTTCAACTAGTAGTTCTATCTGGTTTAAAGAAATGTAACGAAGACGTTCGCTCTGTACTTTAATATACACTGGTGTCCAAAAGTTAAGCATAATTGATAATTATGTGAATAAAGAAGGAACTGTAAATCAGAATGGCGGGAAACGTGATATGCGAGTGTAAATTGGTTATAAAATAAGGAAGCAAATCAAAAGAACGATAATAATTAATTTTATTATCCAAAGTAGCAGTTTAAAAGAAAACTGATAATAGCAAGGGTTCACAATTTAAAGAAAAAATTAAAGAAAACATTAAATAAATTACTGATGCTGCAGTTTCATAAGGCGTGTGGTCACCTCTGGCAGCCAGGCACGGTGCACAACGATTTAATATACTTGCTATCAGATGATGAATGAGTTGTGGGCTCAAACGGCTCCACGCTTCTTGAAGAGTTCTCTTCAGTTCTGTAACGGAGCTTGGTGGGTGCGAAAGGGCTGCAATTTGTCTCCCGAGCACATCCCATACATGCTAGATAAGATTTAAATCAAGGGAGTTCGCAGGTGACGACATGCGCTGGATGTTTTCCGTTTCAAGGAAGCCATCAACCAGCACCGCTCGGTGACATGGCGTATTATCATCCACGAATATGAAGTCTGGACCGACAGCACCTCGAAACAAGCGAACATAAGGCTCAAGAACTTCGTCTCTGTATCTTTGACCAGTCACAGACCTCGTGTCAAAGAAATGGAAGTCTGTGCGGCCGTCCATCATGATGCCTGCACATACCATTACTCCCCTTGATGGAAAATGATGTCTTTCCGATATGTTTCTTGGTTCAAAACGTGTTTTACGTTCTCTCCATATCGTTACCCGACGAGAATCAGTACTCAGACTAAACCGGGACTCGTCACTGAACATCACATTGGCCCACTCTTCCACACTCCAATGTTGATGTTTTAAACTCCAGTTCAAACGAGCGCGTTTCTGCGCAGACGTGAGGAGAATGCAAACTGCTGGTCTTCTGGCATACAGGCTAGCATGATTGAGTCTCCTGTAAACAGTTTGTCTCGAAATTCGTATTCCTGTGGCGACTGTGAGCGCCGAACCCAGTGCTCTGGCAGTACTGCTCCTCTGACGTCGCGCACTTATTACCAGATATCGGTCTTGGCGAGGGGTTGTGACTCTTGGTCGACCTGATACTGGTGGTCGGGTAACATCTCCCGTTCTTTGAAACCTCTGCCACAGTCTTGAGATCACAGACTGGTTCACATTCAGAATTCGAGACACTTCGGTTTGTGATCGTCCGGATTCCAGCATTCCAAAGATTCTTCCTTTCGCAAACATCTCCAATTGGCGTCTGTTCTGGTGCCAAATGTTCTGGTGGTCGCGGCACCAAAATGTTCCGGTAGTCGCGGCACCAAATGTTCCAGTACCAAATGTTCTGGTGTTATGGTACCAAACGTTAAATACTAACTGTTACAATTGAAACCTGAAATTAAATAATTTGCCTACAATAATATCAAAACCAAATTCTTACTTGCGTTGTGTTTAACCTTTCCTCAAAGCTAACCCGAACAACCCCTAAGACCAAGCAGGAGTACTGGTGTTAAGAACATTCACACAAGTCATCATAAGAAAAACTCTGAATCAAATATATATATATATATATAACCAAGGATATTTATTGCAGCATTATAAGGAAGACACGCAATCTTTCAACTTAATTTCTAGATCTAAGGTACCAAGGTGACAACTATTTAAAATAATGCAATTTAGAATTATTAATATATATTGCTATTTTCAGATATGCACCGAGATGACATTAATCAAAAATTACACCGTAAAAAGAATTAATATTAAATTTTCATATGCAGTTATTAAATTAATATTAACTTTTCATATGCAGTTATCAAACTCTGCTGGCCAGCATAAAAATACACAGGAATTTAATGAATCACCGAGCATGGTGTCTTTACCAATATTGATAGAGATTACTTAGTTCAAGAAATTTCTTAATTTACTCAGGTAAAAATTGCATACATCAATTTAGCAATCCCTTAGGCAGTTAGAAAATATTACATATTCAAGTAGACCCGTTGGAGAAAAATGATTACATTTATTCCTACATTCAATTACTCAATTAAAGGTAAAGTAGAATTTATATTTTTATTTTGTTCCTTAATTTGCAAAAGTTACTTAATTTAAAAAATTAATTCTCAACCAAAGGTAGTAACAACTTAAATAAAAAGGTAAAATTTAGATAAGTTAACAAATTTAATACCCTGTCTTAATTCATTATATACAAATTTTAAATTACATTCCAAGTTAAGGTTAAAAGTCCTAAATAGAGTAATAGTGCAGCAGTTGCTTAAATAAACAGCCTGGATTTAAGATCCAGCAGAAAAACCTTTGAATAGAATTTAATTAGAAATTAAATATACATATAATTACTCCTTACTTTAATAATTCATAACTGGAAAATTTTTCTTCAATTGCACGAATCAATTCAATATTTTAATTAGCCTCATTACTTAGGAAACACGTTCACGGAATTTAGGTTGAAAGCTGTACTAAATTTCAGGTGAAATTAACAAACAAAAGGTTGAACTCACTTGAAGGGAAGAATTTTAAAACTTAATTAAGCCTTGCTAGTTTATCAGATGGAACAATAGATGGAACAATCTCCAAGCGAGCAGCCGTTTTAAGGTGAAACCCCAAGCCCCCCTTTGGGGATGATTCCAACCCGGAAAGAGGTGGTGTTAGGAAGTCTGGGGGCCCATTCCCGTAGGGAAATGAAAAAAAAAAGCATAGATGTTTCGAAGCGAGAAAACTGGACCTATAGACCGATGTGAAGAAGGTGGAAACTTGTAATTTTCGGAACTAGACCCATCCAGATGAGTTGATGGTAGTACTCGGATCTAAGTGACCGATCAGGAAGAAGCCGGATAGCGGGATTCAAGTTGCATCCACTATGGTGACAACGTAGTAATTCGATGAGGAAAAAACAACATTCTCGACTCCAACACGGGGATGGTAAAGTGCGGAGGAGTAAACTTCAAGTGTTTTTTTAGATGTTCATCTTTATCTTATTTCCCATCTCCGGCTCTTCCAGAGGAAGAAAAAATAACGTGCTTCTACAGCTGCGAATCCAAGGCAAAAAGGGCTGAGCATGGCCTTGCATGACGATTTTAATCGTCCAGAATCCAGAATTTTCGAAAATCACCAAATTTGGTGAATTAGTATGCAAATCTCGCCAAACACAAAACAGTGCTGCGAAAACTTAGTTTTTCCTTCTTCACACCAAAAAAAATTCCACCCTCGCCACCCCCTTCGCCAACAAGGAGGGGTGAGGGAAAGAATGCAACAACCCTACCACGCAACCGGACGCAGTACATGACCTTGGACGAAGAAGTGCTCAAAAACGACCCTTATAGCAGAATAAATTTTTAGACACGAAATTCAACAATTTTAGCAATTAAATGGGCATAATTCTCCAACGGGGCGACGTACAGTCATGAAAGTAGATTCATAAGAAGGCTAAATTTTTTCTCTTTAAGAGGTATAAATTTCATCCATGTGAATAAAAAGGAAGTATTTTTAAATTTCAAATATTACGCAGAAACAACCGATTTCCCATTGCCTCCTTTTCCCGAAAGCTATTACTATCGAACGCGTAACGTAAGAATGAGAACTCTGTTTAACTCGCATAAAAATAATTGATTCAATAACGTAAGCAATACAATTCGTGAAGAAAAATTTAGAATAAGCATAAATTAATGCATATAATTTACTCACTCAATAATTAATTAACAAATAACTGCAATTAACTACACCTTAATCCGTACTTCAAAACTAACTAAAATCACTACATAACACGTCTTTGTGCCATCATTCACCTTATTTGATTATTAACAACGTTCTTTCGCACAGCAGTTGCCCGTAACTTGTCTGAACTGCCTATGCTGCGTGAATCGGTTTCTCTGCGTTTCGACATGCGCAGGTGTTTCGCGCAGGACGTAGTCGACTGAAACGTTTTGCATAAACCCAATGTTTCTTCTTCACCCAATTAATATCCGCAAGAAATTTGGAATAATTTTACGAATATTTACTCCATGTTTTTCGCATTTTACAATTTATGCTTAACTTTTGGACACCAGTCTACATACCTACTGAGAATTGATAAAAGAGCTGCCTCGACCGCGGAAGGAGGTTCAAATCATTTTCTCGAAGCATCATGTGATAGGCGTAAAAATCCATACATTAAACTTTTTTATTGCAAACTGGCTTTTTTCTAGTTGGATTAATCTGTGGAATATAAAAATGGTATCCCAATTGCGCTTTACTGAAAATTAATGGGTACTGCAAAGCATCATAAAATTTATGAGTATCTGCTACGCGTGCCAGTGTATTATCATGTGCTCGTAACACTATATCTCATGGAGAGCATGGGTCGCCAGTAACCAAAACAGCAACTTCATTAATTGTAGCTGCGTTATAGCGACTCTCATGTTTGCCACGTGGAGTTCGATCAGCATGAATGACGACTTTCTAATCGTCTTGAGGCCAGTTTTCTATTGCAGTTTTGAAGGTATTTATCAAAACGTAGTGGTCATGTAACATTCTTTGAATTTTCAATACTATATCTCTCTCAACTCTATGAATATACTGACAACGACGGCTTATTTCATTTTCTTCTGGACCCATAAAATAGACTTGCAAAAATTTATGCGGTTCATTATCTGTTGGAAAAAGTGAACCAATTCGATGGTATATCCGGCCTTGTACGGTAAATGTTGGTGAAAACCTGGGCATTCTTATTTCTTTGTCTACTCCAAAAGGTGTCGTTTGGAAGCAAGAGTTGTACTTTCTGATTTTACTTAAAAAAGGCTTTGATTCATCTGTATCATATAAATATAGAGTTTTCATCGGCTCTTCTGGTTCACCAAGTAAGGAAAGCGAAACTTTACCATTGGAACAGCACATTCCTGCAGTTTCATCTTTCCATTTTAAAGCATCGCAAAACTGGCATTTTTTACTCATCGAACCGATAACAATTAGTGGTGATTATGGTAATCAATTGAAGGATCGTATTGAAGTCCAGAATCATTAAATACGGAATTAAAAACGAATTTGTGTTTAAAGAGGCGTTTCAGCAGCTCTCAGAGCACCTTGTCGTTCAAGTTGTTCTGTCAAGCGGAGTTGTGTTTGGAGAGGCGTCTCAGATGCTCGCATAGAAGCTTGATGGGAAGTTTGGACCTCTAGACGTTCTTGTCTTTGAAAGGTTTTTTCATCACTTTTTTCATCAATTTTTGCAAGTCAAAACAGATTGTCGCCTTGCTTTTTGTCTTCTTAATTGTGCATGTACGGAATGTCCTTGAGATACTGCAACTTTTGCTGCCCGTGCCCAAGATGATTCCTAGATATGCTGCATTTACGTTTACGAGGCATTTTGAAAATGAAAAATGAAACTGTAAAAAATTAAACTGTCCTTAAATAAGTTTCAAACTCGGCGTGAATTTTAAAAATACGTGTATCGCCACGTATATTTCCTAATGACTGAAAAATGTCTGTGAAATTAGAGTCAAAAGCCGGAAATCCTGAAGGATTTTAAATAATAATTTAAATTAAACAAATGAAAATTAATAAACGCTTAATTAATAAATATTACGCTTTCACGTCTTAATTACTTAACTGACCATCATGAAATGTTCAAGAAATATTTTTAATATATTAGAAAATGTTATAGGCTATAAAATGTTTGCGTGGTTTAAGCCACTCACCTGAGCGCGCAGACAAACTTTTACATCGTTTAACTTATCGTTATGAAACTTTGAACATTTAATGTTTATACAATGACAATCATTTTAATCTATTAAACCTATTATATATTTTAAGTTTCAGCAGATAAGTTACATTTTATAGCCTATAATCTTGTCTAATATATCAAAAATATTTCTTGAAAATTTCGTGATGATCGGTTAAGTAATTAAGGAGTGAAAACGTAACAAATAAGCAAACAAACTCACATTAGCATTTATAATATCAGTTAGGATTGATTTAAAATGGTGTATAGAAATAATTTAGTGTACTCTGAAACAGGTAACATGTTCTGTAAATGAAATAAACATAAACTATTGATAAGGATCACAATATGTTGCAGAAGACTGACGAAAAATTTTTAACCTTAACACATAAATTACGCAAATAAGTTATCGATATTCTTCAATCTAGAAAGTCCACCTGACATTTAGGTGCAATTAATCTCTTATTCTTGTCGTTAGCAAGTCGTATGTTTTGTTGACGTAAAATTTCAATTATGTTAATGCGTAACCTGTTCTTGGTATAACCTTTCTAAAAATCAATCTTATCAAAGTAATACTCGTTGCTAGGTTTTTTAGGGTTATTACGCATTGTACGTGTTGTGTTTGTAATACATGTTCCGAACGTTTTAGCGCAATTTGAATTAATTTGTAGGTCCTGCAGACTTTCATATGAAATGAAACTATGAGAAGTAAAAACTGAGGTTTCCGTCTGCTCTTCTGCAATTTTAATTCTTGCTTTGGAAGCAACTGAATGGATTAACATTTACATATTTATATTCCTTTGAAATGATGCATAAAACTTATAAAATCTTTACAAAAATATGAATTCACTTTATCGCAACCAGTTAACGTTAACTAAGATAATGTTTGCGTCAGAATTATTTCAATAACTGGTGATTTTAAACTATCATGTATCAGTTGACCAGAAGAAAAAAAATAGTGATTAATCAGTTCGTTGTTTTTTTCTGCATCTGTGAATGAAACTGGCCGGTAATAACAACGGTAAGCTTTATAACGTGAACTGGATTTACATCATTTTTAAAGCAATAGTAAGCTAAGATATTTTCATCGGAAATTTATAAGAGAAATCTTTGAAAATCTGGATAACTAAGCAAGCAGCAATAGAAATGTGAGATCACCTGAAATGGAATTTATTTAAACCTACCCGAATACATCTTCAGTGAGTATTTCAAGAACCGTACAAATGTAAATCTGATTATAAAGCAATCTTCTTGAATGTAAGAGTAATGCAAAGCGTAAAAGTGTTTTAAATAATTTCAGAAGTTACTTTGTTAATAAATAGTATATTTGCTCCGCCTTCTCATACAAAACGAATCAATTGAAACATCGAAAGTTTTCTCAGGTCCAGAAAAGTTTGCAAACTTCGTGAAAGATGGATAAATTTTTGTGGATCGTTTTAGCACTGTGTGGTATTAACATTAACGGCGCATCAATGAAGTATTATTTACGATGGTTTTCATATGTATGCACTTTTATGTTTTATTTGTCAAACGTTTATATTATTGCCGCCGGAGTAAAGTCCTCTAAGAAGATGGAAGCTTTAAAATTAAATTTCGGATATTTGTTAATCTCAGTTTTTTGCATTTTGTTGTGGATATCATTATTTCTGAAGAGAAAGTGTCTGTTCTTAATTTTACACGCAGTGTATCTTCAACGGAATAATTACCTCAAATGTCCAAATAAAAAAAGCGATTATCTAATTAATATGTTATTATGGATTATTTTAATTTCACCTCTTGGGTTTTCTTTTTCTTATCATTCAGGCTTTAAAAATTCAATTACATTTTGGACATTTGGAATTGAAGTTGAAAGCGAAATGCTGAGAATAATTATAAATTTTATCGCTTTATACTTGTATCATAGCATCTTTGTATTTTTTCCAAGTTTGGTAACTCTTGCTTTGTGTAGCATGCTCTATCGTTGCGGCGAAATTCTTACAAAGTACGACGAAAATCTTAGAAGTGTACGGGAAGACCTTATCGGCACGCAATATCAAACACTTAGAGAATATTTCAATATCACTCAACTTTTACAGACGATGGCAAACGAATTTTCAATACCTCTCTTTGTTATTATTCTATGCAACTTTTCAAGCATGTACATTGCATTAGGATATGTTCTGACGACGAAAACTATACTATGGACCGACATATTAGAATTTAGAACAAATTTGTTAGTAGCAGTGATAATTATGATTTCACTAACCATCTCTTGCTCAAGAATACCTGAACTTATGTCACAAATACAAGCGTCTGCTGGTTTACTTCTAGAAAGAAAAAAATACTACTTCATAACTGATGGGGAATTGATATTCCTATTGACAAGAATTGAAAAGAAAGTCCCCATTCATTTTACGGCGTTTGGTGTGATTACTTTTAAGAGAAACTTTATCTTATCTGCTTTTGGAACATTACTGACATATGGGTTACTTATTTTAAATTTGGGAAACATTTGTTAAGTAAAAAATGGATTGAAACTCTGTATTAAGTTACAATTTTTTATTCTTAGTTAATTTTTCAATTTTGATCATTGGAAAATCATTTAATTATTTGCTACATATAATTACTCGCTTTCAGTCTTGATAGAAAATTAAATGATTGTTAATATATATGTATATGTAAGATATAAGAAAATACGATAGCTGCTTTAAGAACTAATTGGCGATTTCAAAATTAACATTCTGAATTTGCTGATCCCGCCTTAAATTCCTCTGTTCTCCCGATTTCGAGATTTTTCTACGTTACGTAACGCTGCTTGAAAAGTGCAAATCAAAACTAATACTAACCAATCATAGCTTATCTTTAGAACCGCACCTCTCTGGTATAAATATTCTGCTGAACTAAGCATCCCCTCTCTTTGGTTCCCCGTCAAAACTGTTTGCGTCTTAGTTTTAAGAATCAATGTAAATAGTAATTTATCGTATTTTCTTATAACTGAATCATAGAAATGTCTCGGATTTCGTTATGATTGGATAAATATCTATGGAGATGATTTTATATGCGTGGAAATAAAAGACTGTAAATTCGTCAAGTTCATGGTTCTCTCTTCTATGGTTCTCGAAATTATTATATATATATATATGATAATTATTATATGTATAGTATGTATGTGTTATTATATTATGTATAACCAACGAATATACTTCTTAAATACTGAACATTGAATTCATTCGTCCACGAAAATATAGTAATTTAAATGATTCATTCGTAGACATACTGATTGAGAGTTTTATAATGAAAAGAAATAACCAGAATAAAAACGATTTGAGTTAAAACCTACATTTAATTTGGAATTTCCCTACTTTATGTTTATACTTGTTTTTTATATATGTAAGATTATTTTCTCCCGCTCTAGCGCGTTCAGCTGCATTTATAGGGATATTTGCCAATCTTTGTAAATAATCACAAGCTGAAGACTCCAACCTTTTCGGTCTTTAATAATCAACAAAATTCAGTTTTGACATTAATATCAATAAAAAAATTTAAAATTTTAAATTGGGGGGGGGATTACAGCAATTTAAAAAAATTATTTAACTAAAATGACGCTGATCTACATAATTTTTTATAGGTTGCGAAGCTTATGATAATAAGAGTGAAGTTACTTAAGCAGCGATAGATACATTTTAAGATCATGGATAATTGCTTAGTTATATTTATAAAGTTTCTTTTAAAAACGAAATGCCAACTCTTAGTAACATTTAATTACTCACAATCCCAAGAAACTTTGCAAACATGTAGTAAAATTCCGAAAGTTTATACTCGCAATTCCACGAAATTTTGCAAGCGTATAGTAAAATGCCTACAATTTATACTAAATGTTAAATAATTTATGTCACTATGTTGCTTGCTACGACGAAAAATAAATTGTCATGACCAGATGTGATGAAATTCCTATTATGGCACAGTGAAAACTTATTTAAAAGCACTACTACAGGCACATATTGTTGGCTGCAATCTATTGACACTGAATTCGCATATTTGGCGAAAATATATGCTGAATAGGAGTGAATTACTTAATTAACATAAAAAATGTACTTTCTTTCTTTTCGAAATCGACGGAACAGTTGGCCCACTGGGTTAGGTGCTTTTCAGCCTGTTGGATCCCGTCGATGGAATAAAAATATATATATATATATATATAT
>KK120181.1:218396-303882 GCA_000611955.2 Stegodyphus mimosarum | reverse complement strand
TTATAAACTGATTTAAAATGGATTTTGAAGAGATTTTTTCGTGGCGTCTGTGCGTACGTATCTCGAATAACTCAAAAACGAGCAGCCTCAGAACATTGAAATTTTGTATATAGGACTGCTATAACATGTAAATGTGCACCTCCTATTTTGGTTGCAATCAGCCACAGCAAAAGTATATAAATATATTTATATATATATCCACTCTGTTAATCGGCTCAGAGAGCTCAGTGTTTCATACATATGTTGGTAAATTGTGTATTTTTTGCTTTAAAAATGATTGAATTATGTTGTTCTTATCTTCCGATTAAGGTTTTTTATGCCTTTAGTAAATCTGCATAAAATGTGTGTAGAATTATCAGCAATTTAAAACTTGTTTAAGTGCGTCTAAGCCTAATCATTTTCCCCATGGAAGCCACATTTTTTACATTTGAAACTTAGGAGAAAGTGGATTTTTTGCCAATCTAGAGAAATTAAGCTTCGCAACAACAAAGATGCCTTCTTTTGTTATTGCGAATTAAATCATGCTTAATCCATTCAGGAACTTATTCGAGGAAATTAGTCTTTAAGATTTATTTCGTAATTTTTAAGTAATATTTTGAGTTTTGTGTATTTTTGCCTTGTCACGAAGTGAGAACTGAATTAATTGAATGAGAAGTACTGAATCGTCTGTGAAAAACTGTTTCTTCTTGTGTGTTTGTTTAATTTCTTTTACACGTTGTTTTAGATTTATCATAGTATTTGAATAGAACACGTGGCAACGATTAGGTAATTCTCCAGATGATATACGTAATTTTTGTGCATTCTGAGTTATAAAATGAATAAGATGTAACGCTCTTAAGTGAAGCTAGCGCCAAAGTGTCGCTATGGTAAACAAATATAGTGAATTTTAAAGAGTGCATTTATTCTATTGTGGTTTATGCGCTATCGACGAAGTAGATTTAATTCAATCCAATAAGTTTAAATTAAATGCAAAATACGTATGATTTAATATTCCATACAAGGAAGTCATTGGTGTCTACATCAGATTTTTCTTCTGTAGTTTGTCTAACTTTTTTACTTTATAACAATAAAAAATGCCTGAAATAAAATAATTTATGCGTTTCGTTCTAAGCAAATAAGAATTAATTTCTTCGCTTAATTTTATTATTGTAAATACAGAAACAGATCTCATTTTTAGATTTAGGTCCGATGTATATGAAACTTTATTTCATTGCTTCATTTCACTAAAAAAAAATAAAAATAAAAAAAATAAAGTGCTATAATTAAAAAAAAATATTCAGACATTACTTTTTAATTTCATCGGAATGGTTTACTTTTTCTAATTGTGTATATAATCTTGAATTTACAATAAACTAAAAGCCCTTCATTTGCTTTACAGTGAACACATACTTAGTCTTTAGTACTATATATTTATCCGAATTTTTGTAACAGCCTGATGGACTGTTATACTGTAAGTCTGGTCTCAGGGGCTTTTCTAACTGTGGATTACTTAACAGGAAATTGGTCGGCAAAATATGGTGTTGGGCTGCGAAGCAGGTATCGGAAATATTAGGTAAGAGTTAAAGAATGGGACCTTTTCGCTGTCTGCGTGTGTTCTGCTAACAGCGAAATTGTTTTCTTTTTTCCTCATGAGAACCTGGCTACTAGACGGTCTGCAGGAAACGGCGTTTTGACAAAGACTTCTTTCGGCAGTGTGTATGGTTTAAGGTAAAGATTGTTTATCGGCAGCTTAGCAAAATAAGTCTTGAATGAAGTTAGCACCGTTCATTTTTACACAAATGTATTGTTCATCATAGGAGACGTTTTGTCAGGGCGTGACATTTCTTCGATTTTTTCTCGCAGGAAGACGAAAGTACCTTGAAGTTTTCACACGCTGTTGATAAAGAAGCTTGTGCGGCGCCTACTGTAACTTTTACGGAGTTATAATGGGGGGGGATAAGGTCGTGGCAGACTGCGATTCACCAATTAATTTGAAATGAGACGTGGTTGCATCGGTCGGTGGTGCGTAATTAATAATTAGGCGAGGAGTTAAAAGACAAGGATTTTGTCGAAAAAAAGCTCCGAGGTTTTTTTGGACTACTGATTTTGAGCTGGATGCGGAGTTATCAAAAATGAAGAAGAGGGGGAAAAAGTAGACTTTGTTAAAGGAGCTCAGAGTTTTCTTCAGCTACTTGTTTTGAGTTTGATGCTCAGAGATTTTCTTCAACTACTGGTTTCTGAGTTGGAATGCTTTGAGTTTTTTTTTTTCTTCAGCGACTTGCCTGAGTTGGATGCGGAGATTGTTTTCTTCAGGCCTTTTCAGTTTGGTTGGATTTAGTTTATCATAGGTACTGGCGTGAAGCTAATGAAAAATGTAAGCGAAAAAATTGTAGTAATGGCAGGCTTATCCTCAGACGAAGAAAGATCTTTTTATTGGCGATATCTACAAATAAACTGCGTGACATTGAAGAAAAGAAAGGAGAGTAATGCGATGATGACTCTAGAGCGTATGTGAGATAGAAGGAAACTTGCGAAGCAGTCTCGAGCTCAAGGAAGATGACCAGTGGTATGGAATGAATAAGTATGTAACATAAGATAAACACAGGAAATCATAAAACAACTAATAAGAAGATAAGACGAGCTGTGCGATTTCCAAGCGGTGTTCCTGTAAGCCTAAAGAAACGTTCCGAACACATAACATATCGGCTTCTGTTTTCCGACTTACCGTAAAGAGATTGCTTCGAATTGATATTTAGTGTAAAAGATAAAACGGCTTCACTGTACGAACAACATCAAACTGTGTTATGTACTATAAATAACTGTGTTAAGGACAGGTTTCATGTATTCATTTGCAATCTGGCTGCCCGTAAATTACCGTACTACATCGCTAAATTAGCTTTGGTTCTTGATTGCGCTGAACCCTGAAGTTGGCAGTCGTAAATACTCTTCACCTTCTTTTAGTTATAGAGTGCTTATGTAAATCTGAACTTTATTTGAATGGTAAAGATTTATTCAGGAATTTAGGATAAAGCTTTTATTTGTATGTTTATTGTGACTTTAATATGTTAATGGGGAACGTAGGAAAATGTATTTAAAAAAATGAATAATTTTGTAGCTAGGATATGTGTTTATTTAGGAGTATGATTTTTGTCCACTACAGATCCAATTAATGAATTGTAAATAGAAATATGTAAATCGAACCCGGTTTAGTTTGTTAACTGCGTCGTTAATTAATTGTCAAAATGTTCGTTAGAAAGCGAGATTAAAAATTTGTGGTTATTAAATTTTTTATGTGATTATTTCTCACCAAAACTTCGACCCTATAAATTATTAAATGATTTTTAAATATTTAACTAGCAGTTAATAATCACCTAATCCTTTTGTACTTATAATGGTCAAATCAAAAGAAATGTGTCGACTAATGCTAAAATAATGTTTAGGTAATATGAATATTGATCTTAACTTAAATTTATTTACTTTTTCACAATTAGTATGGGCTGTTCTGTTATTTGCCATCTATGACTAAATGATCTTTTCAACACAACATACGAATATATAAATATTTAATTAAGTGATTGTACTGTAATGTACAATGATGCATATGATGATAACAAACATGCACATTGAGCAAATTTTTATTTATCACATTAAACACACATATAGCAGAAAAAGACATTCATGCTTATTCACAGAAAAGCTTGTTCATGCAGTGTTTGTTAATAACACATATATTTTGGAAATTCACAAGGATATGATTCTTTATTTTATAATGGCACCTCTATTTTCATCTCTTTAAAGTTTCATTGTATAAATAAATATACGAATCTCGAGCTAAGCATAAAAATAAGCTTTTTTAAACAAGCAAATTCAATTTTGTTCCATTTTTAATTTCTATAAAATAATGCTAGATATTTCCAAGGCGAAACGTAGATCGTCTTTACTTGTGCTAAAAATTCAGTGAATAATGTAAACTGTATAACTCAGAATTAATTAAACAGTCGTAAATTATTTCTTAATGAGATAAACTAGTGATACAAATGAGTAAGTAAGCTAGAATAGGAATTTTAAATTAATTGCATCAATATTAAACAATGAAATTAAAGTTATTAAAATGTTTAAAAAATATGAAAAAGGAAAAGGTTAACGGTACCATTTATGAACCAGACTTTTTTATTGTTTTTTAGTTTTGTAAGCAAGGACCATTGCGATAGATCTCGTAATTTTTAAAAAAATATTTAGGGAAATCATTCTTTACGAAGAAATGAAATCCTAGAAATTCGCTTAAAAATGACAATATTACACTGATAACGGAGACTTAGATCAAACATTTAAAATCACAGTTTTCTTTTCAAGCTGAAAATAATGCTTATATTTTTCTAACAATATCAAAATACTACTCGTCAACAAAAAACGACGAAATTTATAACACAAAACATTTGTTGCCGTGAATGAATGTAACACACCGAATAGTAATTTATAGGCAGTTTTTGATTTTCTAAGTATATTTAAGAAAACTTTACATGTACACCAACTGGTAAAAGAAAATGATTACTCGTTATGTATGTTCCAAGCCAATGGTTGCAACCATTTTATCAGTCTGACCCCTACGACGAATTGCTTTTTGAACATGTCATGCTACCATGTAAATAAGGTATTAAAGAGATCAAATTATAATTAAATAAAAAGTTTTTTAAAAATATGTTTATTTTGCATTTACCTTCAGCTAATTACTAGAATTTTTAAATGTTGCACTAAAAGGACAAATGCTGATTTGCAAGCTTTTGGAAAAAGTCTTAATAATTTTTAACGTTTCCAAAACATAAATGAAGAATTCAAAGATTACTTTTTTAAAAGGTAGTTCTTTTCCTATGTTTTCAAAATTTTTAAAAAGCATATAATTTTATTTTGTTTTAATTTGTATGTCGCTAATAAAATTATTAAATTTTTTATTTAATGTACATATCACATTTATCTCTTGATAATGCTTTTGATTAATTTGAAAGGCAATATTGAAGGATACTGATCTTTTTCTCTGGTGACGTTCCTGATTTCGATACTGACTGCGAAGAATTCTATCACTTTGTTCACTGACCTATTTTTTTTTTGTTACAATATTAGCTATGTTTCTAACATTTTTATTAGGTAAAAATATCAAAATTTTAATTGACCTTAGAGCATATGGTTAAACGTAAACTTCTACAAGTGTTTAAACCGTAAAACATTTCCTGGTCTCTGCATAAACCCTGATAGCATTTCAAAGGAATCTCTTACAATAGCTGCAACTTACATAACCGGGCCCCTTCTCGCTGGAGTGGAACAGAAATAAAGGCCATACCAAGCCTCACCTTAATAAACTCTTTTTGAGAATCAAAGAAGGTCACGACCAAGAGGTTGCTCGCCATTGTTTTAGGTAATACGATGAAATTCTATAAAATGTAAACAGTCATAATTCAAATCTATTAATGATAAGTAACATTTACTTCATTACATAAATGCATATAATTATAAATGCATTTGTATATACTAACAGTTGTATAAATTTAACATATTCAAATTATGCAGTGGAAATAAAATTTTTTTTTTTTTTTTTTTTTTTTTTACAAAGATCTATATATAAATTCTAACATCTAAACACATACCATTTGAATTGTCTTCACATTAAATTCTATATTAATTAGAAAGTAAATACGATTAAACGTATAAAAATAAACAATTGTATCATAAATAATAACAAACAATGTAACTGTCAGATAAAATTTTAAATTCGTATACCATAACAACATGTTCGGTGTCGCGAAAGGCGTCAAGAAGCACTTGCTTCATGTATTTTGGATTTTCAAGAAGAGTATAAGAAAACTCCATATTTTAATTTCCGTGGGCGTGATGCATGAAAAGATTAAAACCTGGATATGATTACTAAGGTACAAATGTCATTATTGGAGAAATTTTAGTACAAGGTGTGACAAGAAAGTCTAGTGAATAATCACAGAAATGCAAACTGTTTGAATAGATATATTTCATTGGACTTCAGAGTAATTCCCTTCTAATACAATGCACTTCTACGCTCCCCCCATTCGTATAACTGTTGCAAACATTCGAAGTTCTCGGTCTCTAGCTCGTTTAGTGCCTTTGTCATAGTAGCTTGAGTAGGCGAAAATTCAAAAAATCTGTACCTTTTCGCTATAGATTTCAGTTTTGAGCACAGAAAGAAGTGTGATGGGGCATGATCAGAAGAATATGGGGGGTAGTATAATTCAGCAACCTGGTAGTAGCCTTTTAACGGAATTTAATTGTTGCTTTACCTAGTCGGAAGCAGAATTTCATTGTGATTCTGGTTATCGAATGAAGAAATGACTCACTATACCTTTCGGTCATACCTTGTAGAATAATACTAATATAAATGTTGTTTTTAGTTAGATTTGGAATTAATACCTGACACAGGATTTTAATAGAAGAAGAAACTTTTAGTCTTGCAATGTCAGTGTTTCAGCGTATCAATGAAATGGAATCGTTTATTTTCTGTGATTTTTCTTCGAAGAAAAGAAAAATATCTTACTTTTGGTTAGTATAGAATTTTCCACCAATACAATTTTGAAGAGTACTTCAAGAAGTTTAGAGTTCAATTTAACAACAGAAAAAAATTAATTAACTTTAATTATTTTTTATATTTCTATTACAGCGTAATTTACTTAAAGTTCTTAAAACACTATTTCGTTAGTTGACTTTGAATTTTATTCGATTTTAAATTTAAACAGTAATTCAAGTGAGCCCAATTCAAAAATTCAAGGAAAGAGAATGAAAAAATAAACTACTTTGAAAAAGTAATTCACTTAAACAGTATAAACTGGTCCCTTGAGTAATTTGTAACTAGTCCCTTGAGTAAGTGCTTTCATACACGGTAAACAGTCCCTCTGCTCACGCGGAACTGTTTAATACATAATCTTGGTTTAACCTTATCTCTTTTCGAACATTCGGAAAATAATATTTTCTTACGCTATTTGTTGAATTTATTGCATATCTATGAATCGCGAATTTTTAAGCCTGATTGTTTTAACTGCCTAGGGTTGACCTGTGATAAGCCAATTACATTGTTCCACATGGAAGGGATAAATTTGCAGTTCTGCATTTGTGTAGATATAACAGATATCAAAGCAGAGTAGTGAAATACAAACTGTGCACAGAGAAAATTTAATGTGAATAGTTTTTTCACTACCACAAAAGAATGCACATGAGAACATACAGAAGTATCTAAAAAGGCACTAGTTGCACAGAAGTTCCTAAGAATACTACAATTGATCAGAAAACCTGAAAGCGCAGTTCTAGATAATGATTTAATGTTAAATGAGACTTGAAATTTGAACTAGTTACAGCAAATAAAATTAAAAAAATTGCAGCAGCTATCAGGATGTTTAAGAAAATTAAATAAAAATAATTTTAAAAAAATCGTTCAACAATAAGCCAGCTAATTAAAAACGTGCAAAATATTTTAACTGGAAAATGTAGTCGATTAAAAGTCAGTTAACTTTGATTGAGTCAAGGGACCAGTATATATATATATATATATGAGTTACTTCCTTTTATTTTAAATCATTTCATTATTAATTTGCCACAAACTGTTTTACATTTGTTTGGATTTATTGCACAAAATGGATGTATATGCTTAATTAAAGTTATTAGTGATGCCACTGAAAGAATGAACATATTGCACTGGTCTTTTGTTATGGACATGCATAACTTTCCTACCAAGCAAAACTGAAGAGGGAAAGTCGCACGTAATTAAATTCATTAGAAGATTTGTGTTTACGTGCGAAAGTACCTGTCAAAACGCAAATGAACCTGCGCACTTATATATACTATCTTCTTTGTCTATTGCAGAAACATACACATATCGTGCGTATGCCTACTGTACATAATATATACATTTTCAGTTATGAAAAAGAATCAGAAATTTTATATTAAATTCAGAACTTAAAAAATGGACTTAAAATAGTAGGTACAAAAGTTTTTGATAAACTTATTCAGAAATAAATAATGATTCAGTTGTTATCAGATTTCAAGGAAGATTCTCGAAAAACCTCAATATCAATAACACTCATAATAATAAACAAAAATATATGCTAAAATTATTGTAAAATTGGAAATAGCTTTATCAGAATGTATAATCAATAATCAGTAATACTAATGATAATATTCAAAGAACGCTTTGAGGTCTAAATATCATAAATTCTGAAGCCCACTTAGAAAAACATTTGCTACAGATCCATGCAATTTTATTTGCCTATGTTGAATCGAATCACTATATGTAAAGTACATACGTAGAAAAATATACACAATTTTTTAAATGAGGTTTCATAACAGGCGTTCTGTTTTTGACTGTAGGAAATGATTCAGACAGACGCCCTGGAATCTTCCATAAGGATTTCATAAGCTTAAAGAATGTCATGAACATGTAATTACTTATCGACTATTATTATTATTTTTTCAGTAAATTCAATACTTCATTTAGCAGGAAAAAAGTATTATCTAAATTAAAAATGTTCAATTTAATTTAAATTACTATAAAAATTTAAACCCTAGAATACCACTTGAAAATAAAGAGTACAATAATATCTGGACTTTATCTTATGTTTTTTAAATTGTACGTGCATTAATTTTTAACTGAGAAATTAAATAATTTTATCATTCCATTCATTAGTATGTTTCTATTTTTATTGCATATATTGACTGAAGTTAACAAAGAATTAATGGAGAAAGGAAGGGAATTCAACTGCTCTGGTTTTCTGTCACATGGTATAGATTTAAAAAAAGTCCTTGTACTGTTAAAGCTAAAATTAGTACTTCAGTTTTTATAGTAGCTTAATTTGCGTTGGAAAGTTAGCATTTGTTATGTATTACGAAATAGGAAATACGTACTGCAATAAACAGTAGCAAATTGGTTTTGTACCACTTAATCCCATTTGGCCTTAATTTTTCAAATTTTTAATAAATTTCTGAATCAAGAGTAATGTAATTTAAATTGTGTACCAATTTTTCATTATTAGTTTCTGCATTCAGTTAGCAAGTGGAATTAAAATTCCATAATTTTAGTTTCTCTTATTCTCAGAATTATTAAAGAAGTACGGTAGATAATAAATAATAGCAAAAATAATTAATTAATTCCATCTTATAATTGATTTTGATTTTTTAAAATGAATATTTAGTTAAAATAATTACTGTATACGTCTGGCGTTTTTAAAGTACTGATTACGAAGTTTCGATCATAGCAGTAATCCATGTCAAAATACGATTGATTGTTTTCACTTCTCAATTTATTATTGTTTAAAAAATGTTAATAAATCTAATAACATCATGAAAAGTCGTTCGTTGGACAATATTTGTATTAAGCTGTCCATCATGATATTTTTTGGGTGCTATTTTTAGGCTTATATTTTTATGACTTCTACTAATTCCATTTTGCGTTATTCTCGGAGAACGTCAATCATTACTATAATGTATACATAGAATTTAAGAAAAATGCATATAATGTAATGCATGCAAATGCATGTAAAAAATGCATGTAAATGACATCTTTCTTATTAAAATTCAATCCTCATTAAATTACTTATTAAAAGAAACTAAATTAAAAAATCTTCGTAATGTATTTCTAACCATTGTGTCTGTTCATAAAAGGATATAGAATGTTTTTAAGATTTCCATTTTTAAATAAGTACTTTTTCTGTGTTCTACTAGTAAGCTCATATTTTGATGACTCTTATAGACAGAACTTTATATTGCCAGTGAGGAATTATTATTGTTGTTCTACCTTGTTTTATAGGCAACTTTATACAAATTCTAAGAGATTAGGTTTAAAATTGTCAGAAGATTTTCCTTAATTGCTCTTCTTTCGCAAAGAATATACAAGAGAATTTTAAAATTTTCATTTGACGATAAACATTCGTATTTAAAGGAGTGAATTAAAATAAGTAGCTTCCAAGTCTTGCATTCACATGATTATGCACTTTGCTTCGGATTCTCCTCTTCTTTCTCTATGAGCGTGCAGGCTCTCAAAACGCGGTGAACTGTAGGAAGATAGCTTCTGCCCATAGTCGGCGTAATCCAGAGCTCTAACCAACTCTTTGAACAGTAAGGCTACATGCCAGTTATGACGCGCTGAACATTCGACGTATCCACACTTCCAGTGCTTTTTTACAAGACCTGCTACCTCTCTTCGCTCTCTACCCCTCAGCATGTCCTGCTTGTTTCCTACGACGAATAATGGAATGCTGTGCATGTCTTTCGTGTCGCATATCTGATCGCGGATGCTTTTGACATACTGAAATGTCTCGAGGTCGTTCAAATCAAACACCAGAATATAAGCCGAGGCACTACGGAGACCATAGCTTCGGAAATCAGCCCACTCATTCATTGAATTAGCCGGAAAGTAAGGAATAACGGGCAAATCTACTAACCGCATTGAGTAGATATGCTCGTTGAATACAACAGTCGGAGTGTAGACTGTTTTCGAATCTGTTGGTGTGTAATCTTCATTGAACTCACTGTAGACAAACTGCCTAATAAGGGACGTTTTGCCGACTCCAGCAGCGCCAAGGATTATAACTTTTACCATGTGCATCGCGGCACACTAAAAATAAGATATTAATAAGTGAGTCTCCAAGACATTTACTGAGTCGAGTTGTTTAAAAAAGACAGAATACAAGTATGGTTTATTTTCCATCCACCAGGAACAGCGACGGAACGCTGGTTGCTCGGTCTGGTTTCTACAATAAGCATACCGCAAGGAGTACTAGGATAACCAGCTGTCATTTTCGGAATAGTCTTTTCAGTCCTATTTATTTATTTCCCTACCTTTCAGGCTCTCCTCTTTACTTCCACACCAAGCCTCCGCCTCTCAAAACCTGCAACAAAAGAATGCTAATCATTCCTTTAAAATTAGTGTAGCTTAAAAGATATATGAATACAGAATATGGCTTGCAAAGATTCCTAAACATAGGCCATCATATTACTATCAGTTATGAACATTATCATAGTCTAAAGTGATATTCCTCAAATAATAGTTTGCAGATCTTTAGTTTTTGGGAAGGATTAACATTAATTCATTAAACAAAGCAGCCAAGTGTTATTAAGGCTATTTATGGTCTAAAATAATATTTCTCTACAACAGAAACATATTTAGCGCATACTTTTCAAATCCTTTTGTTCGTTTTATTACGTGATATTATATTGCGTTAGGCTGCTCTTACCTGAGTAAAGTAACGTAACATAATATCACGTAATAAAACTTACCCCCTACCTCTGTGCCTAGGCTTATGTATTTATCATACACGCGAGCTGAATGAGACGTAAGAATACATAGGATCTTTAACTTCTACATAGTCTGGCAAATGGCCAGCTCCCAAATGTTGCCATTTGACGTAACATAAAATCCTTAACTTATCTTCAAATTATAACTATATTACTTAACAAACTGAGTGATTTAGAAACAGTAATCGCCCTTCTTAATAACTCAAATTTTGATTTTGTTTTTAATATTTATAACATATTCAAATGATAATTTTTATGAATATTTATAAAATTATTCTAATTAATAAAAGTTATTTCTAAAACCGTACCTTGGTGCAAAGTATTCAGTTTTATTTGTCATAGTCTTTAAATTTTTTGTATTGGCTTAATTATTTTAAAATATGTAGTTTTTACTTTTTTTGTAAATATAAATGTAAAGAGAAAAATTTGACAGCACATTGTTTTCCTTTTCCTATCAACAAATTCAAAGCAATACATTTGATTCGAATGCTGATCTTGATTAATATATGATATGATTTAATTTGCATAATTTGAATGGTCAAGACAATGCAAATGGAATCCGTTTCAGACTGTAAAATAATATTCTCGCCTTTCGCTTTGCCCTTCCTCTTTCTTTTTTTACCAAAGAATTTAAATGTGGCTTTTGAACTTGAATAAGTTTTTAGTCTTTAAAGCTGAAAGTAGCAAATATTTTAAGCAAATGACATGAACAAATTTCGTATTCTCAATTCATACAAGAACCCTCCCCCCCAAAAAGGAAAGTTGTCAGATTTTAAATTACGTCCAAAGGGGTGTTTTTTTTTACATTTTGCGTGTTACCTTTATTTATTAGATATCATGTTCTTCGCACTTAAATCATAAAATTCAGTTCAAAAGCAGTATCACAAAATTATTTTAAAATGAGCGTATCTTTAGAATTTCCGACACAGTCTCGCGCGACGTTCTGTACAACGCTGCCATTGCTTACTTTGAAATCCTTGAGTTTGTTAATCTAAAATCGTTAAAGTTTCACAAAATATGAAATCGATGATAAAGCAAATTCCAAATTTGAAATTTCGGCCACCAGATGCCCTATTCGCAAGAGGGTTACGTTACTCAAAATTTGATGGCTCTAGGTACAGTTGTTTTATCACAATGCGAGAAACATACATACATTTATGCAGATGCTTCATTATTTAATTTCTTTAAATATAATACTGGGCGATAATATTTGGTGGCAACAATTTGAAAAGGGAAACAACCCTTATAGTGAATCAACGCAAAATGCCAAAACGAAATTAATAGCCCTTCTCGGAAAACTGCCCCTTTGGACTCAAAAAAACATAATTAAAATAATAAAGTAATTAAGGATTAAAGTAACAAAAAAATCTGTAAGCTTTTAGATTTTATATTATGCCCAAAGGAGCGTTTTTTAATTTTTTGTGTCCTACCTTTATTTATTAAATATGTTCTTCGCACTAAAACCATAAAATTCAATTCAACAGCAATATCACAAAATATTTAAAAGAGCATATCTTTAGAATTTCTAATACACAGTCTCGAGCCCTGGAGATTAAAAAAATTTTTTTTCCGTACAATGCTGCCATTGCTCGCCTTGAAATTGTTGAGTTTCTTAATCAAAAACTCATAAATGCTTTTCAAAATATGAAACAGATAATAAAACAAATTCCAAATTTGGTCTTCCAAATGCCTATATTCGGGCGGAGCGGTATGTTATTCAAAATTTGATGGCTCTAGGTACCGTTGTTTTATCACAATGCGAGAAACATATATACATTTATGTAGATTCTTCATTATTTAATTTCTTTAAATATAATATAGGGCTATAATATTTAGTGGCAACAATTTAAAAAGTGATTCGCCGTTTATAGTGTGTAAGGTGTTTCTCCCGCCTTCTTCGCATGCCTTCGTGGTATAGTGGTCAGCACACTGGGTGCGTATTCATTAGGTCCGTGGTTCGAGTCCCGGCGAAGGTGTTTCTCATTTTTCAATACTTCTGCTTGAAAAATACCTAATCTCTCTACAAGTGAATCAAATCAAAATGCCAAAGCGAAATTAATAACTCTTCTGGGCTAAGGCTCTTTGGGCTAAAAAAAGGCTGAATTATAAAATACAGAATATTTAAAGGAAAACAAAAACTCCGATATAGTACCAAATAACTAAGGGAAACTTCAAGAAGTTATTTATATAAATTTTGAAGTGATATTATTGCTAAATTGCTGTATTATTAAAAATGATTTATAATTTATTGGCAATTAATTACGTGCAATTAGATTTTTAACGTACATTTTCAAAAACTAGTTGTTGAAATTCAGAAAAAGCTTTCCATATGTGAGCATTCTAGTATTAAATGCTATGCTGATATTTGGAAGAATTATAGAAAGGAAAAAGGGAAGAAATAATATTTTTCTTATTATAAACTTGACTTAAGAATCGCACTTAATAATCAAATCAGTTTTTGCGTACATTTATTCTTTAATTTTGTGTAACATTTTGATCTGAGTAAATACCAATGGATAGTCTCTAAAATGCTCTATAAAATTCTTATTTAAATTTTTAATTGGTAAGTTCTAACAAAGGTTCTGAAATTTTCATCTTTTCACGGGATTGGAAATGAAATTAAACTTGGATACACACGAAAGAAATAAAGTGAAAGGAAATATAGAATAAACTACAATAAAAAATTTTGTTCCAAGCTCAGTATAATTAATTAATGTCTAGTGTTATAATTAATTAATGTCTAGGGTTATAATTAATTAATGTCTAGGGTTATAATTGATCTAGTAATAGTCTTTCAGTACTATAATCCTATGAGACGTGAAGCAAGCTGTTATGTCTGAGATAAACGACAAAATTTTAGGAACGTTATAACAAGCTTTTTATTTAAACAGAACTTGAAACGCAAGAACACGCTGTTATGCTGCAATAATCACAACTCATAATAATGGAAATAAATGGAACAGTCATATTTAAATTAAACAGCGAACTACTACTACACAGTTTAATACAAAGAGTAGACAGTTTAATACTACACTAGAAGCTGGCTCAATAGATTTACCGGTATGTCAAATTTAAAGTATCGGTGATGAGATACCGCAAGACTGAATAATTCTACTGGAGTTCCATTTCTATTAGATCTGGCAGAAACTAACCATGTAGTATAGGGTGCAAATGCCGAAACCCCTCTGTTTCAAAAAAAAATCTCAGATACTCACTCATATTATATACTCACAACTAATTTGCATTCTGGTAAGGAATGCGAAAAGGAGAAGTTATAGTAAAGACAAAAACTATAGTAATTGCTTAATTAACACAAGATATTATACACATCTTATAATATTGAATCAATCATATAATTATAGAACTGATAAGAAATAATGAACATTATCCCACTCAAAAATTCTATATCGCCGGTATTTTGTTACATCATCATGAAAATATCAGAATGCATTTTGACTGCAAGTTATATAATTTCTTGTTATTTTTTTTTGTCAATTACAAGATCTAACAGATTAATAAAACGGGCAATTAAGTTGCTATTTGAGATTATTTTAATGGCATGCCATTTTAGTAATTGTTCACATACCTGATATTCTTAACTTACGTTTTTTAACTGAGATCTACGCATCACATTTCATTCAATACCTGCTAAATAATTTAAGGTTAGACATATTTCTGTACGATAAACGGAAATGCATGTATGGTTCAATACCGAACTAGTTATTTTCCGCAACCGGCTAATGCTGATTTGCATTTAAGTTCCCTCCTCGTTTTTTGAGACTGAGATAAATACTGAAACGTTATCCTGAACATTTTCTATTCTGTCACTCCAGTTACTACCTGAAATGAGGAATAAAACAATACGTTGTTCTGTAATAAATTTGGATTATATCTTAGAAATGATAAACTCGGAATAAGAGTCTAGATATGAATCAGCAATCAGGTTGATCCATCTGTCATTACTGAATGTCACACAGAGTCATTGTTTAGGGTACCAACCGAGTCAAGAGCCAGTCATTATTTATATCAACATTGCGAGTACAATGACAGTACGCCAGTATGAAGGTATATTCGATGCATAATAAATGGAATTTTTAAAACGAAAATCTGCAACACATAGCTAACACCATCAGGCGTGCTTTGAAAGTTGTCCGATTCTTGGTCAGCACAATTATCAGATATTTCTCTAATCTAGAATCATTGGTGTACGACTAATCATTGGACGCACAGTCTCAGTGCCTTGGAAATGAAGATGAGACTTTGGCCAATAATTTATGATGCACAAATCTGAACTCGAACACTTGTTGAATTAATACCTAGTTGAGTTAATGATTGCATTTATTACTCAGAGTAATGGCCCCAGTGCTGACTGATTTGGTTGTAAATTGAGCGCTTTTTAGGACTTATAAGGTATTTCTCCCTCCTTCTTAGCGTGCCTTCATGGTGTAGTAGTCAGCACGCTCGGCGCGTATTCGAGTGGTCCGTGGTTCGAGCCCCGGTGACGGCATTGCTCATTTTTAACATCTCCTACTTCGAAATAACCTAATGTCTCTACAGTGGTGGATGATGATTCTCCACCACCAGAATTTAGCGACTATGTCTCCTAATCGCCATTTAAAAGTCGCCCTTTTAAAGGGGGAGTATATAAGGTATTTCTCCCACCTTCTTAGCATGTCTTCGTGATGTAATAGTCAGCACTCTAGGCGCGTATTCGAGAGGGCCGTGGTTCGAGTCTCGGCGAGAGAATTGCTCATTTTTCACATTTCCTGCTTCGAAATAAACTAATGTCTCTACAGACTCATATACCTGTTTGAAATTAACATCATCTTTATCTAAATTTATTTAATCCGTGGTTAAGTTTTGACCCAATTCTAGCATTCCTTTATGACATGGCATTTTCCCTGCAGAGCATTAGTTTATAGCAATTACAAAATGCTTCTGTTGCAACATCAGCCTCTTAAACTTTAGACCTCTCGTTGCAATGGCAAAACACGTCGATTAACATTTATTTATTTTTTTAATTTCTAAAACTGCCAAGGTGTCCGAACCTTTTGCAATTTTTTAATTTAAAGGTCATAAAATTAATAAATTGAATGTAAATTTATTTTATTCTTTTACTTTCATTCTTTTTATTTGAACTTATAGTTTTCTCGTTAAAATATTACAAAATACTCTCACAGGATTGTCCACACAACCTTCTCTTCAACGGTTAACGATATGGTCTACTCTTGACTGTATTGAATTTAAGTTATGTTTGCGAGAAAATGTTTGAAGACATTGGTATTTACAATAGGAAATAGTTTCTACTGTTTCGACTGAGAAGGAAGGAGATCCCTTTGGTTTATCTTTTCGTATTTAGTATTAGATCCTAATTCATATTGCTTTATGTCTTGGTTAGAATATTTTAATTGTTGTTTATGGCACAATTTTATTGCCTCATTAACCATATGTATAGATTAATTAATGCAATCAGTAATTAATATTTAATTCTTTAATAACGGTCAAACATTAATACAATTTTTAATTTTAAATTTTTAATTTAAAATTTTTAATTTACTTTCAAAAATAAACATGTGAAACAAAAAGTAAATTCTTGAACGAAAATCTTGCATTTGTTTTTATTTCCCAGAAATTTTATGAATTAACCACTTCAAAGATAAACTTGTCTTTGGCAAAAGCCTTTTCAATATTTATTGTAGAAACATGAAAAATAAGGAAGAAAGTGCAAATCCAAGAAATTATGCTTGTAGTAGACTAGAAACCAGTTTTTATGAAAATAAATAGTATATATGATAAAGATGCTGCTGAAATTATCAGCCTTTCTCTCCGTATCGACTTCTTAAGAAAAACAATTAGCTTTGAAAACAGCTTCTGAGCTAAAAGTGAGGTACATGGTCTGTACGTTCAGCTGTTACTCACATAAGTAAATACATAAAAAAATAACAAACAAGTACTAACGAAAAAAAATATATCAAGTATGGTGCAAAATAAAAAAAATCGCAATTTAAAGTAAAATATACACACTAACTGAATTCTAGAATAATTTTAAGAGCATTGTTAAAAAGGAAAAAGAAATAATTGAAAGTAGAATATAAAAATAACAAACATCTTTATTATCAACAATGCCGTCTGAAAAGAAGGAATTCTTCTGAGAAGAAGGGTTATTTGAGAAACGGTCTGCAAAATAAAGGGATTGGATGAATGAATAATTCTATGGCATTATTGGCATCGCTACGTTTCAAAAGTTTTGAAACATAACATATAATTATAAAATTATAAATTACATTTTATTTCGCGTTTGGAAAATCAATTTATTTTTAAATTTGAAGTTCACAGGCCTTATTTGAAATTCGATGGAAAAATATTAATTTAAGTGGTCTATGTAAAAGAATGGGCAATGAATAGAATTGAATCTCCCAAAAAATGATGGAATATTTGCAGTTTCTGAGAATAATGTTGCTAGAGTTTACTTAATTAACAAGCCATTTTTAATTTGCATCTTTTACTGTCCTTTCTTACTTTGAGTCACGTAGATCGTTGTTTTCTAGATTGTATGTAGAGTTTTATATGGCACAGGTTTAGAGGAGCTTAAATGAAATCACAGAAGCGTCTGTGTGGGAACTAACAAGAAACACAGAGACTCGAGATGGAGTTGCATTAGCTGTTGTCCGTTGCCTGATGGTAGTCTGGGCGCTGTACGACAGTACATCGAAATACCTGTCCAAATGATATTCTGCAACCGAAACTTTAAACTCACGTTACTATCCACTAGAAATTTGTGGTTTCTCCTGGATTAAACTGCATTGTGAATTCCTCAAGATTTAAATCTTATTCAACAGTTAATGACCAGTAAAGTAGACTGTTACCTTGTAATTATTGTTTTTAAGTTATGATCTAATATAGAGGTTTATTCAAATTTATTAGTGTTTTCCTCTGTATGAACCTTCACAAAAACTCGTGTTACGGGATCTATTGGTTCCTGACAGAACTCACACTCAGCTATTTGTAAGATTGCAACCTATCAGTTCAAATCTAATATATACTCCTATAGGTTATAAGGTATTTCTCTTGTCTTCTTCGCATGCATTCGTGATGTAGTTGTCAGTACGCTCGACGCGTAACCCAGAGGTCCGTGGTTTGATTCCCGGCGAAGGTATTGCTGATTTTTCACCACTTCTGCTTCCAAATAACTTGTTGTCTGAACAAGGTATCATAATATAAAAAATTCTATGTGGCCAGCGCATGACCTCTCTCCTATTCCATGTTTTAAATAGCAACAAGCTTCAAGTAAAGTATCATTTCCGGCTGCTGTTTGTAATCGAAATCTAATTTGTTATTCCAATAAATACCAAATTTTGGATTATATTTTATTAGGTGTAATTGGCCATTTGCAAAAACTGGTTTCCCTGAATTTATGTCAATCTAATAAAATGTTTGATTTTATTTCGTTTCATTAAAAACTGTATTTATTGGGTATTTGAATGATATATAATTTAATTGGCTTTTAATTAAAATTGAACGTTCGTAATATATTTAAAATAAGTATTTGAAACAAATGCCATAATTTAATTTTCTTCTTTGTTATTTCTATAGTATCAACAAATTTAAATTCATTTTGATCTGCACGCATATGCCAGCAATATTTAGGTATAAGTAAACAATGTTTGTAAGGTTTTGGAATTTTGTGAGTTTTGGGGATGTTTGTAAGTTTTTGGGGTACTTAGATACTTAGTTGAACACTGACTATCGTATGTTCGGAATGAGTAAGAAGTAAAGCAATAGGTGATCTCTAATCTTCTATTTGATCTCGTACTTCGTCATCATCAACAGGGAACAAGTGAATTTTTTGGTAACATGCCTGCATTATAAGATTTTAAAAGTTCTGCGAACGAAACGATGTTACAAAAATCATTTTCTCCTACGGTTTGAAATAAATAAGATATTATGTCTAGATATAATAGAAATAGCCTTAATATGGCTTGCAGTGTTTTAGACTATTATTTTAGCATTGTTTTAGACTATTTGTATTGCATTGTTTTAGATTAAACTCTTATTATAGTGATGTATAGTTTTCAACTAAAATCTGTTAAGAGTTCCAGGTAAAGTATCGCTTTTATTCGAAATCTAATATATTCTCATTAATGACTGCATATGTATCGTATATACATATACGAATTTCAAATACCAAATATGAGAAATTTCGGATTGCATCATAATCTATTTTTTCACGAAAATCTGTTCAAAACTTCAAGTTAAGTATGACTTTCCGTTTATCACTTTCCACCAAAATCTAATATGTTGTTTCCATTAATACAGAAGCTTTAAATATTAAAATTGAAAACTTTTGGATTACATTTTAATGTTGTTTTTTATTAGAAACTGTTATGGGTTTCATGTAAAATATCAGTTCCGGTTGTCCATTAAACCCCTTTATGGGCTTCAAGTAAAATACTACTTCTGATTGTTCAACTATACCCAAAATATAATCAATTCTTTAATGGATGCAGAAAGCTTAAATATGGAAGTCTGATATAAGAATTATTGTTACTAAAATATCGTCACACATATGCACACAGGTAGACAATGTAAAAATAACGTGCTTAATAACTGAAAACTCACTTCTGAGTTTTTGGACCTTTGGAACTTCGGAAAAAGTTACTTCCTTTACCTCTGTGCATAGGTTGGGGGGAGACAATAAGTTTAAAATGCATTAAACTGAACTTATAAAACAGATTTCCACCCTCAGCATTTCCCCCAAACGTGAAATATTGTAATTAAAAATACCGCTATCACTTTTGGGTTTGAAAAGTATGTCACAGAACTAATGATACACTTATTTATGATACAATTATTCTGCAAAGTTTGATACAATTATAAAACTGTTCTATGCTATATACAATTATTCTAATTATAAAATTGTTCTATGCTATATACAATTATTCTCTTAATCTACAGTGAAACAACGAATAAAAAATTTTTAAAACTTCCAAATTTTGTTTGAGAAACATATTTGTTGATAGATAAATTTAATTTAATTTGCGGAATATATTAATTAAGTATTTTAATAGTTAATATTAGCTTTCAAAACATTGTTTAACCTTTCGACATAGATTCAGTTAGCTTTTTTATTTTTCATAGCCTAAATATTTCTCCAGTCATTTTCCTTACTAATTTCAATTTTTGATTTTAAAAATATTTCGTTTTCAAATCTTGTACTGGCCAAATATGTTTGATAGAATTTAAACATGGACGCTTAAGGGGCATTTTAAATGTTTGGAGGTTATTAAGCAGCAATTTGAGTCTCATATTAATAATGCAATGTCACCGACTAAGAAATATATGCAATTATTTAGGATTTTGTGACGATGGTTTCAAATTCTGTTTTAAAATGTGAATATGTCTTCTAATCAACTATGCCATCAACAAGCTTAAGATCATTGTTTCAAACAGCAGTATACGCGCTTATATTCTAGATTTTCTTTCGCCATTTTCAACTGCTACAACTAACTTTAGTTTCCGAAACTCACACTTAGCTATTCTGTATGCTAAAACTATGAAAAATAAAAGGTTTTTCTTCTAAATACTAAACAGTGTTCTTACAGTTAGCTGCGATCCAGAGTACAAAACTGTTATTTTTCATAAACTTCAAAAGAAAGCTTAAGCTTCGCTTCTTACACAGAATTTTTAATTTGCCTGGTTTCTTCGCCAATGCACCTAGCATATCTGATTACTGTCTTAAAAGCGTTATGATTAATGAATACATTACTAATAATGCTCCGTTTCAAGTTTAGGAAAACACCCATATATCGATTAGTGTAACTATTTTAGACAGTATTATGTTGCATTCTAGAGGCAGTGCTTGACTTCCAAAACAGTGCTCGGCGGGTGTTTCTTTTTTTCTGAACAGTATTCCTTTTTTGCATTTAGAAATAATAATTCTATTGTTTATCGCAGAGTTTTTGATACAGAAATTCTCCTAAAATGCGCAACCAGCCTCTGTGGCTGTTTCGGCCATGCTCCAATACGAATTCACGCCAGCACTTAAAATATTATTGTAAATGAACGTACTGAGGTGAAAATTAAGAAGTACTAAACGTGAAATAATTATTCGTTTAATTTTACAATATATTACATTACTTCAAAACATAATGATTAACATACACTGGTGTGCAAAAATTAAGGACGAAGTCGAAAAATTAGCATATCAGCTGAACGAAGAGGCAGAGCGGACAGAAAGAACAATCAGGAAATTAAGTAAGGGGATGTACGGTAGCACATGCGCAGATATGCAGGTAGACGTAATGGGGGAGTGTCTGGGTAGTATAAAGCATGTTGTCGGTGTAAGATCAGTATTTCTGGCAAAGAGATTGCACGCCGTATAGCAGTTAAAATCACACCGAGTTGCTGCCTCAGCGAGAAATGGCGAATAATCAATCTGTTAGACGACATCTGGATGCTTTTACCCGAGGTCGAATCATTGGGAAGTTGGAGGAAGGCCGCAGTGTGACAAGTGTGGCTGCAGAGTTCGGAATTTCTCACAGCATCGTTTCACGACTTTAGAGACAATTTCAAACTACAGGAACATCTATCAGGGGATTTAGTAGTGGTCGTCCACGAGGAACCACACCCGCAGATGACCGGTATATTGCCTTACAGGCCAGAAGAAACAGGCGGCAGACAGCGGGAGAAATCGCTAGACACACGACACAGGCGACTGGACGACCGATATCGCGTTTTACCGTGTCCAGAAGACTGCACGGTGGTGGTCTGTTTGCACGACGCCCTGTACGGTGTGTACCTCTAACGCCTGCCCATCGGAGAAGGCGTTCTCTGTGGTGCCGGGAACACCGGAATTGGAGAGACAATGAATGGGGACGAGTACTCTTTACAGATGAGAGCAGATTTAGTCTGAGTTGCGATTCTAGACACATACACATCTGGACAGAGCGGGGAACACGCAATAACCCCTTCAACATCATCAAAAGGGACTGTTTTGGAGGTCGCGGAGTTCTCGTTCGAGCAGACATAATGCTTGGTAGCCGGACCGACCTTCATATCTCCCAAGGAGGTTCGTCACCTGGGACTGCTATTGTAACGAGGTTCTTCTTCCTTACATGCGTCTTTTCACAAGGGCTATGGGTCCTCAGTTCCTCTTCATGGACGACAACGCTCCACCTCATCGCACAGTTACTGTCGAAGAGCTGCTGGAGAGTGAAGATATTGAACACATGGATTGGTCGGCAAGGTCTCTGGATCTAAACCCCGTCAAGCATGTACGGAACTTACTAGGGAGACCCGTGGCAGCACGTAACTTATCGCCAGTAACGATTCCGAAACTGCGATTGGTGCTACAAGAGGAACGAGCAGCAGTGTCTCAACAGCTCATTAACAACCACATATCCAGCATGCACAAATGATGTGAAACCTGCCTAGCAGTCAGGGGAGATCATATCTCCTATTAAAGACCGGATGTTTCTTGCTGGACATCCATCACAGGGATGTTTCGGCCTTCAGTCGCATTGCGCTCCATGCTACTTTTTCAATAAAGCTTCTTTTTATCCCTCTGATTTCTCTTTTAGTACGTGTTGCTTACATTACTCATGTTCTCACGTATTGGGGATCTTACGGTATTAAATGTGTTGATTTGGAAAGCTTTTGTACAAAGTTATAGTGAAAAAAATCGTCTCGTCCTTAATTTTTGCACACCAGTGTATGTTGCTTATAATAAAAGGGATTAAACCAGTGTCATATTAAAAATTTAAGGAAGACTGATTTTTATTAATTGAAATTGGCAACACAAGTCTAGGAATGCAGCTTCGAAATGTAAAATTACTGATGAATTTCATGGTATCTTGAAGACATTTACTTATTCATATGCCATCGGTATCACTAACGACTGAATTATGCTATTTAAGAAAGAAATTAAGTAAAAGATATATCTTCTCTTGCGACACATTTTTTGTCAGAATTCTTTTCCTACCTTGGTCGCCCATTGTAAGTGCTTGCCCGTTTAAGGTGGCATTTGTGCGCTTAGTTTTGATGTATATAACTTGCAGAATCAGATACCACGTTATCCGAATCAAAACTGCGTGTTTTTCCTGATTGAAAAAGTGCTGAGATGATTTTCAGGAACATGTGCAGACTGAGGTAGCTTTTCTACATCAAAGCAATATTTTGATATTTGACTTGAGATTATCTAATTGACAGGTTTCCAATTCTCGGACCCATTTAGAGTTTCTGAATCTAAGATCACATGCATAGAAATGGAGTTAGAGTGTGATACGCAACAAATTATTCTTCATTTGATAAAAGCGATCACAGTAACATTGACTTTAATCTGTGGAATAAAGGAGTTGAACCCGTCGTTCATATTTTTGTTTTCAATCCAGGTTTGCGTATTTTGCTCGCCATTTTGCACAGAAGTTTTATATTGCTGTCGAGCGATTAGATGTGCGTGTGTTTTAGATTTCCACAATAATAATACATAAATCTCAATAAATAAATAAATAAATTCAAATATCATTGATGATTTATAATTTCTCTGGGCTCTAAAAGCTCGCTGTTGTACGCTATAGTCTATGGCTAGTATGTATGTGAGCTTAATTTCGAATTTTAGTGCTTGTGGATTGTAAAACTTTTCATCCCTTGTCCAAGTTACTGCGTTTGTTGATGTTTCTTCCCTGGTGCCCGTTAAAAACCGATTTTGTTTCGTCACTATTTCCATGAGATTTATTTGATGCGTATATAAACGGTAACTGGCCCTGCTGCAATTTACACTTGTAGCCATTTGATTTTTGTTTAATTTCTAGGGAAGTCATTTTGCATGGTTCTTGACCTTTATTAGTTTAACAATGTTGTGGCGCTTGAACTTAAAAATGACAGTAAGAGTTAAAAAACGAGATCCTAATAAGATCTCGAGAGATCATTTAATTACTCCAGTTCTATCTAAAGTTTCGTGTTCAGATTTGTAACCGCACTTTGCACTCTTGCTGATATTCCTATTTATTTATAATAAAAGCAGAATCAATCTAATATGGTAATTTTATCAGGACTTGTATTTCTTTTCATCTGCTTGGTGAACATGACGTGTCCTGACTAGACAGTGAGTTTGACTACAAACTATGTCCTATGGAGTGTAGCAAAGACGACAAGATGAGAAGGGTTAAATTACCCTTTATTTTTTCACGTATTCAAAGTCGCTCCCGCACTCCGGGATACAAAGACCAACCACTTGTGGTCTGAACGTAAAAATATAAGACTACTAACTAACTAAAATTTAAATAAGAGCTAATTTTTAATATTTTACACCGATGACTAACACTAAGACTGGCCTTTTAAATTGCTACGTATGTAGTACGCAAACTGCGGAAAACTACAATACGTCTTTAGCTTTCGAGAGGACTAAAACCTCTGGCCTTAAAGACGAGTTTAATCTGAGACTTCCTACTACTAGGCTGGATGATCTAGTTGCCTCGCACATCTGCCTTTGGGTTTTCAGGAGGACTCAGGTTTCAAAACGTTGTCGAAAGGGATTTGCCTTTCCCACTGCTTCAAAATGGTCCTGAAGTAGTACATGACATTAATACTGGGCAGATGTGGCTTTGAGTTTAAGATGTTGCTGCTTGGTTGTGGCTGAAACGCTTTACACATCTTTAGAAGACTTTGAAGGTAAGAATAGGATTTGTCCTTTTCTATTCTCTACCTTTTCTTTTGGAAAACTTCCCTCTGGATTTTCTCGTGTTGCTGCTCAAAACGCATTTTCAATTTTCCAATGAAGAACACCTTCTAATGCTTTTATAGTAGTTCCTTCCTCAGTGCTATGGAAACAATTTTCTTCACTATATCGTCGTTACACACTTGTTCACTGTAGAAGTAAGCAGGACACAGACTGTTCCAAAATGAGTTCAAGATCTCTTGAATGATTTTTTGAGAGCATTCTTTCTAGGGAAATCTGATGACTTTTACTATATTGTTAAAATTTTTTTTTAGAATTTTTGGCCTATTATGACAAATATAGGGTTGTACAATTCCAGATATTGCTATAAGCATATCATGTACGATTCCAGATATTGCTGTACAATTCCAGATATAGCTGTAAATAAAGTGCTTTTCTATACGGATTCATGAATTTTGCCATCAGCTCTGGATTCATCGGCTGAAGTACCGTTATATTTGGAAGCTGTTGTTCTACTACATTATTCCACAGTTATACGTAAATTTCAGATAATCCTCCAGACCTTCTAAATGACTAGAAGCATCATCAAGCAACTTCATAACACAGCAAATGTTTTCTTATTTTTTATTTTCTGACACAAAAGCAAATACTTTTACTGCTTACTCTTTAACTACTGATGTTCGTTTGGGAGTCCAAACTCTTTCGTCCGTTCCTTCTTTAACACGAACTTTAATTTAATAGCATACTATTTCGCAAAATCTTTGGGATCATCTGAGTTAAAAGCTAACAGAGGTTATCGAATTCAAATCTCTGCTTGCATTAACTCACAAAAAGAAGTCCGTTTTTGGGAAGCCTTCGCAAAAGTAAACTATTCCTTTTCGAGTTACATATGCTCTGTTGGAGGTTTTTACCGCAGAACAGACTTAGTTTTGCTGTGTGTGCTATTCGTAATGTGGGATCGGGTTCGCATGCGGGACAATTTTCTCCCGATACGTGCATCTGTGATGCAGGACGTTCGTTATACGAGGCACCGCTGTAATCATGAAGTTATGTAATAAGATGATGACTTAAAACTAATATTTAGAGATAAATTGTAGGGTATTTCCCTCGCCTTGTTAGTATGCCTTCGTGATGTAGCGGTCACCATACTCGGCGTGTATTCGAAAGGTCCGTGGTTCAAGTCCCGGCGAGGGCATTGCTCATTTCTTCAGTTTCCTGACGTTCATAACTATCTAATAAACCTACATTGGCACCCGAACTAACAAAAGGTGATAGATGATGATTCTTCCCCACCAGGGTTTCGCGATTGGGTCCCCTAATCCTCAGTCACCCTTTAAAAGGGGGAGCATGTAAGGTATTTCTCCCGCTTTCTTAGCATGCCTTCGTGGTGTAGTGGTCAGCACACTTTGCGCGTATTCGAGAGGTCCCGGCGAGGGCATTGTTCATTTTTGATCTATCTCCTGCTTTAAAAAAATACCTAATGTCTCTACAAAATATTGAAAATAATATTATAGTTTTAAAATATATTATAGTTTTAAATATTCAATGTATTATTTAACATGATCAATGCAACTAAAATTTGAAAAATTAGTGGCATTCTTATCTAATATATTTGTATATACTTTTTATTTACCGAAATGTACAGTAATAAAAATTTAAATCAATAACTATAGGAAGAAATCTGTAACGGTTCATGATAATTCTTCTGTCGATTTCAAAAACCATATAATTCTTTCTAAAGTTAGTAATTTTGAAATTTTCTTCTGTAATATCGAAGCTTGTTGTTAAAAAGTTTGTTTAAATATCCGATTTATAATTAAGTTAGATTTAGAAAGCGCTGAGGTTTTCATCTAGATTACCCCCTCCCCTCTCATAATGAAAAACATCATCTGCCTTATCTCTAAAAAATTGCTTCCGAAATAGTGACATCAGTATTGCCTGATTGACATCTTTATTTATACCATATAAATATTGCTGTACAAACGCAGAATATCAGAGTCTCGAATTTGAAGATAAGAGTTGTATAAATTCAAAAAGAAGAATATCGTTCTCTTTCTTCTGCACGAATAGCAGTTAACGCTCCATTAGCAGAACTGTATATCTAAAGTAATTCGGAATGTATCGTTGGATGTCAAATTATAACATTTATTGACGTAGAATATTGCATCTGCGACGGAACCAGAGAATTTCATTTGTTTTCCTGCGATTAAATTTCCAAAAAGCAATTTAAATAAATGATTCTCGTGTTTTAATCATTTTTCTATACGTAGACCAAAAAACAGAGTCGACTGAGAATATTAGTTCAGTCGATTTAAAACTTTGTACATCACAGTGAACCATAAAATTAATCATATTAAACACTACTTCTTCTGTTATCGTCTAGAAAATGAGTATCAAATAATATTTATTTGTTCTTATAAACATGTTTGGTTTCATCCAAACATTTTGATTAGCTTCGTAGCGGATAAACAGTGATCTGACGTTCTTAAAGCAATGTATTTTTCTGAATGCTATGATCTCCAATAAAGTAAGCTTCTCGGAACCATCTAGAAACACTAATATATATTATGATTTGCTGGCAAAGGAGCAAAGACTATCTGGCTTAAAAGATGCAGGTTTTCTCAAGGAAAACTATCTCGTAAGCATAATTCTGAAGTGCACATCGGTATCGAAGCCAAGGGATTACATTATACATTGAGTATGGATCAATCGTAGCATGTGAATTCCTTTCAAATTATTTCAACCGAGCAGCGCAATTTTTTCAGTTAATTTGAATACACTAGGTTCCAGTTTGACACAACAGAAAATTAGTAACACAACAACCTTGAGTTTGGTGTAGATTTAAGTCAATATCTCAATCGATTTCGAGAGCAAACCGGTACAGGTCCCTCTTCATCCGAAACAAAGTTATCTGCAACACTATCTACGCCAAACTCAAGGTTGATTGATGTGTTATTTATGTTTCACTTGGCGTGTTTCTCTTCTGCTTATAATAGAAAATACTTTGTAAAATAACTGATTCATCTTAGAAGCACCTCCCTCAGTTGCGATGCGAATATACACTCAAGATTTATGTATCCCATAAGTATGTTATGCATAAGGAATCCATGAAAACCGTATCCATACACTTTCATTCCACTACAAAAAATCTAGGATAAATTTTTAATCCCTCGTCTCTTTAGCCGTTCGGCGCTGGCAAATTTCATATTCGTTATTAATGCAACTGTAAACTTTTCATTATTACTTCCTTCCCCTCAACAACTTCCCTCAAACCCTTTTAGTCGCACAATAAGTCTTGATTTTAGGACTTAGATTTCTGGCGTATTATATCCAAACCAATGACTCTTCTTCTAGATACACATATGGAGAAAAGTATATTGAATTTTTCTTTTCTGCTAGCATCTGTATCATCATGTATTCGTCTTTCTATTAGCATCTGTACTGTCTTGTCTGCCCCTTGACTGTGGGGTCGCAATATTGTTAAATTTTGTAACTGTCCTTGGCGGCTTGGTCCCCTTCGGTTCTCTGAGGGAGACCGACATTTCAGACCGCACTCCACCTTCGTCTGCACTTGTGGCTGCCGGGGTACAGTCCCGTAGTAGTTTTGTCGTGACCTATTGGGGATCACGGGGGCTGTGCTCGCCCGCTTGAATCGTCTCTGGAGAATGGATACGGATTCCTGAAAGGCCATTTCGCTAAGTGCAGGAGTCCGTCTCTGGTAGTCTGTCTATTATCATCTGCAATAAAAATGTCTGGAACTGAAAATTTTGTTGAAGAAAATCCGTTAAATTCTGGAAATTTTTGCAAAAGTTGATTTAAATAAGCGTTTTGTTTTCAATTTTTTTTATTTCGATGCTTTTACCTAATAAATAAAAAATTTTTTCCTCTTCAGCGAAGCCATTTTATCAATGTTTAATGAAAACTAAAGTTGAATTGCGTGTTAATTCATTACGTGCTACATTATTCTCTGCGAAGTCCAGATGCTAAGAACGAGTTCGAAACCATGGTTTACGATTATCCACATTCATATTCTCACCGCCCTTTTTCTCTTAGCCGAACGATGAGCGGTGCAAATAAAGGAAAAATGAGTTGAAAAAACACATTTACAATAGGATAGTGACGTTTCATTAGCAGAAAAATTTTCTGAAAAATACCTAGACTCTTAAGCAACATGCTTTCGGCGTAATATGGTGTCATCTTACAAGCTATACTGTTATTAGAAATCTGTTATTACATAGAATAAACTTTAATAAAATTTTATTTTTTAGGAGAGGATTTTAAAATTTGGTATTAAAAGCAGTATGATGATGGCTTTTTGGCAAGAATTAACTGTTTACGGTACGCTGAAGAGCAGAAGAAACCCTCACGGTACAGGGGTAAAACTTTAGAGAGGATCATTGGTATTCTTTATGCAAAACAATGCTTTAAATTCCATATCAAAAAAAGGTAAAAATTTTATTCAATTAATCTCTTGCACAGATTCATAATTCCACAATAATTAAATGAAATGTTAATTTATTGAACGAGGTATGACTTCTTAGGCAAAACGAGAAAAAATTTTTTATTACTTCGGGGCATTTCCTATTTATGATGCTGCATTTCACACTTTCTTTAAGGGGACGAAAAAGAACATCAGAATTTTTAGAAAGATAGAATAATCGATATATGTCAACACGGCGGAGGACAATCGATAGAGAAATCGATGGTCGGAAGTTCTTCGGCGCCACTTACCGGTCTATGGCTTATTTATTAGTCTCGTTTGAAAGGGACGTCTTTGACGGGGAGGAATTCATTTCGCCCCTTGCGGTATCTTTATGGCTGACAGAAAGATTGAGGAACAGAGAGGAAGTTGCTCACTTTATTGTTTTAGCTTCCACTGCAGGCGAAATTAGTTACAGAACTACAGTTATTTCAGAACATAAAAGGACACTAAAAAAGAAGAGATAAGCAATACATACGAGTCCAAATGGAAATTATGCAACAGTTAATTTTTCTTACTTCGCTATTGTATATCCTTATTAAAAGTAAAAGAACAAAGTCTGCATGTATTGCTTTATAAACAGCAGACTAAATGTTTTCCATAAATCCATGAATAAGTTTGATAAATTTATTAAGAATATTAACAGTATATCAGAGTTTCATTTTTAACTCTTAATTTATTTAAAAATAGAATTAATTCTTGACGGTCATATATAATAAATTATAAATAATTTTTTGCTAAATATATATGTATATAAGAATAATATATACGTATACAAGACTATATATATGCGTGTGTGTGTATTTAATGTTTACATAATCTTTTATATTTATTTTTTATAATAATAGCATATAATAAATCATAGGCTCAGTGATAATAAGTATATTTTCTGAGAATATAGGCTGTTTCAAGAACAATCACCAGGAATTTTGACCTTGCATCTTTGATACAGCCATCAGATAAAATAGTCTTAAGAATATTTTCAAACTGTTATACGGCAGGAAACTATTGATGTACATTTTAAATGTCGTCATTAGTGGAAGGAAACTATTGATGTACATTTTAAATGCCCTTGGTGGAAGTATACTTATACCACTTTTCAAAAGCTAAGAAAACTTGATAATATAAATTTTTGAAGACGATATTAATCATTGCAGAAGGCTGTAAGAGACTTTTATGAGTTACAAGGTTACTGATGGAAATGAAACAAAAAAAATCGATAAAATGTGAAGCGTAGGGAGCTAGATCATGAAAAGTCTGAAGAAAGTCAACAAAAGAACTTATTTTACTACATTTAGTATCCATGCCGATTTTGTTCAGTAATTAAATACAAATGCACGATAAGATTTGCATGCATTTCATCAACACTAATCACAGGAAAAAGTAAGACGAGCACATCTGCTTTATTAAGTCTTAAACATTAAAATATTTTCTCTATTAATTTTAAGTTGTTTTAAAAGAGCTTAACATATATTACGACCGACAGACTACCCAAAGAGGTTATTGCATACAATTAAAGGATAGTGGAAACATTTTAATCGAAAAAAGTTACATTGTGAAAGGCCTGCTTCGTTCTTTGTTATTAAATTCATGTAAATATTAAGAAAGAATAGTTAATTTAAAATAACATCATGTTTTCTGACTAAATGATTAAAATGAAGCTTTGTATAATGGATATATCTGCGTAATTGGATAAAAACGTTACGATTCAACCAATTGGAATCAAATGAATGAGTAATGGATAATAATAAATTCTGTTAGCAGCACGAACAGGCAATTTAGTGAATATCTGATTTGCTTTCTGAACAACATACCACCAAAATTTCTTTCGCATGATTGGATGGCTGTTAAAAGAATAAAAGTCTAAAGTATTCAAAGGCAAATTTAAATAATTCCACATCTTCGAACATCCGTAAATTTTGGTAACAGCTACAAGGTAAAAAAAGGTAAAATATAAAAAAAGGTAAAATATCTAAACCACGCAACAAGTCGACTAAAGTTTTACGAAAACGAGTCGGTAGACAGAAGTTTAGCTCCTAAATTATCGTCGATGCTTCAGTTGAAGATTAAGCAGAAAACTTTATAACAAAAAATTATATTCCGAAAGTCCGGATGTAATGTATTCCTTAATGCTATTAAGTGCAGTGTTTAGACATAAAACATTGTTATAACTACCAAACCGCAATCACTTGCTAAAGATCTTAGTTTTAAATTAGAATGATGGAGAGTATAGTTTTAATTTGTTTTTGTTTCACTATTAAGTTTTAATTTTATCTTAAATGTGAAAGCTCAGTTTTTTGAGGTGATTATATACATATTACTTACTCGAATGAGTGAAATCGTGGAACAATGGTAGCTCATCCCGAGTTCCCAGCGATTGAACAAACTAGCTAATTCAGTTTCTCTGATTTTTCAGTTTTGTGACATTAGCGTGAGCTAATTTTACTTAAAATATATTCCACGACGGTTAGAGTCTACGGCAGATAATCATCAAGTGCTTTATTTTAAATCAACGAATTAATTAAAAAACTGTTTATGAATAAATTACAAGATTTTATTTTAGATTGATTTCAGATTATTCAGTTTTTTTTTCAGATTATATATCCAAAGTATTATATTTCCTTAGTATGTATTTTAAAATGCTGTGAGGTAATGCACATAATTGAATTAATCGACCGATTAAGTACTCTAGGTATGTAATTTAAGCAATTGGAAACTTAATATTGCTTATGTAGTGTATAATTTTACTGTTCATGATTATGAAATGCATAATATGAACCTGAAACAGTAAATGAAAAGAATATTTTTCTCTGTTGATTGACGGACAAAAAAGTGTATTGTGCTACTTTTCTTTGATCAGTGTAAGCTAATTATTATAGTAAAACATTGGATGAGAGATTTGTGTCTTAAGTGAGATCTTCCACGGACAGTTTCTCAAGAGTTGATTTATATTCCCGTTACACGCACACGCATGGAATAGTGTCACTGTTCTATTGGATTTCATATAATAATTACATTATAAATTGTGTGTTTGCATGAAAAGAACTTTTCTGTTCTTATCAAAAGTATGTTTGAGATCAAGACTGCAGTTTGTTTTTCAGTGTACCGTATTATATTATCCGTAATGTTTTTTAACTTAAACCTAAAATATATAAACCATTAAGCTTTACAAATAAAGCGAAATAAACGTTAGACATTAAGCGTCAGTAATGGATACAGTAAAAAATATTTGAGCCGAACAGATATAAATTAACAATCCTACCTTAACAAAAAGGAACACGTAGGAAGGGTGAAATGTTTTCAACTTCATAAGAAAGAAGTGGCATTAAGTGGCAACATTTTGTAGAATGTTAAGGTGGAGTTTTATCATACAGCGTGGAATTTATGAACTTTATTTGTTTTCTTCTCCATTTTTAGGTGGTAAATTAATCAAGTGTCAAAGAACAGAAGGGCTGACAGCGTTGTAATTACAGACCTCTGTCGAAAAAGCTTCACTGCAATACAAATTCAACTGGATTTTATACAATAATTAATTCAGTAATTTTATTAACAATTGTATTGAGTTCACTAGGATTTATGTAATAGAAATTCATTAGGCTTCATCAACCAGGCAGATATTAAAAAATAAAGTCCCATCATTTGCAACAGGTTGACTTCAAACTTGGATTGCCAGTATTGATTAGTTGATGAAACCACGAGAAGGACGTCTAAAAACAATAACAACCCAAGAAAATATAAACCCTTTGTATATCATCATGGACGATCATCGAGTGACAGTGAAAACAGTGTCTGAATATTTGCAGATCTATATCGGATGTGTGTGACACATTATTCATCCAGAACTCTTCAAGAATAAAGTGTATGCGTGATGGGTCTCTAGAATCCTAATTCCTGTAATCTGATATAGAAGCCTTTACGGAGTGCCGCGTAACATAGAATATGGCATGGGTCCACTATGTTGAAACGAACAACCAGTTCCTGCAATGACCCACTTCTTATAATCACTGCTCGAAAAATTCAAATGGTTGTATCAGGTAGCACAGTACTGGCCACAACGTATTTGGATGAAGAGGGTTTGAATGCGGTTCATTTTGCGATCAAAAGCTTCACTATCAGCGCATAAAATCACTCCAATCTGATAAACAAACTGAGAGATACTATGGAGGATAAAAGGATAAGGAAAACTGAGAGAGACGTTATCTTGTATCAAGACAACGCAATTTTCACTGCGACGTAGCTTCACAAGTTTCTTTTGTTGATTATGGATTCATCTTACTTATCTATCCATATTATTCCACCGAACCAGGTAGATAAATTTTCATCTAATCTCTGTTAAGAAGAGTTTACTTCGAGGAAATCAGTTTAAAGAGGATGTAGAGGCTATTGAGGTGGTCGTTCTGTGACGTTAGGCTCAGACATATCATTCTATAAAATGATTGTTGACAATCTGCAGCACAACGTGCATAAATGCACTGATATAGGGTGTGATTATGTAGAGAAATCATAATGAGAAACTATAGCTCACACATCCCCTTCACTGTAAGGCTCAAAGTAGTTCACCCATACAGCGTAGATATAACAAAATAACCTTAAATATTTTCGCCAGTAAGATAAATATTTCGCCAGTAAGTAAATAAGGCATTTTGGGCACTGCACTGAGATTTAATTAGAAGCAATGTTTTGTTAAATAATTAACGAGAAAACTAAATACTAATAAAGTAAAGCATTATTGGTTAAACAAAGTGTTTGTAAGACAGCTGTCTAAAGGCTCATGAGATATTAAAAATGAGAAAAAATTATCGAAAACGGTAGGATTGGATCTCTATCTCAGTAAAAAAAGTATTGTTAATATTAAAAACTATTGATTCTTAACTTTATGACGCTCAAAACTCAGAGGTCAGTGTCTCCTTAATTATTAGAAGTAGAGTTTTTCAAAATATAAATTAAAGAATTTTAGGATTATTATCATTATATGAATTTTGCTAACAAGGTCTTTCTTTTACTATGCATTAATGTACGCCAAGTACTTTGCTCAAACTATTCGAAATGGTTAAAACAATTACTCACTGGTTACTTAAAACATAATAAACATAGCATAAATGGCGCGTTTTCAAAATATACCTTTTTTATCAAGCTGCACTAAACATGTTTTGCTTTTCTTTTCCAACATGTTTCATAGAAACTGCAATATTTGTTGACTATGCGTTGTCACTTTGCGTTTTTCTATACTGGTTTTAAAAATATGATGTGCTTTAAAGTTAAAAGCTTATTGGAAAAAAGGGTTTCGTAACACGCCATTAAGTCTTTTTTTTTTCTTTTTGTTATAGGATGAGGTAATTTGTGAAGCTTTGCAATAAGAAGCCGCTCATTAGGGTAACAAATTTATTCTTCCATTAGGATTCTCGAGAAAAATCTAAGAGATCAATTTGAGGAGACTAGATTCAGAAACAACAGAGCAGGAGGGAGTCGTAGGATGTGGGAGAAAGTGCTGACACTAATTACATCCGCAACTGAGAAAAGGAGAAAGTTTCGTTTTTTTCTTTCTCTCGATTATCATTTCTTCCCCTTTTGAGCGTTTCCATTCGATTAAAAATTTATACACGTGACTTAAGTTCCTCACAAAGATATTTCTGCCAACCAAAAGTAAACAACGAATAAAAGGAAACTATCATACTGAATATTAAAAAGGTAATTTCAACGCTTTTCCTTGAAATTATTAAGAAATTTAATTTCAAAGAATATTTAAATCCAGATTAACAATATTCAATGTAATGAAAGCTTGTATTTTATATTTTGAAAGCTTTCATGATAAGTAGTAAGAACTGTAGGGTCCTAGTTAAGTTTACTAATAGTTATTTTAATTTGTGAGTCTTTTCTGAATTCTCTTAATTTCCCTCGCATTTCCTCGCCAGGATGTAAATGAAATAGATGAACCAGCGTATATAAACTATTGGAGCGAAAAAATCAGACAGAGTGTGATTTCGCTAAGGAAAGCTCACGTTTGCTAGTTTCTCCAGATGTTAATCTTAATAGCGGCTACGCATTCTTGCCATCGAGTTAGTATCCTTCCTGTGTAGGTTTTTCTGAGTCAGCCTGTCAGGCTAAATTGAATTGCGTAGTCTAGCACTACATCTTTATCTTTAAATTTATTAATTTTTAAGTTTTCATGGCAAGTGGTCGGTGATATTTTGTAAGCACGTAAGTCCATGCCTTCTGTTAAACAGTTTGTGATAAATAAAAGAGTCTTTTTCACTCTTTCTCTGGCTGTGTTCATCTTCACTACTGTGCGAGAATTCGCAAAGTTAATGCCCAAGGCAGATCTAGTTACCCTTTTATAATAGCGAAATGTGTTACATCCCACAGAACAAAATATATGAAAAATTATTTCTTGTACAAAATTTTAATGGACTTACTCTTTATTTATTCTTTATAAAAGTATTTCCATGAATACATTTTCTTTAATGTACCGTTAAAATTTTAAATTTAAGCTAAAAAACCTCTAGTGCCATTTAGATTCCAACTAACTTCTGATTTCTGATTTAAAATCTGTAGCAAAATAAGCTCGTTTGTTTGCGTACTTCAGACTTCTGACTAATTTAGTCACAGAAGCTGCTCTTGATGCAGAAGTAGGGATTTAAATAATAATAATATTATTTAGAATTTTAGCCTCGAATTTTTGGCTTAATTTTGAGAAGTATTGGCTTTCTTTTCATATATATATTCAGAGGTACTGGCTTTCTTTTCATGTATATACAAGATTCATGCTAGTCTGAGTAGTAACTTCTTTAGAAACAGACATACAGTATTTTCAACAAAGCAGTCAAAATTTTATTTAGATTAGGTAATTAAAAGATACAAAGAATTCGATGCCATATACACATTTAGCGATGTCTTACATGTTTATTTCTTAGGTTTCAGCATAAATGCGTTTTAAATGTGGCCATGCAGAAAACAAAGATTTATTTTAAATTCTTCAATAACAGCCTCACTGCGACGCTCGCCATGTTGAAAATAATAGCAAAGGGTCTTGGTTGTAATCATGTATTGAACCATTTTATTATTACTTTTTGTAAAGCTGCCATTAGTACCTAAGATATTTATTAGTTTGCAAAAGTTAATAATAAATGAAATATTAGTCTAAACAGCAGAATATTTCATTAGTAAAGATATAGTCATTTTTCTTGTAAATTCTGTTATAGCTGGAGTATGTTAAGTTTCAGTTATCTTATAAATTCTGTTTTTTAATATTCATGTAAACGATCACGTTGATTAATTCGGCTGTACATCGCTAAATATGAAGATAACAGCGCTTGAAATCTGCAGTATTTATTACTCTCGTGCTGCAGTTTATAAATCCAGTTTGTAGTTTAAAACTGTATTATTTTATAAATAAAGAAATCTTACAGACTTCAGTAAATACCGTCAGCCATTGTTTATGATTTGCCAAGATTAATCTAACTGAAAACTACTTTTTTTTTCGAAGATAAGGAAGTATATCAGTATGAAATTTATTTTAAAATAAGGGGAAGTTTTACGGAGAAGTTATTTAGGAAGCATTCTTAGTTTATGTTCAGAAAGCAAGCGTATTAAATGCAAACTCAGAATTAATGATAGCTTCTACGTGTATTCCCAATTCTGAAGAAAATCAGCTTTTATATCTACATTTGTAGGGGTTTTGTGTTTAATTATTCCAAAATTTATTCTTTTACTTGTACTATCACTTCTACTTTCATCGGCTTCCAGCAGGATGCAAAAAGATTATATTTCTTGAAGTTAAGGGACAGCGTTGCTAGCGATTTCTGACTATCTCACTATTATTTTCACCTATTTTCTACATTTACTTGAACCGGCTTTAGTCTTTGTTAGCCGTGTTTGTTCGCGGGAATCAAGGGGTTAAGTCGAAGTTACAGACGCAATTTGCCTTGTGAATTTTCATCTTTTAAAATATTAAAGTTCTACGTTAATGCTTGTGCCTGTTAAACTTGTGCCTGTGTAAGCAGCGGAGTCTTGTGTTATTATACAAGTTGCATATTTTGTTAGACAAGCCATTTACGCGGTCAGTCGCTTAAAATAGTTATTAAAGAAAAATATATGTAATGCTGGGACTTATTTCGCTTGTGTGATATCAGAGCAAGTCCACGAAATTCATTTTGGCAAGGATTCAAATTTGCGCATGTCGTTGGCATGAACCTTGGGTACCATGCAGGTGACAGTACGACTTTACTTGGTTCCGCGCCCAATTTTGAAAGAGACCCCCCCCCGAGGGGGCAGCTCAGAGCGGAAATGTCAGAGGGTGTCCTCGTCCTCTTCCCCTACCATCAAACTCTCGAGAGAACTTTCGGCTCATCGCATATTTTAGAGTATCCCCATGCCGCACAGCCACTATACATTTACAAACATCCATGCCATCTCCGGGATTCGAACCCGGGCCCTTCAGTACGGCAGTCAACGTCGCTAACCACTGTTCCATTTGGGCAGGAAAACATATATTTAATAATTTTAATGAGCGAATTTTAGTGTAATTTCATTGAGTTCAGCTGGTATAATTTCTTGAAAATATTTAATGATTTTAATTAATGACTCAAATGTATTGCTTTTTTGATTACACAGATTTAATCAATTTTCCAATCCACCGATTCTGGACTTCAGATGGAACAGAAATTATACAATGAGCTGTAGTGAATACTGTAGTTCATTGTATAACTTCTTTAATATGGTAACTACTTCTAATTATGCTACGAAAATGTTTGGAAACGGAGTAACCTGTTTCCAAGAATTTTATTTTACAGTGCCTAAAAGCATCTTAATTGTTTAAAAATTAAATCAGCAGTATGAAAAATCGGTATTTATTTCCTTCAGAGACTTCTCAAGTACATTTATATTATTTTTTCTATTTTCAGTACACATTAGCAGTATTGAGAGTGGCTAAGATATCAGTTATTTCATTTTATTTTGCATTTGTTGTTGTTGTCTTGTCCATATCACATGGAACAATGATTGCCAGAGAAGAGAGGTTGGATTTCTATTTTGTATTTGTTTTTATTGGAGAATTTGATGATAGGGTATACAATGGTCACCCTGTAGAAATCATCACATATATGACTTCTTTAGTACAACTGATTTTTCCTTTTCACCTATACAATGAAACCGAGCGAATCTTTCTCAAACAACCACGAAATAAATCAAGAAATATGCTAGAATTAATTTTGTTACATGATATAGGATAGACTAGGTGACTAAACGTAATGAACACTGAAGGATTTCCATCGAATTATAAGCACGAGTCCAGAGATGCAAGATCATTGCATCTATTGTCTTCATATTATAATATGGCACCTCGAAGAATAATTTACATTTAAAAAAAATGTAAGAGACTGCGATAAAGATTCTATACATTCCATACTATACGAAGTTAGAAATAACGTTAGTAAATTACGAAAAAAAGACACAAGATATGTAAAAGCTTTTGTTTAGATATGTCGCGAATGAAATGTATTTTTATTTAACTCAATCATACAAAAAAATAAAAAAAATATTAAGAACTGCCTTTATTGCTTTTAAATTATTAGTTTGTTAATTAATAACAGACAGATTAATTTGAAAGCTAAATGCTGAACGCTAGCCGAATAGCAGAACACTGGTGCATGGAATATGAAAATATTATATTTCTGACACTGGCAACATATTACTTTTAAATAGCTGAGTTTGGTGACAAATTTGAAAGATAATAATATTTTACTTCCGGTAATAGAAACATTTTGTTTTTAAATCGTTCAGTTCATTAATCAGAACTTGTCCAAAACGGAAATATTGCGCTTGACAGAGAGTCTAAATTTAAAAAAAAAAGAAAAACAAATTTGTTTACTTCTGAAATTGAAATGAATCTTGGAATGGAGGCGTGGCCTTTTCATGTATATACTATTTTGCGCTTTTAGATTCCTAGAAAACTACTCTGAAATGGTTCGTGGGGAGGGGCCTTCGATGCAAACTAGAAGGGGGGCAAGCACACGTACAGAAAACCCTCCCAAATTCATTAAAGTCACACAAAGTACGAATAAAGAAAAACAAAATTTTAAATCCAAAATTTGAGTTTCGAAGTGCATGTATTCGAGTGGAAGTAAATGCATAATCAAAATTTGGTGGTTTTTGATTCCCATACTGCGAATATATACAATATGCATGCATATTTTCATCATTTAATAACTGATATTCAAGACCGAATAAAAAGACTTGTTTGAAACTTTCCTGATTACTACTTTGCTGAAGCATTAGGAAGGAGCCATAAGTCACCTTGTAGAAACTATTAAACGCTTTTAGACATTTTAATTTGGAGCCGGAGACGTAAAAATGAGTAATACTCTAGTCGAGATTCGAACTCTAGTCCTTTCGATGCTAGCTGCAGGCGCTTTCCAATTCCACCACCAAGGAACGCGGTAAAGAAGGAAAAAAACCTGATATTCTTCTTCACTTGGAGGCGACTAGAGAGGAAAGGACCTACAGGCCAAATCCTGATGGTGAAGAATTATCGTTCTTCTGACCATCTCATTATCATTTTCGCCTACCTCACATTTCTTTATCATTTTCACTTACGTAGAGTCTTTTAGAATTTTTTGAAGTAAGGAAAGCTGAGAAATTCACGTGCCCTCGCCGGGATTCGAGCTTCAAAAATGTTGACGCTAGCCGGACGTTCTTTCCAGAAGGCGCGCTGTAAGGAGGCAGCAAAGCCTTACAACCTGGCTATTTACACAGAGCCAGAGATTAGCTTTTAAAGTTGATAGGTTCCATACACGTTCCTTCTGCTAAAGAGGAATAAGCAACTTAATTTAGAGTTTAAATCAATTTTCATATGTAACTGACATTTTTATGTTATAGACAAAGTAATTCAGGCTATGTGCTTTCGAGTTGCTCATAACCGTTGAGCTAACGAAGCTGGAAACCAGCTTTGGCTAAGCTTGAGCTGTTGATAATAGGAATTGAGAAAAAATAGCGTTGCTACCTATATAATGACTAGTTGCGGTCTTGATAAGCAAATATAAGTGTACTCTTATCCATAATTTTTTACTTCCTTGTATGAAGTAAAGCAATATTGTAATCGCGAACAATTTCAGGTATTGTATTTCGACGAAAATATCCATTTTTACAGCTCTCGATTCTATTTGAGTGATGTCTTTGCATTGCATTTGTACGTACAGACAGCATAAAGGACTTTTTTCCCCAAAACAAGTTGTGAAATGGATTCAGAAGAGATTTTTTTTTCGTGACGTCTGTACGTACGTATGTATTTATCTCATATAACTCAAAAAAGAGTAGCCTCAGAACATTAAAATTTTGTATATGGGACTTCTATAACATGTAGATATGCACTCCCTTTTCAGTTGCAATCGGTCGCACCAAAAGTATATAAATATATGTATATATACGTAAGATATAAGAAAATACGATAACTGCTTTAATAAATAATTGGCGATTAACATTCTAAAATTCTCAAAATTAACATTCTAAATTTGGTGCTCTCCCCCTGAATTCATCTGTTCTTCCGAATTCGAGATTTTTCTACGTTATGTAACGCTACTGAAAAGAGCAAACAAACCTAATACCAACCAATCATAACTTGTCTCTAGAATCGCACCTACTCTCGTAGAAATACTTGAGAGCTAATTACATCACCTTCTTCTGCTAGTTTCTACCCTGTTAATAACTCCTCGCTTTGCTTCCCCATCTAAAAGGATGTCGCCTCCGTTAATAATATGAGAGAAATTATTGTAGTTGTTTATGATAAAAAAGTATATTGTCTACGAAAAAGGATTTCTAATGTGTCTAGAAATAAAAATGGTAATTAGCTGAACTTGGATTGTGTCAGCATTTTCTTCCGTCTTTCCACTCGACTATTGAAAGCTGTTATAAGTACCGGCGTTAACTGCACATCAAAATATCCATCCTCGGTCACGACGACTGCAAGATTGATTTCTCTTCGATTGATTTCTCATCTAAGCTCCTCGGAATTATTACATATATACATACCCACTCTCGGTGAGCTAAGTTTTTTTAGCCTTATATGTCGGTAAATTGTGTGTTTCTTGCTTTAAAAGAGATTTAATTATATTGTTCTTGTGTTCCGATTAAGGTTTCTATGCCTTTAGTTAATCTGATTGCAATAGTTGCAGAATTATCAACAATTTAAAAGTTGTTTAAATTCCGCTTAGTGACGCCGCCATTCGTTTACATTTGGAACTTAGTAGCATAGTGATAAGTTAGTTTCTGACCAACTTCAGTGTCTTTTGCCGAGTAGAGCCAAAAGTTTTGTGCACCGAAAAATCTGCCTTTCCGCGTAATTTTAATTAATTTAAACTTTAATTTTATTTGTAAAAATTGTTTTTTAACGGTTTTTAGATGTATTTGGTGTTTTAGGTTTTTTTCTATTTTACAATTTTTAATGAAGATATTTTGAGTTTTTATGCATTTTTCCCTTTCCGCGAACCAAGAACTTAATTGATTGACTGAGAAACATATCTCTAATAAAGTTCGGGGAAAGTTTAAATGAGGTGCAGCCAAAAATACGCATAATTTAATGGGCCGAACAAGGAAGTTCTGTGGTGATTTTTTCTGTATATTTTAAAGGCCTTAGTTGTATTATGGACTTTGAAATATGTTTAGGTAAAATGAATTTCCATTAAATAGAGAAATCCGCATAATGAAAAAAAAAACACAAGTTTTATTTTACTTTGATATTTACGCATTTAATTACGCAGAGAGTGCTTACACATTTTTAGAACGATTTCGATAAAGAATTAAAAAGAAGCAAATGTTTTGGAATACAAGTTCTGGCGACAGCTTATTATTTGGAATGAGAAATTTTTGTCTGCTACTTTTAAATTTATTCTCCAAAATTTAATTTTCAAAATATCGCACGTAAATAAGCTGTGGATTCAAGGATATGCTTTTGCGCTTCCAAAGAGAAATATTGATATTCCATAAGCTCAAAACATTATGAAATGCATAATATTAAAGTGCAAAATTGGTAACATTGTAGAAACATTAGGTTATTTCGGAAGCAGGAAGGATGAAAAATGAGCAACGCCTTCGCCGAGAATCGAACCACGGACCTCTTGGTTACGCGTCGAGCGTGCTGATAACTGCACTGCGAAGGCATGGAGGAAGGCGGGAGAAATACCTTATATACTCCCCCTTTTAAAGGACGACTGGAATTTTGGGGACCCAATCGCCAAATTCCGGTGGTGGAGAATCATCATCCACCACCTTCTTAGTTCGGGCGCCAGTTGTAGAGTCATTAGGATTTTTTGGAAGCAGAAGAATGAAAAATGAGCAATGCCTACACCGGGAATCAAATCACGGACCTCTCGGTTACGCGTCGAGCGTGCTGACCACTACACCACGAAGGCATGCGAAGAAGGCAGGAGAAATGCCTTATAACATTACTAATCGGAAAGAGGAAAACTGCTAATCATTACTTCTGCATGGAAAGAAGACTCCAAACGAATCCTCGAAACGGACACATACTTCTTTCTAATGTTTCTAAAGTTAAATCGTTGGTAATAAAAGAAAATCCACCGATGCAGAAAGCAACTGAAAAGCATTCTTCTATTAACTGAAAAGTCTTTAAATGCATCTGTAGCAACAACGAATGAGATAATAAACCAAGATTTAAAACTTGAAAAATCCAAAAAACATAATATTCATCAGCTTTTGTCAAAGCATGTGGCTCAATGCAGATATAAAATCCAGTGGGAGATAATGGAAATACATTGTTGACCCTTGATAAAGCATGCGTTTAACATACATGATTGTAACAAAAAAAGTCTATTTATTATCGAAAAGAAGAGTAAAACGTATCCAAATCTAGTTTCGGCGATGTAAAGAAGAAAGTTTGAGTAGGGGATTTATGATATCGAAGAATGGAAAATTAAAAATATGAAGTGTGGACAAAATGTTAAAATCCATTCAAAGCACTATTAACAGAAAGTTTTACGCCCGATATTTATAGAAGAAATTTCATTTCTTTACGCCATTGACTTTCAAAGAGTGAAACTTAGTAACGCCAAGCAACAAGTCATGCTTCGAAAAGTGTCATTGCATTCTTTGAATAAATGAATTCCGATACACTTATTGCATATGCAACTTTTCGACGTATTCCTGCGAAATCTCCTGACGCTTCGCCCGTGGCCTTTACTGGATCAAGCGGCAATCTGAATTTCAAATTTAATTAATTAATGATCGAAGTAAAAGACAGTCACATTCTTAAAAAACTACTAAAATCATGCAAGACAAAAAATTTCTTTGGAATTAAATTATACTTAATCAAATCTTTATAAACAAAATTTTGTGAAATAGAAGTATTTGGGTTCTAAGAGATAAATTAGAATGAAGATTTATTACACTTGTCAATAAAATCATAAAATAAAAATCAGGTTTGAATTTACCTTGTACCAAATTAAGATACCAGATTCAGGTATATTATCAGTTGACTTCTGCGTAGTTTTAAAATACAGAAAAAGTGTTAAGCGAATTTTTTCTTTTAAAAATTAGTGCCTTTTTTCCTTTATAGAATTGTTATAATAATATCTATACCACTAGTTAGATGTTAATTAACGTCATGCATCTGTGAAAGTAGTTCAGCAAATGTTTGTTTTCTGTTCTTACTAAACATATTGTTGGAAAGACTGTTGTACAGAATTACTCTGTTTCTCCTGATGCATCCAAATGAAAACTTCTTGTCTTCACAATCCCCTTTCATCTACTTGTCTGACACTTAGTTCCAATATAAGTGTCTAAAATCTTTGTTAATAATGTATTATTAACAAACTCAGGGGTACATGAAAATGTGGAAATAATAATTTTTAAATATTTTTTTGTGGGGGGGGGGGGAACTATTTTTTAGCATTTCACTGGTGACAGTGCCAAGTGTGATATAGAAGTTGTCTTCATTCATCTTTATTTTTCAAAATCTTATCTTCCCCCTCTAGTGTTCGCACCAGTTTTGAAATACACAACAAATAGCTTTTGGTTTGTATTACAGTTATTTCTGTCAATAAATGGCAACATAGATTGTAAGGAATTTTATATTCTTTATCGCTTGTGTTAGTAGTGTAATTGGAAGCACGTCTGTCCAGCAGTTAAAAGGTTTAGCTTTCGAATCTTACCAAGGGGAAAGCAGCTATTTCCACATTTCCTCACTCCAAAAATTATAAATGTTTTTACAACTGGCGTTCAAACTTGAATTCTTCACAATCTAGATTTGGTGACTGGGTCTCCACTTCATCAGCTGCCCTTTAAGTGGGGAAGAATGTAATAAATTTTCTCCTACTTTATCATCTGCCTTCATGCTGTAACTGGAAGTACGTCCAACTAGCAATTAGAAGCTCAGAGTTCCAATTTCGGCAACGGCATTAATGAATTTTCACGTTGTTTGTTTTGGCAACAATAATAGATTCTATAAGATCACTTCCCTTATAAAGTTTAGTAATTTTGTTTGGTATCATAAAGTGTAAAGAATTAGATAGACTGTCAGCGAATTATCGCTAAGTAACAACTGGAATCAGTAACAACATTTGAGAAGGGTGTAAAAGATCATTTATTCTAGCTTAACCTTTATTTAAGCTCAAAGCTTAAACGACTTGGATATTAAACTATCGGCAGTTATAATGCAAATCCGAAAACTAAAAATCTTATATGATCTCTCAAGGCATCGAAGGGCAGAACACGCTCAATCTTACAATCTAAAATCCTCACATTGAATACATGCGAACTAATTTGCATTCTGGCGGGAAAACAGAAGGGCGAAGTGACAACAGATCCAAAATATAAAATAACTAGTTAATTAACACGAAGGAGTCTTACACCCTAACCTCTCTGAATGTTCTTTTTATCAATTTCATATCTGACATCTTTAAGGATTAATTGAATTTTTTAATTTTGAAGCATTTTTACAACTGTAATGATTCATAAAATTTTCATACAAATGTTTAATATTCAAAAACCTTTCTAAAAATGCATGTAAGCTTTTCTGAAAATTAAAACGCGACTTTAATTTTGTATATGAAAAATAATATCTTGTGTTATTTTCAAAGTTCAGATCTTTGGTGCATTGTTTTAATGCTATATATAAGCAAATGATCTCAAAATTATTTCCACTTTGGAATTTAAATGATAATGCAGAAAGAAAATTAACAAATTTTAGAGAATTTAAAAAATATTGTATATTCGAAAACAGCTACGTATCGTGAAACATACGGCTGTAAAAGTTAGTAGGAGAAATTTTCTTTAATAGATAAAAGATTAAAAAATTTGAATATGTTAAAAAAGGCATCAACATAAACAGAGAATTTTTATTGGCACTGTAATTGTATTATCTATACAAACTTCAGCTGTAATTCTACTTTAAAATGAAGATACTTAATATTATTAAAAGTTAAAATACACTACAAAAATGAAATAAAAATTGCCGAAGCACATCTTAACTTCGTTTAAAAGTATATTAGGATGTCAACCTAATAATTAGCCTCGATTATTTGCATCATAAACGCTTCAAAAAGAGGGAAAGGAAAAAGGAAACCCTCGTAGTATTTCAACACTGCTAAGTATCCAAGTGTTCTTTGCAAAATATTCCTTTTAATCTCTGTCGGATTTATTTTGTAACATATGTAAATATAGTAATAAAGGAAGATTCATGAAATATTCATATAGCTCCAAATATTTTGTTTCTTTTTTACCTATGATACAAAAATTCATTGGTGTGTATAAATACGTATTAACGCCTATTGTTGACTTACGTCATCATAGAGTAGAAGTTTATTAAAATATTCATTTAATTTTGTTGTAAAATTGAATCATCATCCACCACATTTTAGTCAGGGCGACCCTGTAGGGTCATTAGGTTTTTTCTGCAGCGGAAGAAAGGAAAAATGAGCAATCCCTCGCAGGGACTTGAACCTCGACCTGTCCAATACGCGCCGAGTGTGCTACCGTTACACCATGAAGGCACACAGAGAAAAGGGAAAAGTACGTTATAAGTTTATATTAGATAATTATGTCAAAGCGAAGAAATTTAGCAAAATTTGTTCGTATGAGCCTTTGGTAATACCAACTGCATAATTTACAAAATATTTTGTATGGACTTGCTCATAATTTACATCCAAGAAGTAAAAGCTGAATGAAGACTGTCGAAAATCTGATATATCACACATATTATTATCATAAATGTTAGTCTGTAATAGCTATTGATATATGCATGTGCGAAAATGTGAGTTACAGAGCGAACAATATATAAAATTTAATTTTTTCAGTGTTTTAAAAATTTGTACATGACTGTGTATAGACGTTTATAAGTCATTAATTGCTACATTGTTATTTCCAAAATTAACAGAATCTCGAGACTACTCTTATAGGGAAGAAATTATTCCTGAAATTCTATTGGAAGTGTCAGAACGTGAATGAGTGCCAACATAATTTAGAAGTAAATTTGAAAGAGTTCGACATACGTGATTGGCCATTTCTTGAAATAGAGATAAATCTGAAGAAGATATAAATGTTCAAGACGTTAAGAATTAAGGTTTTGGGCGATTGTGGACTGAAGAATGAAGTTCAGAAGTTTAGTGAATTATGAAGTTCAGGAGTTTTAAGTTGTAAAGATTGTTAAGTTTTTGTAGCCAGGGAGTATAATAAATCAGCTGTAACCTCGCCAGTATTTGGACCACGGATCTTCAATGCTAGTTGAAAGTATAAACGTTCAACCGAAGCAGCACGTAGGTGGTCATAATTTATTATATTATCCCCTACTAATAGTGCGAGTATGGAGAGAGGTAAATGACGCAGTCACCCAAACCAGGTAATCGTAAATTATCGTTCACAGCAGTTTGTTCAGATACTACTGAAGAGATATTCACAAAAAGTTTTGAAAGTAAAAATGGGAGAAAATCAGCTATACCCTTGCCGGCATTCGAACCAAGTACCTTCCAGTTTTTAGCTGGACAAGTAGTCATTGAGAGCATGGAAACCCGTGAAAGAAAATTCGATAGTGATTTTTAAAATAGCAAAAGAGAACACAGAAAAATAAATCTAGTTGTTAAGTTTCTGCAGTGGAAGATAGATGTTGAAGGCCAAAGATCAAGGAACTGAAAATTGCTTGTTTCTGCTAAGTTTTTAGATTAGGTGCAATGAATGAATGCAACATTTCTTACAAAACTTATCGTCGATCTCATATAGACGAGAGAATTATTTACATTGGTGGACTGGGTAACTTGATATTTTGATTAACAATTTTGTCTAAATTAGGTTTTTAGGTTCTAGAGATATTAAGTATTTGTTTGAAAGCAGGAGAGATGAAAAATGAGCAATACCCTCGCCGGGACTCGAACCACGGACCTCTTGAATACCCCCTGAGTGTGTTGACCACTACTCCACGAAGGCATGCTAAGAAGGCGGGAGAAGTACGCTATATACTTCCTCTTTTAAAGGGCGACTGGGGATTGGGGAGCCCAATCGCAGAAGCCTGGTAATTAATCCACTGAATAATGATTTTTCACCACCTTATAGTTCGAGTGCCACTGTAGAGATATTAAATATTTTGTAAAGCCAAGAAATGTGAAAAATGAGCAATGCCTTTGCCGGGACTCGAACCACGGACCTCGAATACGCGCCAAGTGTGCTCACCACTGCACTATGAAGGCATGGTAAGAAGGCGAGAGAAATACCTTATACACTCCTCCTTTAAGGGCGACCAGGGATAGGGGACACAACTGCCAGATCCTGGTGATGAAGAATCATCATCCATCACCTTTATAGTTCGGGCGCTACTGAAGGTCATTATTAGATTTTTTTCTTTTTTGAAAGCAGTAGATGTGAAAAATGAGCAATGCCCTTGCCAGGAATCGAATCTCGGACCTCTCGAATACTCGCCGAACACGCTGACCACGAAGGCATGCTAAGAAGGGTGGAAAAATACCCTATAAGGTAAATCGCTCTGTTGTGCTGCTTTTATTATCATCGGTGTCCCTTTGGGCTTGGATTATTATTTTATGCTTAAGTGTAGAAAGATTTGTTTAAATTCAGGTTCAGTTTGTAATTTCGTAAAGATTATATTTTAATATATTTTCTTTCTGATTTGAAAGTTTTATTATTTTTGCTCAGAAGATCGCTGTTCCTGTTAGTATCCACACTCATACCAATGAGCTGAGATTGTACTAACATCTGTTTCAATAACTCTATTACTTTAAATAAATGTAGTAGAGAATTTAGCTCAGACTTTTGTAGCTGCCTTTAAAATATTGTAAACTGCTTAAAGTTCTGAGGAGCTAAAACTCGAATTCAGATTTCTGTTAAGATGGAACTGTGAGAGTAAAATACTGGCAGAAATTTAAGACAGATTTTAAATATCGCTTTTTATTCAGAGATGGTTTAACGAAAAGTCACTTGCTAGTTACCAATTTATATTTTTGATTTATTTGAATCTGCATTCTGCGATTACCATTGTATTTAACTAAAAACTGATTCCTGGAATTTTGAAATTTATCTTCTTTAGAAAACACTGAGCATTCATTGCAGAAATCAGGTTACAACAATTTATTTCTTTTCACTATTTTATCACGTATGTTAGAGAATTAAATAAATGTTTTCAGAATCATAAATAAAATCTACATGTTAAAAATTTATTTAAATTAAAATAAATAAGTAATAAAACAGAGTTTTTATATTTCAGGTTCAATTTATCTTTTACAAACTGCTTTAATTTTTTTCCTTTTAAGCAGTTATTGTAAAATTCGTTTCGTTGCTTTAGCTATATTTTAAATTGATTACTTTATATTTATATTAAAAATTAACATTTATTGGAGTCTTGCCTTTAATTCTGACGATTAAGAATTACTATTGATGATTATTTAAAAAATAAAGATAGTACTAATAATGGGAAATAAAAGCGAGAATGGCATTTTAGATGAGTTCAGATTTGCCAGTCATAAATTTCAAAATTTATTTAATGAAATATCTTTACATTTTCTTTTTAATTAAGTGCCTGTTATTGAATCTGTCGAGTTTTAATATCTTCTGCAGTTGATGATTCGTTAGCTTTATTTTTTTACTGCCCAGAAATGAATAGAAAACCAATACTCACTCTAGTCATTGATTGAAAGAAAGTATTCATTAAATTTCGCCTTCAAATGACTTTGCAGCATCTTAGCAAGCTTTTTAGCCAAGATCACATTTGCATTCTCGAGAAGGGTAATTCAGAGTTTCAAGATGATCTGAACTTCTTTCTCACGCTAATGAGGTTCCCAAATTAATTATATTGCGAACTAATCTTGAATACGTGTGGTTAAAAAATTGAAAAAAAAAAGCTATTATAAAATAAGCTTTTATTTAAAACTCGTAAAATAATTAATGAACTAGAAGGAGAAAAAAAAATTTCTCATATAGTTTAACAGGAACAAGAGATTAAGTAACAAAATTCATAGCAAATTGATGAAAACATTCATCTACAGTTTTATATCAAGAATAATAAAAGCGTGGGACTCCTTTGATAAATTTACTATAAAGATAATGGCTTATATTTTTCACAATACATTTCGATTGTTCGATTTCGTTATTTAGACGATTATGATACATTATTTTTAGTCTTCTAGTTTATTAATTACTTTGTGAGTCTTAAATAAAAATTTGTTTTAATGAAACATTTGTTTTAATCTTTTCCTTTTCAAAAATCATATTTCAAGAATGAATAATCACTTTTTTTATTTCCAACAGTTTTGTTACGCCATATGATCAAAGCAAATCCGGCGGTTGTGGCAAAATATCAGAAATTCCTTTAAACTTTCCTATAAACTTTGTAAGGTTTTAGTTTAAACTAACAAAGTTTTATGTTAATTTTCTCTTTCCTGTAAGTTCTTATTTCAACTTCCGTTAGAATGAGCGCGCGTTTCAGCTTTATGCTAATTTGAAGTGGAGCCAAGTTTTGTATTTAAGGGTTAGCAAGGAACTTATCGGTGTGAGAGAGCTTTTAGTCTCAGACCACTGCGGCTCTGTTCGGCGTCCACCTAACTAGCTAGTATTTAAGTTCTAAGCCTTAGCGCTGTTACGCTATTACTTATTGAAGAAATCTAAGTGCGTTAGTATTAACTAAATCTTGCTACGCACCATTAATAGTTTCGCATAGAGGCCAAGCTCGCGTTTATAGCTCTGTGAGCAACGATTACTTAATTTCTACTTAAATTTATTTTAAATTATTTGATTGTTCAGTTTAGACCCAAGTGCGGTCATTATTTTCTGTTATCCCTTCCGAATTGGGAAGTGGCTGTAAATAGTAGTTAAATAAAAGGGTCACTTTAAAACCCTCCTTGCGTGTAGTTATTCTACCACAGTTATTCTGCCACAGAACATAGCTGCATTCAGCTCCATGTTCGAGATCAGGACTTTGATAAAGTTACGAATATGTTCGCCAAAAGTATGCACAGAGTATGTCATGACAACTCAGTCATGACACTTCACATGTCATGACACTCAATCATGACAACTTCACTTAAAATTTTTTTACCTCTCTTTCCAAGGTGGAAACAATAAGTTTCTGAGATTAGTAGTTTGTTCGAGAAACAGTTACAAGTGAGAAAAATAGTTCCAGCATCAAACTAAAAAACTCTAAATCGAATTGAAAAAATCGCTTCACCGCATTGCATTGATATCCACAAACTGTGTTGTATACGAAATTTTAATTCGATAACTTCTCAGAGAGTCTTTCTACTGATGACAATTTTTTTATCATGACAAATACCAAGAGTGAACTTAATAAAGGCGTACAAAATGTCATGTCGTTTCAAATCACGTGATAATAGGAAGCAAAAGAAACTAAATGACAATTCGTGAACCGCTGCTCATGGATTGTCTTTCCATTGATAATAACTGTTGCATAAATATAATTAACAGCGTGTAAGGTTTATCCTAAGTTTATTAACAGTTATTTTAAACTTTGTATCTTTCCTATCTTATTCTAATTTCAGCTTAAAATTTCCTGCCAGAACGTAATTTCAGAAACGCAGTAAATGCAAATGAAAGAGAGTACTATCTAAGTTGATACTTCACCGGCTTCGAGAGAGAGAGTCTGATTCCCTGACTAGCGCGAGTTTGCCTTTGGCTAATTTCTAAGTTACTACGCTCGGCCATACCTTAGACCCTTGCCTGGCTTCGCTGACTAATTAATACTTAGGGGCCAACTAGTTAGATTTCTGATAGCTTCAGCTATACCTTTCAGATAGCTTAGTTAAGCTAGTTTAGTTTAGTTTAATTTAAATTTATTATTATTTAAGTTCAAGCCCGAGTGGAGGCTTTGTGTAAAGTTCCAAGTAGGAACTGATTGTAAATATACTGAAAAATAAAGAGTTGTAAACCCTCTTTAAGTCTTACGTGTTTTGTTTACACACTTAAGCGATTATTCACTCGCCGGATCTTAACCCGATAGAGCACATTTGGGACGTCATGGCAGCTCAGAACTCAAACACCACAATGTCGGAATATTGCGATTTTACGTAACCGCTGCTTAGACATTTGTTGCAACCTGTCTCCAGTCATCTACCAAGAACCTGTGGCATGCCTGCCAAGGCGAGCGAAAGGAATCCATGCTGAGCGAGACCAAAGGTCACGCAACGCGTTATTGAGAAGGTGAACATAATGTTTTGATTCTTCAGTGTTTATGTTATATATAAATATATATACTGTTCTTTTTAAATACTGAAATTAGTAAGAAAAAAGTCCGACTGACTGATGATTATCTATAATCTGTGATGAAGATAATTTCCAGTAATTTCTCTACAAGGCTACAAAATGTACCAAATCGAAATGCCCTTAAGTGCCGAGCTATGATAAAAAAATAAAGAACTTTATAATTATTTACATACGAGTATGTATAATTTTATTTATGTGTCGAATTAAAATTCAATAAATAAGAGAAAGAGTTTAGATAGTCATTATTTATTCTCAAGTTTTTCCCCACTTCGGAAGCTTTCTCTAAAAGTTTAGAAAGTTTTTTTTATAATTTGTTTGTTTTCAATTTAAATTTAAGTAAGTTGTTTAATGATTAAGTTCATTAACCGTTAAGTAATGGTAAGTAAAGAAGTTCTGACTTGTCAGCTGTTTTCATATCGGGCATTTGACCCGTATGCAATTTGAGATCACTGCAATATAATGGATAAATGAAAATGTCCTGGTAATTTTTTTTGCGTTGCTACTGTAAGAAGACCCATCTAAGCAGCAGCAAAAATATATTTACACACTGTTGAAGCTTAAAATGAGGAGTAAACGTTAGAGAGCTGAAAATATTATTAATAATACAAAGTGGCTCAAACAGGTTTTGACCCGTTTTAAAATTTTATTTTGAAAAAGGTATAAAGATAGAAATCACATAACTAGCAGAGATTACTACTGAAATTGCCCGCTCTTCATTTGGCTTCTATGCTAAAAATTAAAGATATTGTTACAGTTACAAGAAATTTTTGCCTTCTTCACTATGTTTCTTCGCAGTGTATTTAGTGGCCCGTTCGACTGATGATTGGTGGATCCAGAGTTCAAATCCTGGCGAAGACACAGTTGGCTTTTCGTCTTTCCTGCTTCGAAAAGCCTGATGGACTCAATCTAAAAGCCTGATGGACTACAGCAGTCTGATAGACTACAATAGTCATAAAATCCTCCCCCACAGCAGTGGATTCTTCTTTCTTACTATTGTCCCAAAAGAAGTTGATTTGGATATGAGAATTTTTTACATCTCGCAAATTTTTATTTTGCTTACGAATATCATTTAGCAACAATACGAAGCACCTTGCATTTGAAAGGAAATTGTGCGTGACTAGTCGAACTAAGAACTATTAGCACCGTTCTTTAATTGTATACGAAGGTAACAATTTCACTTATACTTCAAGAAATACACGAGTTAATTTTTATTCTGAATCATACAAGAGCAAAGATAAACAGAATTCAGACTAATATCTTATGCCTAACATATTCTAAGTCTAAAAAACCCTATGTGACGCATAAAATAAACCTTTCGTAAACTGTTAATATTTCAAGTTATTTCTTACGTAGAAGTTTCTACACACTGTTAAAATTTGCAGTAACAAAAGATACCCGAGTTGTTTAAGGTGGAACAAAATTATAAATTACAGTTCTGGAAGTAAAATTTATTTGATAATTCATTTATGTTAGTTTCACTGTGAATCGTTGCTTATGAATGGAAATATGATCTTCAAGTAAAGAAATAAAGAGGCGAAAAAGTTGCCGAAGAGCAAAGAATTATTTTATTAAATGGTATAAAATGATTTACCTACTCCAACAATAAAATGAATTTGATTTAAAACGTAAGAAAATTCAGGAATATTGTTAATGTAGAGATGTTATTCCTCTGAATGAATAAATTTTGCAATATACATACAGACGCATATATTTCTAAGAGTTAAATACCTTTTGTGCGAAAAGATATATGTATTTATATATACGCATGAATATATATTGGAAAGTAAGCCAAGACAAATTTTTTGCAAGAGCGAATTTTACTCCATTCAGAAGTTAAAACTAGAAACTGAAATTCTAATTCCTAAAAAATTCCTATATTTCATCAATATCAGAAACACATAAGCAAATTAATGAATATAATGAGTTATTAATCTTCAAACCAAGTTACCGTGACTATATAAACAATCCCTTAACCAAAAATGAAAACACAGCTTATGTAAGTTTCCAAATACAGGTTCATCTATTTGAGTAAAAGTAAAGAACATTCGAAACCGCCAGTAAAAATTAAGCAAAGAGAACCAAAGCTGAAGAAAATATTTCACTTAACTGAAATTATCTACTAATGAAAAAAAAAAGGAAACGTTTTGTAATACAAAAAATCTCTGACGAGAATTAAACATTCTGTGATCAGAATATTGATTTCTTCATTTTGCTCAGTTGTTTACAATTCCAAATCACAGTTCTTTTTTGGTACAAAATTTAAGGGAAAGGAAGTATTAAAATTTATAATAAAAGTGATTTTTGTGAATGAACTCGAGGGTGGGAGGGTGAATAAAATATAAATTTTTAAAGTCAAAGACGATTTACATTCTGTTCATTATTACACCTTTTTATATTCCTTAGCCTTTACAGTGGGATATTTATGTAATGAAATGTTATTTATTATTATATTAATGTAAATAGATTGAAAGTTGTAAAATATCCGATGTTAACTTAATTATGGACTAAGTTGATGCTCTGTGAAATGAAAATGCTATTCATTTTAAATTAAGAAGTATGCAACTAAACATAAAACGGAGATTCTTTTCGTTGTGTAGAGAATTTTATAATCACCGACTGCATTCTCCACAAAATGTAACGACGTAAATTTTCTCAAATTACGTATGTTCAAGTCAAAAAATATTTATAGAAATATAAAATATTCTTTACATTACACTTTACACGGAAAGAAGAAAGCGTACTACCAGTTAAAATTCAACAGTCTCAAACCAGGTAAGTAATCCTTTCATGACAATAGCTTATTCCATTGACCAACTCTCCTAATAATTTCATAATCGCAGATCTTATAGTGAGACATTACTGAAACTGTGGAAGATTTTTGAAAATCTGACAATAAATCAAAAGATAACAAGTGGTAGGGAAAATTCTATAGCAGACGATATCTCACCTCTGCACCAATCCGAGCGGAGCGGCGTTCCGTTCAGAGTAGCGTCATGTCTCCTTTCGCTGAGGTTCCAGCTGAAAATGCGCGTGGCAGGAGAGCGCCGCACACAGAACGGGAAAAGCAAAAAGGGGTGACCTTCTATGGATCAATTTTGTTCCGCGCAGCATGCGCTGCGGGGGACGCAGGGCTCGTTTGTTGATTAAGGGATAGCTTAGGTGGGCTTCAGAACAATCTGGAAGCCCGAGGCCGTCGGTGTTATGTCTGGAATGAAAATGGAGTCGTTTTATGAAATCTTTTGTGAAGACGCACGTGACTTTCACAAAGGCAAACTCACCTTTTGATGTCGGCCAGAATCAGAGGTGTTTTTAGACAAAAACTTCAGAAAGGTGGTAATGGCAAGCTCTGGTTGAGAGAGTTCCACAGCATCAAAGTTGTACCGAAAGAAATGTTGTAATTTATGATATGCACCTTGTAAATAGAATTAAAAAAATTGAAATTTTGCCAGAAAATAAAATAATAGTCTCTGATAACCTAAGAAACCGTTTATTGTATAGATGCATAGAGAAATAAGAACAATGTGTAAAGCAGGAAGATTGTTTTTAAAGATAGGCTAGAAATATTTTATAAATTTTGAAAAGTAAGTTTTTATAATAGTATTGACTAAAAACTATGGTAGTGTTGGCTACAGAATTAACTAAAATTATAAGATGTGAAATAGTTTTGCTTCTTCTCCTCCTCTTCATATGGCATTCAATATTAGGCATAGAAAATATTGACTTATGTATCGGTTATGAAAGTTCTCTGGGGTAGGTACATAATATACGACGCAATCTTAAGACTAATTTTTGTTGCTTCAACTAATAATACACTGTAGGGCAAAAATATTTAACTGAAACATTATTTATATCATTATTCAGCTTATCGCACAATGACATGTTCTACAAAACGTTCGTCATGGATAAATGCATATTCCCTGCGTTCTATAAGTGCTGAAAATATACTGGAATACAGTTCAAAGATTATATCCACAATTACTGACTAGATGTTCTCATGAATATCATCCACTATTCGAGGGATGAATATGAAATATTCTTTTTTAACACTCCCCATAATAAAGCATGACATATCGTTAGGTCTGAACTTCTAAGACGAAAAGAAAGTTCTTTGGAATCAAGTCGTTCCGGAAAAAATTCCTCAGTTGTAACAGTTGTAAAATCGTTAAAAAAATTAACATTAACTACTAAAAGCACTTAATAATAAATAAGAATAATAAGTAAATTATTTATGTCATTTCAGGGTTTTGGTTACCTCTTTTTGGCCACACTTAAGAAATACTTAGGATTTATTTTTGACGTGACAAATAATATTTTTCTATTACCTCTTCAACAAAGATTTCGTTTATGAACAAAATGCTTCATCAGCTGTTGTTCCATTTTTCCATCAAATGTTGTTCCATTTTAGTAACTAAAGATTTATCAAAACTGAGAACTTAAATCAAATGCATACAGGCACAAAGGAGATTATTTTCATTTGAATTAAATTCAAATGTGAAATTGGCATAGAATATACATAAAGTTTTTCCAGTACTTCATCTAATAATTTGGCACCTTCAGTTCAATGCTGCGTCAAATTTCTATGTAGGAAGTTACAAAGAACGAAAGGAATTAAGTAGTAAATTTTTAAAAACAACACATACCCTCGCACGGATACTAACTCTGGATCTGCTGTATCGATATGCTAAAGTTGGCAACTCAAGGGCACATGATCAGAATGATCATTTTCAAACACAAATGAAAATGAACATGAAAAGTAGACCAGTTAGATGTCTTCTAACTTCCGCACGCTTGCTTTGTTCATCTATGCAAACAAAAAATCGCGGCCTTTTGTACTTTTGTTCATCGTGCAATTTAGTTGGGTTGAAACTCTGGCACTTCTGTATATGAAAATAATATGCTGAAAGATATTGCTGTTTTTCATAGTATTCTTTCTATCATCATTGATATCGCGAACAAGAAACTTTCCAGGCTTTCACCACTTTCAATTTTAATTCTTCAAACAATTTTATATATCTGGTATCCTTCTGATTTTTTTTAACTATTTATCCCTAAATTTAGTTCTTTACTTGTTAAATCCTTCAAATAATATGTTTTTTCGTCGTGATTTAAAATCTACCAATAAAATCAAATTTTCATTTGCGAAAGACCAAATACTGAACCTTCATGAAGCATGAAGCATTTACAGCAGTCCTTGTGAATGCGCATTTCCACACTTTTACATATAGAACAAACCTTTGATAGTAGAACAGATCTTTGAAATTCAGGAGAAGAGAGCACATACGGTATATTAAATATACGGTAGAAGGAACTCAAAAAACTTCGATAGTTATTCCAATAGAATTTAAGCAACCTTACTGCGCATCGAACGCAAGGGAAAGCTCGTCCTTATGACTGTGTACGTCAGAAAAAGCGTTGGCGTCATTTGGGTTTGAATGTATACTCCATACTGTTTGTTTACAGTGTCCTTTTAGAATTGGGTTACGATTTCAGCATTAAAGAAATCTACAATTATAAATGAAAGGCATCTTATGTATTACCATGAAATTACATTTCTTATAACATAGAAATATGGTGCTTTTGATATGAACGATACAGTTTAATAAGATATACATAAAAATCTACAGGAAAATTGTTTTTATAAAAGGGAATGATTAAAGGTTGCGCATATACTAAATTCATAAATGTGAGTTTATAATAAGTTCAATAGACGCTCATAGCAACAAAATGCTTCCTGTAAATGAAATCTCGGAGAATCAAAATTTCCCGTATTCAAAGACGGGGTCAATATTCTTTTACTATTTCATGTGAGTTACATTTATGTATTAGGAAAATGCAATTCCGAAAGCATAAAATAAAATTTGTTTTTGCAAATAGTACAAAATTGTTGGAAATCCATGTAAACAAAATAAAATCTGATTTAAAAATTTAACTACTGAAAATTTGAAACTGAGAAATAAGAAGGTATATATGATCCCGAACTTTCGTGTAGGAGAGCTTTAGAATAATCAAGTGTAAGGTTTATCTTAATTTTATTAATAGTTATTTTAAGTTATGCAACTTTTCTATCTATTCTAATTTCAGCTTACAATTTCCTACCAGAGTGTAATTTTAGAAACGCAGTTAATGCAAATGAGTAAGAGTTCTGTTTAAGTCGATGTTTCGCCGACTTCGAGAGAGACAGTCTGATTTTCCTGACTAGCGCGCGTTTGCTATTTGGCTACTACCCTCGGCCATACTTTAGGCCCTTGCTTGGATTCGCCGATTTAATTAATATTTAGGGGTCAACTACTTAGAAACCTGATAGCTTCGGCTAAAAGTAAAGAACATACGAAACCGCCAGTAAAAATTAAACAAATAGAACCAAAGCTGAAGAAAATATTTCACTTAACTGAAATTATTTACTAATGAAAAATTAAACTAAAAATAGCTTCAGAAAGCTTTAGTTAAGCTTAGTTTAATTTAATTTCATAATTACTTCAGTTCAAGCCCAAGTGGAGGCTTTGTGTATACTCAATTAGGAGTTGATTGTATTTATTCTAAGAAATAAAGGGTAGTTAACCCTTCTTACGTCTTACGTGTTTGTTCACACACTTAAAGGGATTATTCACTTGTTAGTGTTTGTAGGGTTCTAAGACTGAACATTGGGACTAAATAAGTAAAACCCACATTTGGCGCCCGAAGTTGTTCTTAACGAACTTTGCCGCTAGGTACTGAAGATTTCTCGTTGACCTCTCTCACCTTTCAGTTCCATCAGTCACAATGGAGAGATTCGCATTTATCGCGGAAACTATGAAAGCGGCGATGAAGCCAAGCAACTTTTGACAGAAGAGGATTCGTAATGACCTTCCTGGAGCAGGTGGATATACGCTTGCCATGATATCCTGCCAACCAGCTGCAGAGAATTATGATCGCAACGGCGAATTTAAAAGGTCAAGCCCTCAGCTGGTACATGAATATTGGCAAGAGTTTGTTAGGGGATCCAGAATACGAAACGTATAGGTGGGAAAATTTAAAAAATTCGCTATTAAAAGCATTCCCAGTTGTAGGAGACCACACAAGACTGGAATCATTATTATTTAGTAAATATCAAACTAATGTTGACGAGTTAACGGACTTCATCTTAAAAAAAATCCATATTGTCAAATTATTATATGGAAAAAGGTCCGACAAGGAAATCATCGAAGTAATATTGCTTCCGTAAATTCAAGATTTTCTTGAAGTTAGAAATCCGCAAACGCTGGAGAGCTTATTCGAACTAGCTGTCAAATTTCAGAGCAGGCGAACGGCCGAAAACGCGCGTGCGAACAGTTTCAGGCAGTATTCAAGGTTTCATGCTCAAACGAAACCTTAAGGTCAGCAGAATTCCGATCAGCAAAAGGGGAAGGTAGCAAAGCCGGATAAGAAAAAAGCTGGTCAGACCAAATCGTGGGGAAATAAAAAGCAATTGGACCAAGGGGTTAAAAACAAAAATTTAAACTACTCACGGTGACCAGAAGGAAAGCGAAGTCACCGTGTGAGAAGGTAAATCTTTCAGAAATCAAACTTGAATACGGTAGTCATGCAAAATTTGGCCTTGCCAGAAATCCAGATACTCCTAAACGACGTCCCTACGACCGCCCTACTAGATACCGGCGCCAATGCAGCTTCAGGATTTTTTAAAAAATAATTTTCGTCGTTATTGACTGTTTAAGACAACGGGACAACGGATGATTGCTGCCCAAGGCAAACAGTGTCTGTGCTCGGGAAAAGTGGGCTGCATGTTCAAATAAAGAATGAGGTTCAGTAAATAAACTTTTTCGTAGTAAAGAATTTGCTAAGCGCAGTCATATTGGCGGTTGCTTTCTTACGCGCAGCTAGCGCAAAAATTTATTTTAAAGATTCTATCTTACAGGTCAAGACGGACAAAATTTAAGAAGAAAAAACAGCAGTACCGGAGATGAATCTAAGTCACCTCGAAGAAAAATAAAAAATTCAAGAATTGGTAAGAACTTTTTCTCAATTATTTGATGACAAATCTGGCCTCTGCCAGATTGTCTCGCATAGCATCGATACTGGTAGTGAGTTAGTTCCCAGTTAGTTCCCAGTTAGTTCAGTTAGTTCAAAACCTTATAGATACGATCGGGTGAAGGAAGACACTCTCGAACAACACATTAAGAAAATATTCGAGGATAAGATAATTACGCCAAGTACCAGCCCCTATGCTAGGCCTGTAGTTTTATGTAGAAAGAAGAATGGACTGCCACCCACTGATCCGAACGCATAGAGATTCGCAATTGATTACCGAAAATTAAATAGCATAACGAAATACCTCACATATCCGTTTCCGACAATAGATGAAATTAATAGAAAAATTCGGTCGACTAAATATATGACCACTTTAGAGCTGACGTCAGGCTATTTTCAAATTGCAGTAAAACCCGAGGATGTCGAAAAAACAGCTTTTATTACAAAGTCAGAGGTGTATGCCTTGAGAATGCCGTGTGACTTAATTGGAGCTCCGGCTACATTTCAAAAAGTTATGGATATTGTTTTAAGGCCAGTCTTGGGCAAAAGTACAGTCATCTATCTCGATGATATTATTGTGACAAGCGAAACTCTAGAGGAACGTATTAAACATTTAGAGGAAGTTTTTACATTATTAAATGAGGTGGGCCTGAAAATTAATCCAAAAAAGTGCAAATTTGCCGCCAAGGAAGGAGGTACCTCGGCTATAAAATCTCAAAAAAACGGCATTGAAATTGACAACACTAAGAGTTTAGCAATTAAAAGTTATCCACTGCCAAATACGGCCAAGAAATTTTCTGAGGATGTGTTTCTATTATAGAGTATTCATTAAAGATTTTGCAAAGATAGTTGAACCCTTGTTGGTTCTTAAACGAAAAAAGACTAGGTTCACACGGACAGCGGAGGCGAACACATCGTTTGCAAAATTGGAACACGCCTTAATTAACGCCCCTGTTCTTAAATTTCCGGAAGGGGATCAAAATTTGGAAATTGCAGCAGACGCATCAGACTACGCAGTTGGCGCAGTCAGTTCTTTCCCAAAATGGGCAGCCAACAGCTTTTTTTAGCAAGACGCTTAATCAAAATCAACGAAATTAACCGCAGATGAACGGGAGACCCTCGCGGTCTTATTAGCGGTGCAAAAATTCTTTGTGTGCTTTGCCCCGATAACTGCATATTCAGATCACGTGGCAGTTGGTCGCCTATACTCCGGTAGAATCTTTCGCCTCGGCTCATACGTTGGACACTAAAACTGTAAAAGTTTAATTTAATGATAAAACACACGTCGGGGAAAGGAAATATAGTTTCGGAAGCACTATCAAGATTAAAAGATCCATGAAGACGATTAAATGTACGATGCTAACTGCGAAAATAATCCAATCCCGAGAAACAATAACTTTCGCATTAAAAATGGACCCAGAATTTAAAGACATTTACGCTTATCTGGAAGATCCCGAAAATTTTGAACATGTAGACTTAATTCGCAATAGGGCGACCCATTATGGAGTTATCGATAAATTGGTGTTTTTTTAAAATAAAAAAAAAAAGATAATCAGTAATTGCGGCCGGTAGTCCCAATGAGTCTTCGCTTACGTATTCTAGAGGAGATCTATGACTCAAAATTAGGAGGCCATCTTGGTGTTAGGAAAACCCTGCAAAGGGTCTGCGAAGCGGTGTATTTTCCGCAGTTATACGAAGTCGTGACGGCGTATGTCAGGTCGTGTCACTTGTGTTAATTAATTAACGACGTTAATTACAACCCGCCCGGGTACTTAAATAGCATAAAAAACCACTATCCCAAATGAATTGGTTGGCATTGATTTGCTTGGTCCCTACCCTAAAACGAAGATTAATGAAAATAGATACTTGTTAACTATCGTGGATCATTTCTCAAAATGGGTGGAAATAATTCCCCTTAAACGGGCTTCATCAAAACAGTAGCAGATTAGTTTCTAAATAAATAAATCTTAAGATACGGGGCCCCAGTAAAAGTAATATCAGATAATGGTAGGCAATTCGTAAGTAATTTATTTGAAAATCTTTGTACAGACCTTGGCATACGCCATCTAAAAATGGTACCTTATAGACCGCAATCGAATATTGCAGAACACGTAAATAAGAATATAGTTAAAATTATTCGGGGATATGTTAAGAATTATGATGACCATTGGCACAGCTGTGTCAATGAATTAGGCTTTGCCTTGAGAACAGCAAAACATGATACCGCACAAAAAAACCCCGCAGAATTATTCCTAGGAAGGAAAATTTCAACGCCACTGTATAAGCTATTTTTCGTTCAACAAAGACAGGAAGAGTTTAAATTAATGATATGCAGAAAATTATTAATGAAGCCATCAAAAATTCTGATGCGGCAAGGTCGAAACAGAAAGTCTAGTATGATAGAAAGAGACACTAGGCAGAATATACGACCGGTTAAAAAGTATTTAAAATTAAGCATTCCGTATCATACGCACCCGAAAGTAGCGTAGCCAAATTTAAACCCAGGTTTGAGGGGCCATTCATTATAGAAAATATCAAATTTTCTATGGTTTACTTAAAGGCGGAAAATGGAGACCAAACAATTGGTAATGTGGACCAGCTGAAACGGTTCTATAGTCGTACGGATTTTCTAGTCTGAAAAGATTTATTGCAGGTTCCTGGGAGCGCGCCAAGAACACTAATTTCGCCGTCGCCTAGCAGGGATCTCCCAGCAATAAAAAGAAAATAAGCGGAGAACACTGAAGAAAGTACCGCCAAGGGAACGCAACAGCAGTCACAAGGTTCAGGCCCAGCGAGAATAAAGAAAACGAAACAAAGAAATGTTCTCCTTCAACAGAAGCCAGCGCCGATGGGAAAGCGGAAAAGGCTCATGGAGAATATTCATAGAAAACGTCCAACGCCAGAACTGAAGCCAACTACCTCGAAAGAAGCCACAGGAATATGGCAGCCAAGATCTACGAGAAGAAAACGATACGACGAGGCAGGATCCATTCCTTTTCAGGAAACCACGAAAACCAAAAAAAGATCGAAAGATTCTGAGGGAAGATCCGGATACTACAAAGCAAAGAAGAAGCCAGAGTTCCAGAACCCTCAATCGACGAGAAATATTAGGCCGTTTCAACAAAGAATATGTACTGTTAAGAAGGAAAACTTCGCAGAAGCAGAAGTGGCTCCCTTCCAACGAAAAGGGAAACAACTGCGCATGCGTGAAATATCTGTCGCCAAAAAGCGCCAAAGCTCGAAGCTGAATGTCGAAGTTGGTTTGGACAGGTTCGACTGTTACGTTTAGCAAGAGTTTAAACAAAGAATATGTTCTTTGGTTTCAAGTAGCGGTATGGACAATGGAAGTTCAACAGCCAGTGAAAGTGAAACTTCACCTAATATTTCATCATTTCCGAGTTTAAATTATCGCGACAAGTCAAAGAACGATTCATCTTAACCCGTGTTCCTCAATTTCCTATACACGTCGCGGAGGGGGAAAATGTCGGCTAAGTACCAAAGAACCGGCACATCACAGAGGGAAAATTCTCGCCAACAGATTCCGTCGCCAAATCCCTTGGCGAATGTTCCCTTTTCTTTGTAGCGGCGTTGCAGACAAAGTGGTTTACATTGCGTCTATGGAGCCTTTCCTTCTTTACATAGAGATTCTTTGGTTTCAACGCCCGAGGAACGAAAAGAAAGGAGGGGCCGGAAATGAATACCAGTCACCCAAGAAGACTGAGAATTCAAGGTTTAATATCTCCCACTTGGCAAGAATTCTGTGAGAAAAGAATGGATGATTATAGAAAGCAAAAAGATAAGTGAAAATTTTCCTTGTTTTCTATTTTGTACTGAAAGTTCGATTTATGTCATGTGTTTAAAGTTGCTAAATACTGTTTAAAGCAAAAACTTGAATTCGCAAGTTTGCGAGAATGTAGTTGTAATTATCTGTTAAACAGAAAAGATTTTTCCAATTCGCGAGTTGGCGAGAATTTATTTTGTAAGTACTTTTGAGAATTCTTAAGTTAGGTTAGGTTAGGTTATTCAATTTTGGCAAAGCACGCGAGGGCTATCTGCCTAAAGGGAGGGATGCCTTCGTGGAGGACTTTCTAAGGGAAACTGGCTCGTATACACGTTACACATGGGGAAAACCATGAAAACGCCCATGCAGCCAGCCCGTTCGCGGGATTCGAACCTCGGACCGAACTACCAGCGTTCAGCGTCTTTACCGCTCGGCCGCTGGTGGGCCCTCTTAAGTTAGGAGAAACTAATTTGTGAATATGTTTAGTCGAAAGACTTCAAATATGTTAACTTAAAGAAAGATTGTAGCAAAACTTCGTAAATTTTGTGTAGCAACTATAACGAATGATTTAAAATGAATTTTAAAATATTGCATGTTAAAATCTTCTATTGAATGTAGAAATGCTAATATCAGCTTTTAAACCATTGTAAAAGTTAAACTTGTACAAATGTAAGTTTTTTCAAGCGTGACTGCAAATACTTTGTATAAGAGATGAATAGAAAGAAAGTATAACTTGAATGTGTTTAATATTACGCTCTGCAGGCTTAAAAATTTTAAATTAAGTTCTATTTTAGGACATTAGATCTAGTTTTGTGTTTAATGAGTCTTCTGAGGTCTGGAATGTCAAGTTCTAACAAATCGTAACTGTTGGGTAGATGGTAGTGTATCTTCGCGATAACACAACAGTAAGACTATCGTTTCACTCAGAACAATTTCTGGAGAGCGTGTGGGGAAGAGATTTTGAAGTTTGGTGTGAATGAAAGTGTTTGAGGGACAAAGTAATTTCAATAATAGGATAATGGTAGGAAAAATAAAATTTCTTCTGAAAAATTCAACTAACATGATTTCCTTCCAGAGGAGTGGTAGGATCAAGAATGAGAGACTGCTCAAGAAAAGAAGCAGATGTTTGTTCCAGTCAATTTGTAAAAATTTTGCAAATACATTTCTCTTAGTTTTAGTATAGCTTTATAAATTGTATAAAGTTGGCCCTAAACAGGAAAAGTTTTAATGATGAATTCAAGAAAGCACACTTGCTATAAGTTTTAAACTTTGATGAGAAACAGTTTTGTAGAATTTACATTCTTAAACAAGGTCGTTTTGAGACCTTATTCTTCGAATAGTTAAATTCTGGTGGGGAAAGATGTAAGGTTTGTCCTAAGTTTATTAACAGTTGTTTTAAGTTTTTTATCTTTCCTATCTTATTCTAATTTCAGCTTACAATTTCCTGCCAGAATGTAAATTCAAAAAAGCAGTTAATGCAAATGAGAAAGAGTACTATTTGAGTCTTGACTTCGACGACTTCGAGAGAGAGAGAGAGAGAGTCTGATTTTCCTGACTAGTGCGCAAGGCCATACTTTAGGCCCTTGTTTGGCTTCGACGATTTAAATAATATTTAGGGGCCAACTACTTAGAAACCGGATATCTTCGGTTATATCTTTCAAATAGCTTTAGTTAAGCTTAGTTTAGTTTAATTTCCTAATTATTTAAGCCCACGTGGAGGCTTTGTGTATACTCCGAGTTAGGAGTTGATTGTATTTATTCTGAAAAATAAAGCGTAGTTAACCCTTCTTACATCTTACGTGTTTGTGCAGACACTTAAAGCGATTATTCGTTTGTTAGTGTTTGTGGGGTTCTAAGATTGAACACTAGAATTAAATAAGTAAAACCCCACACACGAACCCTCCAAAAAGAAGGATCCAGGATGCGACGCCATTAGCAACACTGGTATACAATTTCCACATAAGCTGAATCCAAAAATAATCTTAAATCTCATGAACAAATACATTCTCAGATTCAACAGGATCCTGTAAATTTTCTACCATCTTGTGCAAAAGTATTCCAAAGGGCCTTAGCAAACCACACTAGACATCACTTCAGGAAACAGTACTGCTTAAGCAAATAGCAGTTTGCATTTACCCAAATCTACTGTTCACGCAACAGACGAAACATTAAGCACAATGCAAACTATTTAAGCCAACAATATTCGTTCTACATTAATTTTCTTAGATCTACAAAAAATATTCGATTCTCTTTGAGGGTCAGCAATTCTTCAAGTTTTAAGTTGCTAGAATAACACCGATAGTTTCATGCAAAACTACTTTAAAAACAGGGAAAACATTATCCGATACAATAGTAGTGAAACGTAAACATCCAGTAAAGAGATTGCTGCGCAGGTTTCCTGTTTGAGTGCAGGACATAGCGTTTAACTCGAACTGTATTTGTCAATGACGCTGCATTCGTAATCAACGGACGTCCAGAGAAATTTTAAAACAAAATATCAATTAGACAATATTAATCTTCAACGACATTTCTGAACAGCAAAAACTTATAAGCGCCGAAGAGAAAACTCAGGCAATATTTTTCAAAGACTTCTCAATCAATTATTACCATTCTAAGGTTTGAAGTACATAGAATCAATCAAGATTGTGAAAATCATTAAATACTTAGGCATAAAAACTGATAACAAATTTAATTCCATTCAGGGGCGGGTTAAGCCAGTTAGGAGCCCTTGGAGGTAAAATTTTGGAGCCCTTAAGAGAGTATTTGTGTAAGTGCTGAAGTGTAATAAATAATTAAATACACATAATATTTTAACAAAATTGTGATCAAATATTTTATTTTTAAATAACCTTATATTATTTCTTCCGCATATCAAGACCAAAATGAATAAAAAATAAAATTATGCTAAGAAGTTATATATTCTATGGAAAAGAAAAGTAATTCATGGAATATTTTGAACTTAAAATAATTGATTATTAAATCAGATGCCTATCAATTACCAGGTTTAATATATTTTTTTATAGTCTTCTGCATATTTTCTATAAATCAGTTTTAACTTTATTAGGTATTTTCCCTCACCTTTTCGCATGCCTTTGTGGTGTAATCGGAAGCATGCTCGACGCGTATTCGGAAGATTCAGGATTCAAATCCCGGCGAAGGTACTGCAAATTTTTTACGTCTTCTGATTCAAAAAATCCTAATGGCTTTACAAGTGGCGCCTGGGCTAAAAGATGGTAAATGATAATTCGTCTTTTAAAGGGCGATTGGGTCTCCTAATCCCGGTCCCCTTTAAAAGGGGGAGTATATAAGTTATTTTTTCTCTCCTTTCCGCATGCATTCGTAGGGAATTGGAAGCGTATTCGAGAGGTCCAGGGTTCGAGTCCCGGCGAGAGCACTGTACATTTTTCACGTCTCCTGCTTAATAAAAATCCTAATGACTCTACGAATCTTTTACAAAACGTTTTTTTTAATTCAACAAATACATGTTAAGGAATATTTTAAAATTTTCTCCATTGTTTTTATGCACTTCTTTTATACGATCTATATTTGAAAATCTACAAATGATATACAAGTTGTGATATTATACCGATTAAAAGAATTAAAAATAATTTTCAAGCTTTGAAAGCGATTTAGATCCTTCATTACTTTTACCAAAATTTTTTTCCTTTCTTTGGCATTCATTTCTGTTCTTTAAATGTCAAAGAGTCAGTGCAATTGTCTTTTTCTCTGTGTTAAAACATTTATGATGAAATCGAACAACAAAATTTTCTAACAATTTTAATAAATGAGCTACTTTAAATAGGGTGCCTTTAGTTGTTTGTTGGAATTTACTGGTGACAAGCATTCTCTGTAAAATGATGTTCCAAATATTGTCATAAATATCGCTTCATATCAGTATAATTATTTAAATAAAGGTATGGCCTGCACTACAGCAATTTTCTTTTCTGAATTTGAAACATAGATATCAGATAAGGCTTCTTTTGCATGGTTGTAAAAATGTTTAATATTTTAAGCCAGTCCAACTCTTGCAGACCATCTGGCATCGAATAATGTTTTTTCCATTAAATTATTTTAACATATTTTTAGCCTTCTGCACAAAATTTGCCAGCGATGATGGGAAAGAAAGATAAAAGCAAATACCCTTTACATATTGAACAGCGGCCTTGCAGTTTTCTGTAGCAAAACTACTACTCAGACTGTAGAACTTAATATGAGACTGAAATCCTGAGTATCTTCCTGATGGATTTACTTCGTTGTCATATGTTCGTCTTCTCCAAAGTTTAATATATATATTTTGTTTAGCTATAGCGGACAATACTTGTTGTTCCAAATATAGTTCAATCAGTATAAAACTTAAACCTTTCTTCTACACCACCAATTTGGCTACACGTACCTTGTAACTAATGTTAGTTGATCAATGTGCAAAATATCGGATGTGGAGTTGAGTATATGACTGCAGTAAGTTGCTGATTTAAGTTCTTCTGTTATAAATGTTATTAAAGATGTTGATGAGTCTCTCACATATATCATGTGACAAATAACTCATATTTCCTCATCCTCGATTACCATACTTTTTTAATGCAATTTAAAAAAACTGTCATATTCACTGATGAATATGACAGAAAACTGTCATATTAAAAGCATGCGAAATAGTTTTCTTGCTTGAATTCTGATTTTCATCATGACTTCTAAGTGCTAACCCTTACTGACTTTGATTGACCCTAATTGACATTTTGTTTGAAATAATTCTTTTCAATTTTTTTTTTCAGTAATCTTCTACGTGTTCGTTCTGTTGCTTAATTCCTTTCCTTTAAATTGACCTTCAGTTCTCAGTGTTTCAATTGGCACTGCCCTTAATTTCCTTTTCTTTCTTAACTTCTTGTTACTTTGTCCTACAGCCGGCAGACTAATACTTTCAGAATCTACTTCTGATTCCTTTTTTTTGAGCATCATATACGGAATCTAATTTCAGTTTTATTTTCTAGAAAATCTTTAATTAGACTAATTTTTTCCTTTTGATTACAAATTAGAGAAATATCTGCTTTTTTACTCAGGAATTTAAGAAAGGCCAACAGCATTCCAAGCTTCATTTATATTAAGAACATTTTGGTATAATTCTTAGTTAGACGTTTCGGCGAAACATTCAAGTTTTTAGTTTGGTTTTTATTCGGTGAGAATTTTTCAAGTCTCAGTTACATGAATGCTGTGGTTTTATCTTCTTACCACAGTTATGTTACTTGTTCGAAATTAACAGTCATATCTGTATTTTTGAATTAAGCCACAAATTTAATTATTCAGTAGGCAAAACTCTTTATTTAAAAATACTTCCTTTTATTTATTTCTTTTACAAATGCATTTTTCTCAGTATTGTACTATTTCTTAACGCTCTTCTATAGTGTTCAGTTGTGCCTATTCAGCCTGCCCAGTAGATAGGCCATTTTTTATTATAGTGTAAAAGGAATGATATTTCAGGATTTTATTTTGGTTATTTGTAAATTGCTTGATTTCTCCGTTTTATTTCACACTCTAACATTTCGTGTTAACTCTTCATGTTTGACTGCCAATAATGCTTTCCTTTGATTTAAGGTCCTCTCTTCAGTTGCCGTGCTTATCATTCAGAGACTTTTAATAAATAGCAACAGGTCTCATAACATTTCTCTGATATCATTGCAACCTGTGTTTGTATGTAAACATTGTACTAATCACTTTTTTTAGGGTCCTTTCAACCATCAGTGCTTCGTCTTACAAGAATCATACACGGATTCTAAGGATATATCCTCAACCTATTTTATCTCTAACAAACCGCACAGTACCAAACAGCACTCCAAACTCTATATTCTTAGGTACTCCTCTAGTTCAGTAGCCCCAGTTTTACCAACAGCAACTTCAGCAAATACAACGGAACCGCTCACCAAAGACTTACCAGTGATGCAGGCTACAGTCTCGTTGACAGTTTCGTTTATTGTCACAGAGGCTAAGCAGAACAGACATTAAAATAGCAGAAAATTACCTCCAGAAGATTATGCTAATCATTTAGTCGTATGACGTTACGGTACAGGGAAGAGAGAAATTCGAATAAATTCAGAGCTCTACTCGATGGCGTGCAGAAAAGACAGCACTATTATCTTAGATCCCACTGCAATCGGATCATTTTTGAGATTCCGACTCACCAAAAGGTAACAAGATCTTGATAGAAGTTGTAAGGCTAGAAAAACCTCGAACACTAATTTTATCAAGATATCGAGAATACGTGCTATTAAATTGCGCTAAAATTGCACGAGGTCGGTGGCTGAAATATAGATGAATCTGAACAAAGCCCTAAAAAATCAGAGTTAAGCTTTAATGTCAGACAACAAGAAGTCAAAAGCATCTAAGACAAGCTGATCAATAATATAATTTGCGGCATTTAATAATACATTCCGCAAGATCAAATTTGCGAAGAAAACACATGACAGTATCTCCATAACTATCAAGAGAAAGAAGTTTCATTCGTGCCTTACTCAGAAAAGGATAGGCGATACGCGATCCTGCACAAAGAGAGGATTCATTTATTCAATATAAACTACCTCGGCAAAGTACTAAAGTAAATAAGTTTTAAAATATACATGGGAAGACTGTTGCCCGAGCGCAACAGAAGTGTATGGCGCAGCGCATAAACTCTTACGAAAAGTCCTATTAGGGCCACCACAATTCTAGCTTCAGAATTTCCGATTGCAGCCACTAAAAGAGGAAGGATTAATTACAGCCTCAACTCCATACTCGAGGAAAACAATGCACTAAGAAATGAAGAGCACAAAGTCATATTTGACACACGGGCGCCTGTCTTGCATCTCTGCATATAAAGAAGGCCGAATCTCTCCTAAATGACTGTGAAATCGCTAGAATAATAGAAGCTCAAAATATAAAGAAAGTGTCAGATCTGATGGTACTAATAACGGTATCATTAAGTTGATTCACCAAGCCCACTCATCTAGAATTGCTAGTCAGCGTCATCCTATGAAACAAACCCACGAAGGATAAAGCAAAATAATGCCTATGGCAATTCAACCAGTAATTCCGCAGATATAAACTGTTCATTCCAAAGAGCAAGACCAAAGTCCTACTTAAGAGATAAGATCGCCTTTACAAACATGCTCTGTACCTAAATCCCAGAAGAACTTCAGAGCAAATAATGCCTGAACTATAGTGCATGGGAGTTAGCATCCACGATAAACTTTCGTGGCTGCATCACATCAAGACCATGAAATCAAGACTTCGTCCAGTCTGCCAATCCAGTTTCTTATAAAAGCCTAGCCAGTCCTGTACTCCAGTTAAGCCGTATTTTAACTTCATCACCAAATATTGAAGGAGAACTGCAGTAAAAATCTTGGACCATAGAAAGAATATGCAGTTTGAAACATGTAACATTTTAAGGCATATACACTAACTATAAATTCAACTAAATTTCATAATCATAATGCATATTTCTGTACCAGGTTTAATGGGAAAGTTGCAATATATCATGGGCAGAATTGCTGATATATATGTAGTTCTTTGTTTAAATAATACTTTTCAAAAAGCAAGGGCCACGTAATTCTGAAAACACATTTTTTTTCACTACGTAAAAAACTATATCAAAGTAATTGCTTTACTAGCAAAGATTTAAACACCAATTCATTTGTAACTACACGTTAAAAGCCAAATTAGTACCTCATCTGAAGAAGAATGTTTTATGTAAGCGTTAGAGGTAGCAGTTGTATCCTAATCAAATAAGCAAGACAAAACACCATTAGAAAAAAAGAGCAATTCGTAGAATAAATCTCCTTTGGCAATGGGCAACCGTCCAACTCCAGGGATGAATTGTCAGTGTTGGGAATATCTATTGTAGATTTGACTGCTAGGAAATGAAAGGCCTCGAGGATGAAAAATGCATTTTAACATTTCTGAGCTGGATTATAAATCTCGGCAGACCATTTTGAAAGATTAGAAAATATTTCAAAAAGAGGGAAGGAAAATCCATATTTCATAAAAAAGCGAAATATGAAAAAAGACGCTTGAATTTATTTATTTCAGATAAGCCATATAAAGGGTTTTTCTCCTTCACTTTGAAAATACAGTAGAATTCCAAATGCTCACTCATCGAGGATGCAGCCCATCTGGATATTTTAAAAACGCAGATAATTCAAATGTTTGTTTTTCTATAGCCTATATGTTACTTCACTATATGTTAGTTACTATGCAAGTGAAGGAATTTTATTTTTTTGTTAATATCATGTTTTTTTTCCAACAAATGTGATAAATTTTAAAAAAGTATTTTTATTTCCAGAAAATAAACTGCAAACACTTTTTTTACATTAACAATAAATAATGTAACCAATCCTTTAATATAAACTCTACTGCTAATATAAACTATTGGAGTAACTGTAACAACGAGGGTGCCCTCTGGTGAGTAGCTGGAGAAATACTCTAGTAAAAGCCAAGTGACGCACCTGATAGGTTGTATCACACTGTTGATCTGTAATTTTCTTATGTTAAATGTAATGTTCGTGTGTAATTTAAACCTGTTAAAAAAATATTGTTACACTGTAAAGGACTCTTTTATAACCCCATCCAAAGCGACCCTCCATAATAAATTATTTTTACTTTGTCTTAATATACAATCATTTTTATTTATATTAAAATGAAGCAATGAAACAATTGAATTAGTCTTTATTTAAATAGGTTTAGGTTTTGAAAACAAATATACAATTTCTTTAATTTTACAAAAACAGAAAGAGGGAATCCTTTTTACTTACATGAAAAAAAGAGCGTAACTAATTTCTATTTAATTAAAATTACTCTAAGACATTACTTCCTCAAGTAAAATAAAATATGAACTATTAAGATAAACACACCTATTATGAAAGTTTAGCATTCAAAAAGTCGTGCTTTCTACACTATATTTTTAATCTTATTTATATTAAAAGATTAAAAACACCTGAATTAACCAAAACAAGCTTAATTTTGGCCCTATAAAGAAGAAAATCTATATGATTTATTAAATACCAATATAGATTTAAATACTTGAGGCCCAGATAACTGGAGTTCTACTGGCATTTAATGATTACAGTTGCAATGGTGAAAACTAGAGACAAATATCAACGTTTACTCCAGACAATTAAACAGATATTAAAAATAATAGTAACTAAATTTAGTTAAAAATAAAAAGGTATGATAGCTACTTTGAAGAAATTATAGATCTGGAAATAATAATTCGTGTTTGTATAAATATTGTATTTTAGGATTTGTCAAGTTTAACGGGTTCAGAAAAGTATTGTAATAATTTAATCTTCTTTAATGCATGTTAATTATTCATAGATCTGATAAATAGATCAAATTTACTGTTAAATGAATAGAAATATGTCAAAATATTAATGAAATTAACTCCGTAAATAAATTTATTTTGTTAAAGTTATGTGTAATGGTAGTAAAAAATAATGCAGCAACTACTGGTTAAGGCGATGTATTGCAGTTATCATCTGGTCGTAACGAAAGGTTTCCTCCAAAAAACGTTCTTTAAAGTTAGAAAAAAAACATAGAAGCAATACCTTTTGTGTGAGTGATAATCACCACCCAAATCTATGATTTTCTGCCAACGTTTTGGTAGTTTTCCAAAGCCTTCCGCCCAGAAACCTGGTGGGCGGGAGTCCAAAAACAGATCAATCTTCATTTCGGACGTCTTGTACACAATGGAAGATAGCATCAAGAAGATGTGGCTGCAGGTATGAAAAGAGGTAGAAGTCCCAAGGAGCGATGTCGGGGCTATATGGCGGTATATGGCAAAGCATCGATGTATCAACACGCGCCTAGACTCAGACTTGCGGTTATATCTGAATTCATGAATCAACAGTACGCCGTCCTATTCCTCTCGACTCTATTGATGATGAAGACGGTACCACCTTAAATAAACCCCTTTGGAAGATGAAGTAAGTGGAATACAAACCATTTGTTTTCTCGCATAAAATCTAACCCCGGAAGCCTTCGTACAATACTAACATGGCTGATTAGAGCTCCTGTGGCAGCCTCAATTTAAAAAGAATAAAAATGGGTTTCCCGTTTCCTCAATTTAAAAAGAATGAAAAAAGGATTTACAGCTCATTTTTTTAGTTCGGTATATGATTCTGTCTTTTAGAAGACTTCGTCCACACATGTGTAATCGGTTACAGAGTTTTCATCAAAGATAGATAGCTTGTTTTAGTCATTTTTGATTATTTCGAACCGGAGCATGAAATCGCTTCTGTTGAAAAAGTATTTTTCATAAACAAAGGAAGGCAAGTTGCGTGTCTGTCCCTCCGTCCAAATAAAAACATATTTAGAATCACAGTTCAGGATATATCTGGATTCATCAATAAACAGCCCCATTCCTCTCGGCTCCAGTGAACATGATGACACATCATCTCGAAAGGTTCCCTTAGGAAGATGATATAAATAAGACACAAATAATTGATTTTCTGGCATGAAATTCAACTTCGTAAAACGCTTGTAAGTCGTAAACTGCTTGATACCAGTTCTTGCGGTAAATTGAAGGTTTCAAACCAACTCTGTTATAGTAGCTTCAAAATTTTTTAGAGCAGAAAATCACAGAAAACGCTCTTCGGGAGCAGCTGTTACTCTTTGCGCCCGTGAGTAGGCTGTCTACTATCTGATTTACTTTAAAAAACAGTTACAAGTTCTTGATATGATACTTTAAAAGACTTTCAGATTTTGGGGTCCTCCATTTGTGTTTCCTGCCTCCCACTTTTTCCTTTATTTTAAAGAGTACTGTTGAGTCATAACTAATGAATACTGATCATTGTTAGAACCACATTAACTTTAAAGAACACTTCCCACCCTAAGTCCAACATGCGTTCTTTACACAAAAGCGGTGGCATTCGCCTGATTTGCCTATTTCATGCTCTGATCTATAAGCAGAAGTCCAGTTTTGTGTTCAGTTGCGTGTAATTAACATTAATAATTATACTGCTCGACAATGGCTGAAAAGTTTACTTTGTGAGCGAATTTTTCTGATTATCCTTTAGTTCTCACAAGCAATATATGCAGATTAATTACATGAACCTGCTTTCTTTGAGGCATATATATGCAAGTTTACTTCAGTACTTCCTGTTGCTCTTTTGATTAACAATTTTACACGAAATTTTATTCTTGACAACGAATCGTCAGTTTAATTGTTTATCACATAATGCAATATTTTGTTTATCACTTGTAAAGTCATTAGAATTTATGAAGTAGGAAACGCGAAAAATGTGAGATGCTTTTGCTGGGACTCGAACCTGGATCTCTCGAATACGTGCTGAGTGTGCTACCGTTACACCACGAAGACACGCAGAAAGGAGGTAGAAAGTACCTTATAACTTATATGATATAATTATCACTGACATAACACCAGTTGCTTGCATTGTAACACATATATATTCAACTTGCGAAAAGTAAGGAAATCCAGTTATAATGTTTTTCGATAATCCATAGAGAAGATGGTTATATTAGTTCGAATAACTAAATTTATAGTTCAAGGGCTCATTGTTGCTACGTGAATTGTCATGATTTTATATTAATTAACCAATTATTCTGATCTAAGCCTTTACTACAACTTCTTCTTTCCACAGTCTTCAGAAGAATGCAAATTAACTGTGTCAGTATTTAAGCCGAGTGTTTGAATGTTTTAAAGCTAGAGAATTTGACAGTTTCGCTCGCAAATTACGTCCTGCCGCCAGCTCTGCAAAGAGCCGGCTTTAGCCCTTTTGATAGCCGACGTTAAAAGTGTGCCATTAAATAGCTGATCCAGCTTAAACAGACTAGTTTGTGTATAATCTTCGATTTCGATATTTGAACTTAAATTTCAACTTATGTTATTTTAAATATCCGGAAGTGGAGAGTTTTGTTTTATTAGCACAAGTGGTGCCTTCTGTTAAGTTTAAAAATTTAATAAAAAGGTTATTTTAGTGTTCTCAGGATTCTCAGGATTTTAGTGTTCTTAATTCAGACTAAAACAATAACTTGCATCTCTGTCTAGTAGAATATGAAGGACACTAATTTAAGTTTCTACACAAGCAACACACTATGAACTATTGTTTTCGGGAAAGCTCACGTTCATTGTACCGCAAACTAGAATTTCAACAACAGATTAACGTTTTCACTAGTAAGCCCTCCATGAAGACTCCCCTCTTCTTAGGCAGATAGCAGTTGCGGACATTGCAGTAATCAAATAAGCCAAACCAAACCATCTGTACAGTATAATGTTATGCAGATGTACTCGTATAAAAAGATGTAATTTTTAATGACTTGTCAGAAATTTATACATTTTACAATTTGAAAATCTCTCATGTAGCACGTTCCTTGCATAAATCATAAAACTACCTCGAAATTAGAAAGGCAGCAAAAATAAAACCACGCGAAAGTAATGCTATTGTTCTCTAAATCCTAGATCCACAACGGAAATCGCGTCAATCCGCAGGCACAACCGGCGTCTTATCTTCGCTACGCTGTCAGAATACGTGAACAGACAGGCTATTGCGCGAAAGAAATAGAAAAAGAAACCGAGTGTCAGTCAATGGGATATCACTTTACTTTTTTCGGGAAATTGAAGGAATGTGAGCAGAAGGAATAACAGGGTGTGAAGGAACAGTATGGTTGCATATTTCCTATCTTTTTAGATTTGGAAAGAAATATAATTTAGTAAATTCTTTTTAGAAGTAGTGTTGGTAGATAGGGCGTAGAGCGCCTTCTGGTGCTTTGTTTCTTTCTTTTCGCAAAATGAGATGTGATGCAGAAAATCCATCACCATTTCGAAGATTTTTTTTATGTGTGTGTGCTTCTCTTCAAAAGCTAGAAGACATGAAAACATAAGTATTCTTCGACTGATCGATCAGGTCAACTTAGGAAACAATTTCATGTTAGGAGAGTTTATCCATTCGATACAAAACGAAAAGCATAGGTTGTTTCCGTATGCAGTGCTTTTGGAATCTTGATTGGATAAAAAGGTGTAACTGAATGGGCATTTAAAAATTTTAAATCAATGAAATTACATTAAACGATTTTCCAAGTGCTTAACTATGCTATTTACTCAAGCAGGAGCTTTTACTTCTTTGTAGCATATAATATTTTAAAAAAATAATTTTAAATTTTGAGACATTAAATATACTGGAATCAACCTACGTTGATCATCTGTGGGCATATTAGTTATGGATGCAGAAAGAAGATCAAAATCGCAGGAAAGATTATTTGCAATAGCGTAAAAATGGGAGAAACCGAGAGAGCTTAAATTATTAAATTATTAAAATAGTACTATGCAGAGGTATTCAAGTTCGTAACTTTCATTGTGTTGGTTTATTTAGTTGCATCTAAAGATAGAAGGTGCAATATTTACTAGCCAACCCCCCGAATACTAGTTAATGACAAAAGTGAAACTTGGGCATTAAGTTGAAAAGCTAAGTACAGTGTCAGTAAAAGCGAAGACTAGAAGGACTAGAAAGGAAAAACCTGTATGGTATGTCTAACCACAGCGCATTGCATCTGAAATCAAAGATAGAAACATGTTCAAATTTGCATGAAAGAATAAAGTTTAAGAAACTCTGATTCAAGCTTAAATTGATCAGAGCAGGCGCACTTTGTGTTACGACGAACTCCCGCTAACTGGCGGGTATACATAGGTACAAGTAAAAATATGAGGGTCGTCAGTAACGTACCATAGGTCAACTGGTAATGCCTTCCCGTACTAACTAACCCTAAAGAATTTGCAAGCTTTATAAGAGTTTACAAAGCATGATTTAGGACATAAAAATATTAAAATATAGTTTCAATTCAATTTGAAATTCGCAAAGTAAATTGAGAACATCTGTTTTGAAGTAACAAAAATTATGGAATAGGTAACAGATAAGCCGCCCAGACGGTATAATGGTTAGGGTAGCCTATTGAGCTACCGAAGTGCCCGAGTTCGAATCCTGGAGAAGGAATGGATGTTTCTAAATATGTGGTGTCCTGCGGCATAAGGACACTTTAAATATGCGGCGAGCCGAATGTCTTCTCCAGAATTTGGTGGTAGGGGAAGAGGAATGGGAACCCTCGGACCTGTTACCCTGGCATGCTCTCCATCAAAATTGGAGAGGGAACTGAGCGAAGTCGTACTGTTGCCTATATGGTGCTTAAGGCTTTTGCCAATGACAGGCGCAAACTTGCACTCCTTGTCACGATGAATTTCGTGGACTTGTTCTTATGTTACTGTCAGACAAGCGAGATAAGTCACAAGAACAACAGATTAAACACAATGAGATAAATGCAATAAGTATTGCGAAGACAGTATTATAATGAACTGTAATGATAATACTAAAGAAGTGTCCACAGGTCAAATCGTTTGAGATTAACATAAAAAAACACTGTGAGTAAGAATCTGAGATCTCAGATATTTGAGAATGCAAAAATGAGAATAACGAAAGTAATTTTAACAAGAAAGCAACACAATTTTTAAGAAAAGATGCTTAAAATCGTATGATGGAGCAGGTTGAAATACCTTTGAACATATTCGCACGATGTAAAAGTTATGCTGCATGAGAAGCTTGTACTTGAGAAAGATCTAGGACGATGGAAGAGAGTCGTTGCGTAATTTTTTAAAATTTTGGATACTGATGTTTATCTTTAGTTAGAAACATTTGGAATGCCAGGAGATCAGTTTGAGGAAATGTTTTGCGATTAACCGCAGTTAAAGGGCATCAGAAAGTGTAATGATCAGAAGTTCCCTGTTCCCTACATATACAGATGTTAGAGTTCGCCATATTTCTTTCGTAGAAATAAGTGGGAAGGGTCCGTGTCCTGTTATATGGTAATTTAATGAAAGATTTCAGTGCAGGGGTGCGAAGCTTACATTGGAAATCAAGTTATTTGTCCGTCTTCCCTATGAAGCATTATACCACAAATATTGCCAGTATTTTGAAGCAAGTTATTTTAGTTAGTATTTGAAATTTGAACGTGGGCATAGAAAGTTGATTTCAATATCATCTTGATTAAGAAATGCTTCTTTGCTAATTCATCTGCCTAATCGTGACTAAAATGTCTATCTCCTTTGATCCCTGAAATTTGAAATTTGTAATTTAGAATTAAACTAAGAAGAGAATTTATGTCGGAAATCAATGGAGAGGACGATAGGGGATTATTAATCGCTAAAATAACTGCTTGGATATCAGATTTTGTGGTAAATTTGTCGGGATTTTTGAGAATGATTATTTCAATAGCTGCTTTTATGGCTGACAATTCAGCCTGGAAAATACTACTATTATTATTGATTAAATATTTGAAGTATTATTATGGGTTAAATATTTGGGTTAAATTATTGGTAAAATATCTGAAATATTTCATTGCAATTATCCTGTAAAATATCTCATGTACGACCGCTTGTAATAAAAGCAATATCATCTGTAAAACCGACAATTTTTGAATGGTTTGGCCATGGATAGGCAAATACTGTGGAAGCTGATATTCCAGAGATATGCGCTCATACAAAACATCTAGTTACATCCTTCGAATTAATTATGTACAGGTTTCCTGCTGCTGTGAAGAATCATACTTTTCCTGTTTCTGAAATAATCTTGAATAATTCGGAGCAAAATTTGAGGGCACTTAAAGGAACACAGAGATTGTAAAACTGCTGGCCACCGTAAAGAATCAAAAGCTGATTTTAACTTAAGACATATCATTCCACAATGAAGTTGATTGATTTTTTTCATTGAAAAGCTGAGTTAATCGCATGACTTGTTGAAGGTAAGCTTCGAAATCCACACTGGTTATTACTTATTAAGTTTCTGCTGTAAACATAAAATTTTAGGCGACTAATTAGACATCTCTCCAAAACTTTTCCGAAGGCTGGGAGAAGATTTATCGAATGATATGATTTAGGTTCATCGTGGTTTTATTCTTTCATTGAAGGGTATGATACTGTCAATTCTCAGGCAATTAGGAAAAATAAAGAGATCTAATACAAGGACTGCAAAAAATACAGATTATGTTAATATGGGCTTGATTGATTAATTTTATAATGTAATTATCAGCGCCAGCTCGGCCTGATGCCTTTTTTTAAAGCTACGTTTTTAATTATTAGCTTTTATTTCATGTTTTGAGATTCGCTGTTTGTTTGCGGAATGTCATTGCAGTTATGGATTATAATTTGAGTAGGAGGATCTTCGGTTGGACAGAATCGAGAGCTTCATTTAGGGTTGAAAGAGGGGCATTTTAAGTGTCAGCAGATTTTGAAAACAAATTTGACAGGAATTGACTGTTTAAATATTTTACTGCTAGCGATCTTATATTAGGTGCCACAAACTTCTTTATTGTTTGAAAAATAATTATGTCAATTTTTTAATTCAGCTTCGAGAATCACCTTTTTGTATTTTGATTTTTTTTAAAATTAATCCAGGCTTGGTGTCTTAATTCATCGTAATTAATCGATTTCATTTCTCGTGTTACGAGTGGATAATTTCTGATAGCCAGAATTTTGGAATCTTCCACTTCTAATCCTCGTTCAGGTATCTTATAACCCAGATATCGAAATTCTTGGGGCACGAACTTGCATTTCGCCGCGTTCACTTTTAAACCTGCTTCATTTCGAAGCGAAACATTTCGTGCAAGTCCTGAATCTTTATCAGTTGTGTTATTTGTGATTGTTGTGTCGTCTATGTATATGAATGTTGATTTGCCAAACGCAGACCTTAAGATTATAATTTGTTATTGTTGTTTTGTCCATTATCACATGGAACAATGGATGTCAGAGCCTATTCCTAAGAGATGTTGGACTTCTATTTTCCAACCCCAATTTTGAGGGAGAGCACCGTGGGGAGGGAACCGGGGGTATCCCACCAATCCACACGAGAGGACTTTCGGCTCGCGGCATATTTAAAGTGCTGCCATGCCGCACCGACACTATACATTTACAAACATCCACGCCTTCTCCGGGATTCGAACCCGGGCCCTTCGGTACCGCAGTGGGCTCCCCTAACCACTGTACCGTCTGGGCGACTAAGATTATGGTTTGGTTTGGTGTGGTTTATTTAATTACAGAAAAGCCGCGAGGGCTATCTGCCTAAGAGGATGGATGCCTTTGTGGAGGACTTTCAAAGGCAAACTGGCTCGTATACATGTTACGCACGAGGAAAACCACGAAAACGCCAATGCAAACAGCCCGTTGGCGAAATTAGAGCCCTCGACCGAACTACCAGTGTTCAGTGACTTTACTGCTCAGCCGCTGGTGGGCCCTTTAAGATTATGTCCATTGGTCTTTGAAATGTAGTGGGACTAACGGCATTCTAAGGAAGACATAGACCTCTGATTTAATAATTAATACAGCTTTTGCTGTGTTCTCCGTTTTCACTCATATCCGAAAATATCTAACCGTAAGAGTTAGCGTCGTCACGAATTTTGCAGATTTAATTTCACTTATTACACTCTTTTGCAAAAAAATCGAAGCACCAAGAAGGACTTTTGCGATCTTGACGAAATTCGGTATGAAAAAACATCTTGATCGAACATGCAAATGATCAAAGTTTCAAGGCAAATGAACAGGAATTGCGATCATAGCGTGCATTTCTGGTGCGCAATTCGCAAAGTATAAAACCAGTTACAGGGGCGGAAAATTTATCTTTTTCTGTTGCTGCCATTGTAATTCCGTAAAGAACTAACTGAAGATGCCATTACGACGATATCGAAGACCTTAAAGACAACTGAACGACTTCGAACGTGGTCGCATTGTAGAGCTGCGTGAAGCTGCGTGGTTATACCGCGCAATAGGCTGCCACCTGTAGCCTACAGTCATTGTTGTGCAAAGATGTTGGCAGCAATGGTTGTTACAAGGAAATTGCCGATCAAATGAAGGCTCTGGAAGGCCAAGGAGCACAAATGCGAGGCAAGATAGGCTGATTGTTTGCCAGGTCCGAATTGCCTCAACAGTATAATTGTCGACTATTCAACGCACTACAGCCACGTCTCTACCTCCCGTGTTACCGTCCACCATCTCACGGCGCTTGTCTGAGGCGGGGTTACGTTCACAGAGGCCTTTAACACGTTCGCCTTTGACACCACAAAATCGGCGGAGTGGTCCAGGGTGGTGTCGCAGCCAATCATCATGGCTGCATCAAACTGGCATCGTATATTGTTCAGCGACGAATCCCGCTTCACTCTTGAAGCAGATGACCACCGTGTTCGTGTCTGAAACAAAAGCTGATGGGGCCAGCGGTCCCAATCAGCTTTTGTTTTACAAAGGCATACAGCCATAACCCCTGATGTGACGGTGTGGAGCGCTATTTTTTATGACAGTAGGTCATCTATAGTCATCCTCCGTACATCTTTAACAACTCAAAGATATGTTGATACCGTCCAGCGGCCGGTTGCATTACCCTTCATGGCACATCATCTATCTTTACCACCGGAATTGCTTTCAACAGTGCCGTTTTCGACATCTTAGACTTATAGTTCTCGGTGCCTGGTTTACCTTATAAATACACTCTTAGACAAAAAAAATGACGCACCAAGAAGAAGTTATCCGAATGGAATGAAAAACGAATAGTAGAAGTGATGCACATGTACAGAAAAACAAATGATTACAGTTTGAGAAAATTTTGATGATTTATTGAAGTGATAGAGCTTCACAAAGTGAAAAAGTGAGTAACGCGTTTTCCACCTCTGGCCCTTATGTGAGCAGTTATTCGGCCTGGCAACCTCTATCAAATAGAGGTTGCGGATGTCCTCCTGAGGGAAATAGTGCCAAATTCTGTCCAACTGGTGGGTTAGATCGTCAACATCCCGAGCTGGTTGGAGGGACCTGCCTATAATGCTCCAAACGTGCTCAATAGGAGATAGATCCGGCGACCTTGCTGGCCAAGATAATGTTCGACAAGCAGTAGAAACATGTGCAGTGTTGTTGCGAGCATTATCTTGCTGAAATGTAAGTCCATGGTAGTGTGACATAAAGGGCAACACAACGGGCCTTAGAACTTCGTCGACGTACCGCTGTGCTGTAAGGTTGCGACGGATGACAACCAAAGGGGTCCTACTATGAAATAAAATGGCACCCCAGACCATCACTCCTGATTGTCGGGCTGTCTGTCGGAAGACAGTCAGGTTGGTATCACACCGCTGTCCGGGTAGTCTCCAGACTCGCCTTCGCTGGTCACCGGGGCTCAGTTCAAAGCGGGACTCTTCACTGAAGGCTACTCCAGTCAGTGGCATTTCAGTGCGAATGAGCACGCCACCATTGCAAATGGGCTTGACGTTGTACAGAGGTCAATGGTAGTCGGCGCAAGGGGCGCCGTGACCTCAGCCTTCTTTATGTGAGCCGTCTATGAATGGTCCTTACGGTTACTGAAGCACCAGTTGCACGTAGAGTCGATGATAATGATGCATCTGGGGCTGTGAGTGCTGCTCTGACGATTCCTCGGTCTTCAAGTTCTGTCGTTTCTCTACCGCTTCCTTCTTGATGCTGTGTGCGGCCATCGTCCACCCATTCCTGCCAACATCGTCTAATAGTGGCATCGCTCCTGCTCAAATATCGAACTTAACGGCTATAAGTCCAACTGACTTCTGAGCCCAACTACACGACCTCTCTCAAATTCTGAAATCTCCGCATATCGCTCACGCACCTGTATGCGAGGCATAGTTACTGTCTACCAGAGTACACGGAATGAAATTCGTGAAGAATTTATGACCTGAAATCGTAATTTCTCCTCTTAAATATCCTGCCAGTTACGCAGATCAGATGCACTGTAGCGACAACCGTTCGTTCATTGGCAGCCAAAATGTAAAATTTTGCATTTTCGGTCGAAACCTGTATGCATATCAATTTGTGTCCAATTTGCTTTATATCTTCTCGGTGCGTCCTGGTGCGTCGTTTTTTTTTGTCTAAGAGTGTATTTTCTATTCGCTTTAGCCCAGCTCAGGGCCTCACTTCACAGCGCAGCAGTTGCTGTGGCCACTTTCTACGATTTTCCAGCCGAGTGTAATAAAAATGCACCTCCAAATTTTCTAAAATGTGAACGCCGAAACTCTACCATCGTAACTGCTGGGTGGTTTCATCGAGGCACTCATAATATGCATAATAAAGCTAAATCTTTGCATTGAACTTTATGGTGCCAGGAGGACGAGCCGAAAAAGGGGGAGGCAGTAGGTCGCGTTGTTTGGAGCTCCGTGATTTTCGTCCGTAGTACTGGAAATAATCAACTTTTTGTCCTAAAACCAGCATCATTGGAAAGCGTACAAGCTAAGAAGCACGCTGATACCACATTTTTGGATGTAAGTTCAATATTTAATTAATTATGAATATTATTTAATTTAATGAAAACATTTCAAAATAGTTCAAATCGTCATATAAATGGTAAGAAGCACTTAAACACACCAGCTAGTCAACGAACTTATATGAGTAATTAAATTATTCCAAAACTTCAATGTGCTCATCAACAACCAAATTAAGCACATAGATTGAATCTACAAGCAATGAACGTCTAGGTATGATGAACATGCAATAGCAGCCAAAGTAGACATTGGCATAAGACAGTGACGCCGCCAGCAGTGGCAAAGCTTGTGATGTCGCTTGCTCCAGACAACAGAAGCACCTCTACACCAAAACGGCACCGTGGGTCCCAGGAAGGCTTTACTAATCTGGATAGCTAGCGTAAGGGGCCTATACCTACTTACCCAGGGTAAATAATAGGTGGTCCCCTACACTTATACCTAACCTAACCTACCCAATGCTACCTTCCGGCACCAAGATCCTACCTTAAGTATTCTGAACATTTCTCTACAAAAATGGCAAATGGAATGGGACAACAGCGACAAAGGGCGTCGCACGTACGATTTTCTCCCAAAAGTCTGCATAAATAGACTTTGCTCTGCTGCTCAGCTTACTAGATATATCAGTGGACATGGCCCATTCCCTGAGTATTTCTTCACCCGAGCCATCACGGACTCGAGCCTTTGCATTTGCGGAACACAAGGAAACCCTGACCACTATGTCACCGAATGTCCACTAACCGAAAGATTCCATATCAGAATGCCCTCCACCAATATCAACCCATTCAGACGGTTTATACTGAGAACTCCAGCCCTACGACAGAGGATCTACAACATCATAAACCTGCTAATGTTAGCAGGACTGGATATTGTGGCCACGAACTAAGTAAGATCTATGTCAATTTTCTTCCTGAAACGGGGTTTACTTCTGAAACTTGCTTTTCATGTTTTACTCCACCAGCAACAGTGACAACGCGTGCCACTAATACCAGAATTGCAGCAGTAAAAAATAATTAATTAATTAAGTAATAGAGCAGTGAGATAAATAATATTCAAGCTTACATGAATTTATGTATTCAATGTAACTACGATACATACGTACTTTATGTATCCAAGAATTATTGTATATTACTCAACAACATTACTCAAGTACCCATAAATAATGTATATAGTAAATGCAATCAACTAATCAAATGTTTTTATTGTAATCAAGTATTCAAGCATATAACTAGTATTTAAATGCATAAACGGTATTCATAACATAATTATG
>KK120181.1:185307-217181 GCA_000611955.2 Stegodyphus mimosarum | reverse complement strand
GAGCAGTGAGATAAATAATATTCAAGCTTACATGAATTTATGTATTCAATGTAACTACGATACATACGTACTTTATGTATCCAAGAATTATTGTATATTACTCAACAACATTACTCAAGTACCCATAAATAATGTATATAGTAAATGCAATCAACTAATCAAATGTTTTTATTGTAATCAAGTATTCAAGCATATAACTAGTATTTAAATGCATAAACGGTATTCATAACATAATTATGTATCTATTATGTTTTTATTGCAATCAAGTATTCAGGTATATAACTAGCATTTAAATGTATAAACGGTATTTATAACATAATTATGTATCTACTATAAAAACGCACGTATATACTCAAATAACGCAACCCCAAATAATGAATGTAAATAGGTCTAATGTATGTCTTACCGTAATCAAGCTGTCAAATACATATCTAATGTATTCATGTAACTCTGTCAGGTATCCAATGTATTAATGTATTTTATTGATGGATCATATTTCATGCACTTAAGAAGTATTACTATTGTAATTATTATTATTGTTATCAAGCTGTCAAGTGCATATCTAATGTATTACTATTGTTATCAAGCTGTCAAGTACATATCTAATGTATTCATGTAACTTTACCAGGTATCCAATGTATTAATGTATTTTATTGATGGATCATATTTCATGCACTTAAGAATATTATTACTATTGTTATTGTTATTAGTATAAGTATGATTATTATTAATATTAATATTAGCATTTGACATTTTATTATTATTTGTCTTATATATATGTATTATTCTGTATGTATATGTATTATTATTATTAGTATATGTCGATGTATCTAAGAATTATGTCAACGTGCGCCCAAGAGTTTCACCAACGCATTCTACAGCTAATATTTTTTAACAGCTTATATATTATATTCACGCAGCTAATGTATTCATGAAACATCATCCAAGTCCATGTTCGTTCATGCAACTTCACAGAGAAGCAAATGCATTCCCGAGGCAAGTCTCCTGGGACTCGATAGCTGCCGGTTTAAGATAATGGAGGGCGTGGGACATATACCTGCTTACCTTTGTTAGACACCAGGTGTCCCCGTCCTCCGTCACCTATCACCTATCCTCCGGGATACGTATCCTCCAGGACAAAAACCAACTTTTATCGATAATTCTTCTGGCAGAAATAACGACAAGAATATTGCCCATTCTGCACGTTCCTTCCCTTATATATTACTTCACTTGCGTTGGAGACTTGCGCATTTCACATCATTCGCATAACTCAGTGACGTGCGTCTACTCTAAAATTTGCTTAAACTTCTGACCACTCCTTCTTGGTGTTGCATTTTTAATGTCGAGCAGTGTATGTCAGTTATTTTTATAGCCAGATACTTCAATTGATGGTACAAGGTGAGAATTTCTTCTATTTTTTGGACAACAGTAATATGGCTTAAACATCCCTATTCCTTTAATATCTCAGAAATCAGAATTTTCAACTTATTATCTACTTGAGTAAATCGCATTATTTTCAAATATCTAGTGTACATCTTGAAACACTATCTTAACCACACTAGGAAACTCATTAAGCGTATGGCGGAAAACATTTAAACTACTGGTAAATAGCAGTACGCACACAAATAGCAGTACACGCTGAAGCAGACAACAAATATGTTTACTCATTTAGAAATACGTAATTTATGAAAAGTAATTGCTAGATCTATATGAATAGTGAACTAAAATTACACAAATTTTGCGGCAATGCAATGCTGAGAAAGTTTAATGTTTCGTCAGAAGTTGCTCAAATTCTTCAGAGAGTTCCCTATTGGCAATCAGAAACTTCATTTCTAACAAATTTCCATTGCTTATATGTTTAATATTAGCAGCTAAAGATTTTAATATTATATACTCGTAGATGACTAAATTTATATGTTTATTTTCTGAAAGAAATTGAGAGTTCAAAGTTGGAAGAACTTTCTTGTAAGATCTAATAAATACGTAAATAATTTTTTCTGGCACACTGCAGTATTAAATTGCATGTGACTTAGTCCTAAGGATGGTTTTAGACTTGTTCAAAGAACCGAGAAATAGAGATAATAGCTTTCTGAAAGAAGTTATACTTTTCACGCTTTATGCAAATCTTTTATACACTCACTTCCAAAAGTTAAGCAGAAGATGTAAAATAAAAAAAAAATTAAAAAAATACTGCTTTCACTGACACAAAATTCGGCAGGAAAGTGGCATATATCTTTATGCATAAAACAAAATCAATAATTATATACAGAACTGAAAACAATATTAAATTTTTGTAAGTCATCAGATAATGATATACTGGATACTTAAACAGAATTATGTATAACGTGAAAATAAACAATATAAAATGAAAAAAAGAACATTAATTGGTTATGCTATCCCCATCACCTGTACAGAAAGTTTACACCTTGTGACCATGCTTTCAACTAGGTGGTCAACCACGGTAGAATTAAGCAATCGCCATTCTTCTTGTAGAGCAGTTTCCAGCTCAATAAGAGTGGCTGGAGGTGAGAAACGTGAATGTACAGAAGGGCCGAGAGCATCCCAAAGATTTTCAGTGGGATTAAGGTTGGGCGAATATGTTTTCCAAGCCGTACGCGCAATCCCTTCACTCTCCAGGTAGTCATCGACGATGTCAGTTCTATGGGGACTTGCGTTATCGTCCATTAAAACAAAAGTAGGGCAAAGTGCTGCAGTGTACAATCTCACAATGTGTTCTACGACTTCATCTCGATATCGGACAGCCGTCAAAGAACTTCGTTTAAAGATGTGCAGGTCGGTGCGGTTTCCTAATGAAATCCCTGCCCACACCTTAATGCTTCCGCCTCGGAATGCGTGATGTTCGGTGATGTTTTGGGACTGATTGCGTGTTCGTTGTTCACGTCATATACTTATGCGTCTGTCATCTGGCTCCAGTGCAAATCTTGACTCTTCAGTAAACATGACATTGCCCCAGTCAGACACATTTCAATTGACATGATCCCGGCACCACTGTAATCGTGCTCTCTCGATTCAACGGATAGAGGAATACAAACTTGAGGTACCTGGGCGTACAGTCCATTCATATGTAATCTTCGGCGTACAGTAGCTGCAGATATCGCCCTACCAATGGACGCTGTAACCGTAGATGTCACACGTGTGGAGGTCGCTCTGCGATTCCGCTTGACTGCAATAGCAAGATATCGATCCTCCGCGGGGGTTGTAACCCTTGGGCGATCGGCTACGAGCCTTCGGACAACTGTTTGTGTGGTTTGGAATTGTTTCCATAAACGTGAAATTACAGAATGATGAACACCGAAGAAAAGAGCAACAGCTGTGGTACTGTCTTGTTTCAATGTGCCCCACAGCACGCTAGGGCTCAGAATCTTCCATTCGTCTTCTGGAAGTTATAGAAAACAAATTGTACGAAAGTTTTTAACACCTTCTATTAGCACCTACAATTAATTTCTGTGAGCCTTCATAGAGCTGGCTTCTTATAAGACTGCCTTTTTTGCATATTTCCTGACATGAAAGCAGCTGACATGAACATTGGCTGTTAGCTAACATATTTGCATACTTCCATCTACCTCTGCACCGAATTGCATCCTCTTCAATTCTGATTGGCTTCCGGGAAATAGCATTTTCCTCTCCGGTACTTTACTTTTGGAAGTGAGCGTATTTGATTGGTAACCGTTGCCTATTCTATGATAGATTAAGTAGATTTGCAACCACAGATCTATTAATGAAACAGTCTGACGGCTCCATTCGAAAGCTTGAAAATTGCTTTTCTCACACCAGCGTTGTTTTAATTAAAAAATAGTGTCAAATAACCTGTTTGTTTATGTCTCTAATTAAAACAAATTTAAATAGTAAAATAAAAGACTGGAATTTGAACATAATTAATAAAATTCACTTAAACTTGAATCCTGCCACACTGCATTTCAACCTGGACCTTATTTGGAGCGAACTTGCAGTTCTTTAATAAGTAATTACCGTACATTCTTTACTATAATAAAAGTTTCTTAATAAGACTTTCTTATGTAGCACTCAGTCAAACATTTAAATAAACTTGCACCAAGTGTTTCAATGAAGTGTAGTAAGGGGGATGACAGCAAACTGTAAATATTGCATGGAATCTAAACTTGCAGGACAGAGATGAGTTTAAATTTGACTTTGTATTATGATATTTGTGTTAATTTTCTAACAGTTAAATTTTACACTCTGCTTTTCGTCTGGGAGACCGTCACAATAATTCCTCTCAATTCAGAAGTTTGATGCAATGTAGTTTCTTATCTCTGTCTTACGTTTATGTAAGCATAATGAATATTTTATGCTTGAAGAAATGTTCCTCACTTTCTGAAAATATATCCTGAGTTGTTCATTTACTATAAGTTTCGAACATTTACAGTAAGTGTATGGCATTTATTTTAGCTAACATGTTACTTCATGTCAGTTTCCTGTACCTTTCATGTTTTCCGTCCTCTTTCACAGCATGCAAATTAGTTCGGCAATGCATAGTGAGTGAAACTGTAATTTAGACAGAGTACTGCGGTATCCACCCAACAAGGCTCTTTAGCCTGAGGTGAATAGCACGCCCATCTAGCCGACTTTTGGATTGATAAATGATTGCTGTATCTGTTAGGGCATAAGGTTAGAATGCCCATCATCTCTTTAGACGAGTTAGTAGGTTGAATATTAGATTGTGTGCTTTATTGACTTCAGGATTTGATTTCGTAAACCTATGTAATTAACTCTAACTCCGAAGATTTATTTAATAAACTATTAGTTAGGTTTTATTTTTTATGTCTTGTGTTAAAGAACTTTAGCTCGATTTTTATTTAGCTCCAAATAATTAGTTTCAAGACTATAATTAAATTTAAAAGTAGACGAAAAAACTCTAAATTAAGTCTTTGTGGTGAAATTAAAATCTTTCCATTTGTTTAATCGTTTCAGAATAAATTGTTTTCGAGTTTTAGATCAACTCTTGAGTGAATTTTTCACAAGATAGCGATTCCTGAAGCTTTTATTTTTCAGAGGCAGGGGTAAATGTTCTCAGTTATACCACAACCCGATTCCAGTAAACATTAAGTTCTGTTCACTAGTTGCTTCTAATTTCTGTATTCTTGTATTACTGATATTTTGCTCTGTATTTTTTTTCACTTATGACTAACAAAAAAATGAGTGGGACGCTGCGCAAAATAAAATAAAATGGGACAGTTCTATATCTCCCGTTCTACTGGACCGATTGACGAAATTCAAATTGCGTTTTTCATGTCTCGAAAGCGCGACTTAGGATACATGTTAGATTTATTTCCAGTGTGACATCACGCTGCGAGGCCTGTATGGCTGTAAGAGAGAACCATACCCCCTATTAACTTATTTCGTTTGTGTCTTCTGCAACCGCTGTTTCAGGCCTTCAGACTCCCATGAGTATTACACACGAACATGTGTGTCTATTATAACTGTTGAATGTTTATCTTGTTTATATTATATCAACCTATGTTCACACCAAATTGTATTAAAATCTGTTCAATAGTTCTGGAGATCGTAGATCAAGTATGAAAATTTTCTTAACTTATTTCACCAGCGTATTTGATTTTGAGTTTTTCTCCATCTGGAGATCTCAAGGTGACTTTATGTATATTTTTATACTTGAATGCTGTACTCCCAACCATCATATTAGCAGAGATGGCAAAGTTCATAATTCTAACAGCATTCTCATTTGACTCCCTATGTAGACTGTGGTTTCCCATAAACACATTTAAGTCTTCATTGTGACCAATCGTTGCATTAAAATCACCCAGTATAAGTTTTATATCGTTTGACAGACATTCATTATGAGTCTTATCAAGAAGGTCATAAAATTTGTCCTTTTCCTCATCTTGGGAATGAGTGGACCTTTTCGTAACCGCTTCAAAGATCGAAATTTCCGCAAAGCTTCTCCGTTTTGGTAAAACAATTTCACCAGTAAAGCACGTTCCTGGAGAGTCAACGTCATCTTCCTTGACTTGGAAACGAGTATAACTGCGGTTCGATTCTCACACCTTTATAGGGTTGCAGGGCGCACAGGATTACTATGGTTACGACATTTGATTATGGCAATAGTTTACATTGCGCAGCGCCATTTAGTGGTGCTTTTTTAAACTCATTGTTTTTTCTGGGGGGAGGGGCTCGATAAAATTATCATTTCGTTCTGCCATTACCCAATTTTCATTGAATTCTTCTGCATAATTTTTGCTACAGACTGTTCGCAAATTTCAAGTTTAATTACGGACACCTTGTACTTTCATTAAATTTTTGAATATTAATGATTAACTGATGTAATAAATATGAGACTGCAAAGTGCGCTTATAATCAATAGTTTTCAGTCACACAATAAAGTAGTAGTCTTTCCGTACATAATTAATGTACAACAAGAATTTGTTATAGATTAATTAAACGAATAATTATGTGAAAAGTGAGTTACCATTTTTCAAAAGTGTTATTTTTCCTGTGCTAGTTACCGGTTTAAAAATATATTTAAAATTGCATTTTTTATTTTTTGTACTTTATCAAAACATTGATTTTATGTTTCTCGCTTTATATTATAAAGAGCCATAAAATCGATTTGATTTTCCTTTCTATTTTTACTCCGCCGCATTTTATATTCCTTTTCATTGGAAAATATTCAAAGTGACATAATGTTTTGTCATTTTTATTATTTTTTGTAGTATTTTTATTGCTTTCTGTGGAACATTTTATTGTTCCTCATAATTTCGCGACGTGATGTACTTTCATCGATTTGGTAATCATACTTGCCATTTTAATGACTATATTTCATATCAAGACATATTCTGTATGTAAAATTCCTGAAACTTTGTTTTAAATTTGTTACGTATAGTTCCAATAAATATTATTTTCTTGTTATTTTCCTATAAAGAAAAAGTACTATCTCATTTTATGTCCTTTAGAAATTTTAAACTATATTAGATTTTATTATATAGTACATTTTATGGTACTTCTCACCATATTCCGAAATTTAATAAAAATCCTTCCTTAAAATACTACATTTCACATATTTGTGATGATTTAAAGTTATATTTCTGCATTTAAAATGCCATTGTTGTTACACAGTATGTAAAAATAATTAATAAATAGTATAGTCAGTTAAATATTAAATATCTTAGCTTATTTTGTAATACGATATTTTAAAAAATGGGAATGTCAGCTTAAGGTATCTGAACACTTTTGAAGCACTTTTTTTCAAAACCACAGTATAGGTATACTACAAGCACATGTTTTCATTTATTTTCTACAGATATTAATTTTGGAATATCAAAATTCGCTAGATATTATTATTATTATCCTGCAAAATATATTAAATATACGTAAAAGTTTAACCAAAATTTTTAAACAATTTGAAACATCCTACATGGAAAACTATTACAGTTATATAAAAAAAAGTTATAAAAGGAAAAACTATGTGGGTTTATCTAGAGAATGACACATAATTTTAAGGATCTCTTGAAAAATAAAAGTTTTTTAGTCATTTTGTTTCAGCCGTAAGTTTTTCTGTAAGATTTTTCAATAAATTCAGGATGCCATTATTTTAATTGGCCACAATTTCAAACATATTTTATGAGGACTGAGTGTTCCATGAAACATGGTAAATTCTGTAAAGGGTTCTTAACCTGAAGTTTTCAGTCCTGAACTGGAACAGTGAGCTGATTAGATGTAAGCTTTGTTCTGATGTAACTGCTGGGCTAGATAGTAACTGCACGTGAAGGGATTTGAAATCCTCTTTTATTAAATCACTGTTAATTACAAATTTCCCAACTCGGGAGTGATACAGAAAGTAAAAGACCGCACTTGGGTCGAACTTAACAATCAAATAAATTTAAATACTAAACCTAAAATAGAAATTAAATCAAATTTTGCTTCGCAGAGCAATTCGCGGAGATTGGCCTTTACCTAAAGGGGTGCGTAGCAAGATATACTAATACTAACGCACTTTAAATTGTTTTACAATGCACTCACGTAGTAAGCACTATGGCTTATAAATGTAAACTGCTAGCTGGTCAGGCGAACGTTGAGCGGCGTGACCGTGATCTGAGACTAAGCTCTCTCACACTGAGAGGTTTCTACCTCTGGCTTAAATAGTACTTCGCTGTACTTCAAAATTAGCATAAGCTGAAACCGCGCGCTTCTTCTGACGGGAAGTTGAAGCAGAGAGGGGATAGACAGATTTAAATTAAAATAAAACTTGGTTAGTTTAACTAAAACCTTACATACTTCCCGCCAGAATTGCGATAGTTAAACTACTTTGGTCCAAACGGACCATGTCGAAACTCGCAATTCTAAAATAGTCAAAATTTCACTGTTCTAAACTTAGGCCAACTCTTACAAGGCAATATATCTTTGTGAAACATACAGACGAAATTTGCTGGAACAACAATCTTCAATATTTTTCTTTCAAGTCTTATTCTTCAAACAAGTCTTACTCCTTCCAGCAAAATCTGGAAGGAAAATGATTTTAGTATAACATAATAACAGAATATTCTAGGTTGTACAAATCCTTATTTTTACTTGTGTAAATTCGCACACACACATTATCATTCAATCACAATTAAATTCTTCCCCCAATGCTCTCTCACCGGTGTTGGATGCAAAGCAAACCGCCATTGCGGGTTTTCTGTGTTCGGGGGTGTTCAACTCTTCCACCTACGATCGACTAACATTAGTTAGAACTTGACATACGAGACCTGAAAAGACGCCCTATAACCAGCTAATCCTAAGGTTCTCACTAGCTTTATGTCTAACATTTTAAGTGTATTTGGTGGAGAGCCTAATTAACACTTGCATTCTAAAATTACTCAATCTTTAACTTTTCATGCATACAAATTCGCAGTTTGCACACAACATTCACATTAATATTGCACTTAACGTGCATTGCTAGCATAATATTATTTGTTACATTTTATAACACATTAAATTTCATAGCAATCATGAAATACAAATATAGGTTAAATTTCTAAGCTTACAGCAAGTGCTTCCTATTCCTTTTTCAAGGTACTTTCTTGAAATATCAAATTATATTGAATTAATAGTCCACATACTAAATCGTGTTTTTCAATTTTCCGATTTTCATTCTAGACATTTTACAAGTCTTTACACAAAGCGTCATACAAAATCATTTAGTTAACATTTTCTTTTCAGCAATTCATTGCTTTTACAAAATTAATCTATTTACAAACAATAAGTGATTTTAAATCTTTAATGAATTACAAATTCTTTTAACAAAAACATTTTACTTTCCATATGAGAACTTATCACCCACTTGGCGTAAAAGTCAACCCCGCTTGAGGTAAAATCGGCCCTGCAACTTGCAGTATACTAAAAAATTAACTAAACCTTTGAATACGAAATTGTAGTTATCTTATTATGATCGTCCATCCTTTTCTTGGCCCAATCCTTGAAAGTCGAGTACGTTGTAGCTTGGTTCAGTCTCCTGGATTTTTGTTTTTGTTCTTTCGGAGCCTGCTCATCTCTTTTCCTTTTGAAATTCCGTCGTTGTATCCTCGGAAATTTTCCTTGTAGAGGAGGTTCCTCCGCTGGACGTTTGGTGGACTGGGCCCTTCTCTCCTGGTTCCTTGTTCGTTGCTTGTCCTGGTTCCTGCTGTATTCGGGAAGTTGATTCTCAGGCTGCAATCGACGTTTCTTGCTTCTCAGGCATCTGTCTGATGATTCCACAGTTATTTTGGATACATTGGGCTTTCCTTGCCCATTCTGCTTTCTTCTCTTGGTACGCTCGTAGTTCCGTTCGTAGATCTGGTCACCTGCATCGTGAGGCTTTCTTTTATATCCACATTTTTGGTTCCTATTTCTATTTTGTTGAGGGGGAGCTTTCTTTTTCTGCCTTTTCGATGCCATTGTTGCTGGTTCCTGCTGTTTTTGCTGAAATACATCTTCCTGGCTAGTCGATTGCCTCGGATCCTGAAACATATCTTTAAATATTGGCTTTTTATTTCTATTATAGTACGGCTTGATTTGATCCACATTCGCTTTGAGTGTTTGTCCATAATTTCTTTTCAATATAACCACTGCCCCTGCAATGATTTCAATTATGAATGGGCCTTTAAAACGCGGAAAGAATTTCCCCATCTTTTCTTCTGGGGCATTTGACAAGTTGTGCCTCATTTTCAACACTTTATCTCCCCCATTGTACTTAACCTCTCTTCTTTTTTGATCATAATATAATTTTTGTTTTCTCTGGGCCGTTTCTATATTTCCCGTCGCTTCCCGTATCAACTTTTGTATATCACTTATTTTAAATTCTTCTGCGGTTTTCTGGACAAAGAATACCTTGTCCAAGGGGGTCAGAATTTTCTTACCTAAGAAGAGTTCAGCGGGTGTTTTTTGTGTAGTATCGTGTTTGGCGGTCCTAAGGGCAAATGCAAATTCATTTATATGGCTATCCCAGGTAGAGTGATAGTTTTTCACATAACTTCGAATTATTTTCACTACATTTCTATTCACCCGTTCCGCTATGTTTGACTGCGGACGATACGGGACCATCTTTAGATGACGTATGCCCAGTTTTGCACACATTTCCTCAAACATTTTACTAACAAACTGAGGACCATTGTCTGAAATAACTTTTAGGGGCGCCCCGTATTTTAAAATATACTTATTTAGAATTGAATCTACTACAATTTTTGCAGACGCGCGTTTTAACGGAATTAACTCTAACCATTTGCTAAAATGATCCACTATAACTAAAAGATATCGGCTTTTATTAACTTTACTTCGAGGGTAAGGTCCAAGTAAATCGATGCCTATTATTTGATTTGGGAATTCTGATTTAATACTATTTAGGAACCCGGCCGGGCGGAAATTAACATAATTATTTAATTGACATGTTGGGCACGACTGGACATACGCCCTAGTAAACTTTTGCAGTTCTGGAAAGAAAACTGCCTCGCGAACTCTCTGAACAGTTTTTCTTATACCTAAATGAGCCGAAATGGCACAATCATGCAACTCTTCTAATACATTCAACCTCATGCTAGCTGGGATAACCGGTCTATATTCATGATTCTCATTAGTAGCTTTCGTATAGAATAACAGTCCGTCAATTAATTCGTAATTTTCGGCCCTATTTCTTATCGGCACAATATCCGGATGATTGAAATTCTCAGGGTCGGCCAAATAATTGTATATATTTTTGAACTCCGGATCTTTTTTGAGTTCGGCTATTACTGTTTCACGAGAATCTAATACTTTGGATGTTAACATGGCTATCTTAATTACACTTCCATTTTCATCTAAGTTAATTCTGCTTAAAGCATCTGCCACAACATTTTCTTTTCCCGGCGTATGTTTAATTATTAGGTTATATTCCTGTAATTTGAGAGCCCACCTTATTAATCTGGGTGATAAATTTTTTCCAGAATAGAGTCTAGTGACCGCCGCGTGGTCGGTATATACAGTTACTGGAGAACTTCCAAAGAACACACGAAATTTCTGTACTGATGCTAACACTGCGAGAGTTTCTCTCTCTGTTGCGGAATAGTTTCTTTGGGTTTCATTTAATGTTCGGCTGAAAAAAGCCACGGGCTGACCATTTTGGGAAAGCACTGCACCAATCGCGAAATCTGAAGCGTCCGCTGAAATCTCTAATCCCTTATCCCCTTCTGGAAATTTTAAGACGGGAGCTTGAGTCAATGCGTCTTTCAATTTTTGAAACGCCAAGTTGGCTTCTGCTGACCACGAAAACCTAGCTTTTTTTCTTTTCAACTTTAGCAGTGGCTCAGCTATTTTTGCAAAGTCTTTAATGAAAGCCCGGTAATATGAACACATCCCGAGAAACGACGATAATTTCTTCGCTGTTTTAGGAACAGGATAATTTCTAATGGCTACTATTTTTGACTGATCCGTTTCGATTCCCTTTTGGGAAATTTTAAATCCTAAATAACGTAACTCTTTTGCGGCAAATTTACATTTAGACGCATTTATCTTTAAACCAGCTTCGTTTAACAATGAAAATACTTTTCTTAAATCTTGTAAGTGTTGTTCTAGAGTACTACTCGTAATTATAATATCGTCTAAATATATGAAAGTGCTTTTACCAAGGACTGGTCTTAAGACGATGTCCATACATCTTTGGAACGTTGCCGGCGCGCCGGATAATCCGAACGGCATTCTAAGAAATGCGTACGTACCAGATTTCGTTATGAACGCGGTTTTGTGTACGTCTTCGGGTTTTACCCCAATCTGAAAATAGCCACTCGTAAGATCTAATGTAGTCATGTATTTTGTAGACGAAATATTTCGAATTATTTCTTCAATTATCGGCAACGGATATACAGGATATTTTGTAACTGAATTTAACTTGCGATAATCTATAGCAAAACGCCACCGCTTCGGGTGCGTAATCGGGTAATCATTATTCTTTTTACATAAAACCACCGGACTCGCATATGCACTCGAAATAGGAGTTATTATTTTATTTTTTAACATTTCATTAATATGATGTTCAATTATTTCTTCTTTGACCTTATCATATCTATATGGCTTTTGCCTAACTGGCTGAGCATCCCTCGTGTCAATGTCGTAGTTCACCACCTGTGTAAAACCCGGTACATCACTAAATAAATTCGCAAAATTACTTACCAGTCCTTGGATTTTTTCTTTTTCTTCTGCTGGTAAATGTTCCAAGTCCAGCTGCGGGGGCTTATCATTCTTCATTTCGATTTGTTTCATATTTAACGTCAACTCTCCCCCTTTAAAATCAATTTTTGCTTCTGCCAAACTAAAAAAGTCCACACCTAGAATAATACAAGTTTGCAGGTTACGCACAATATAAAACAGGATTCTTACCTGTTCGTTGTTGATACGCACGAACAACGGTACTTTTCCTAAACATCTACATTTTTCTCCTTGGGCCGCTAAGACATCCGTATCTCTTGCACTAAAAATTATGTAACGTCGAAAGTGCTTTTTAAAGAATCTTTCCGATACGAAGCTGCTTTGGGCTCCTTTATCCAAAAGGGTTGTCGCCGGTATGTTGTTAATTAGAACTTCAATTTTCGGTAAACTCAAATTCTTCACGACCACGGTGTTTAAATTGATTTTGGAAGGGTTTTGCGCTGCTTCGGACTTCTTCACCTTCCTTGAAGAAATCCATCTTAGTTTAAATTCTTCTTATTTTGATTGCCCTCGGAATCTTTGCTTGTTCTTCTATTAAATTCCCTTCGTTCGCCGCTCGCTTTAGGAGACACATCTTTCTTCGGCCATTGCTTCGCCTTATTCCCGTAACTTTGATTTTGCTTTTGCTGGGGTCTTGGCGAACTCCACTGACTTCTTCGCTCAAATTGGCGTCGTCGTTCGTTGTCGGCTGTTCTTCGGCTTTCAAATTGTACCGCGAGCTCAAATAATCTGTCTAATATTGTTGGATTTCTTAGCTCGATGAAATCTTGAACTTGGGGCAGTAGCCTAGGAAGTATAACTTGAATAATTTCAGGATCCGGGCGACTTCCATATAAAAGCTTGAAAACTTGAATTTTTCTCAAAATAAAATTAGACAAATCTTCTATTTTTTCATGATATCGACTAAACAGTTCAGCTTCCAGTCTGGCTCGATCTCGCACCACGGGAAATGCTTTCATCAAGGAATTCTTGAAATTTTCATAGGTATATGTGGGGCTTCCTGGTTCCCCCAAGAGATTCTTTCCAATGCACTTGAACAAACTTAGCCCTTGGCCCTTCAAAGCGCTGGTAGCAAGAGCGACTTTCTGAAATTCGTGGACTGGATATAGCATGAAGTGGGAGTCTAGCTTTTCCAGGAAATTGATTACGGCTGTCTTGCCGTCAAAACTTGCCGCTGGCTTCATGGCTGCTCGCATGGTTTGTACGATGTAGCCGAATCCTTCTATGCCAGGAGGTGCTATCTCAGGATTCTGGACTGGTACAGCAGGTGTCTCAGGTTCGTCTTCTGGTCGTTGAGGCCATCCTCTTCTTTTGGTTCGGGCGCCACTATGAGGACTGAGTGTTCCGTGAAACATGGTAAATTCTGTAAAGGGTTCTTAACCTGAAGTTTTCAGTCCTGAACTGGAACAGTGAGCTGATTAGATGTAAGCTTTGTTCTGATGTAACTGCTGGGCTAGATAGTAACTGCACGTGAAGGGATTTGAAATCCTCTTTTATTAAATCACTGTTAATTACAAATTTCCCAACTCGGGAGTGATACAGAAAGTAAAAGACCGCACTTGGGTCGAACTTAACAATCAAATAAATTTAAATACTAAACCTAAAATAGAAATTAAATCAAACTTTGCTTCGCAGAGCAATTCGCGGAGATTGGCTTTTACCTAAAGGGGTGCGTAGCAAGATATACTAATACTAACGCACTTTAAATTGTTTTACACTGCACTCACGTAGTAAGCACTATGGCTTATAAATTTAAACTGCTAGCTGGTCAGGCGAACGTTGAGCGGCGTGACCGTGATCTGAGACTAAGCTCTCTCACACTGAGAGGTTTCCACCTCTGGCTTAAATAGTACTTCGCTGTACTTCAAAATTAGCATAAGCTGAAACCGCGCGCTTCTTCTGACGGGAAGTTGAAGCAGAGAGGAGATAGACAGATTTAAATTAAAATAAAACTTGGTTAGTTTAACTAAAACCTTACAATTTAATTTTGAGAAAAATAGATTTTGAGAAAAGTGCATTAAAATTTTAAAATGCTGTATTTTTATTATCAAATCTTAACCTAGATAATTAAGACACCCTATATCTGTAGGTAACATTTTCCCTTTGTTCTAATTTACCTGTTTTGCTTTTTACAATCAGCATATGTTTTTTTCAGTGGCATTTTTTAATTCGGTTAGTGAGTGACATTTTGATTCACTTATTTTTCTCCATGTAGAGTTTACTAAAACTTCTTCTATTGCAGTTTCGCCATATTGTATACTTGTACAATTTAAAATATCTAATAAGCCTCGAAACTCTCTGTTAAATTGTGTAACAGCCATATATGCCCTCAGTTTAAGAGCTGTGATTCCACAAAGACATCCATTGGTAAAAATTTCCAAAAAATGCTATTAAAATTTTTAATTACATTCTGTATCTTTCTTTGTAATCGCTGTTATAAGAGTTTCTGCTTACGTAGATTTACATACAGGCTTAAGAATATTAATAATATTCTTGAAGTGTCCTTTGGCTTTGTTTGTGTACATTATTCCAATTGGTGCACCTCGCTGATATTTACAGTAAAGGTCTGGTTTAACTGGACATTGACCATGCATAAGTTAATTTGCACTACAGAAGGTGTGGGAAAAAAATGGAGCAATTACAGCTTTCCATTCCTGTACGTTATATGCATAGTTCCTGATTGTAACCCCATAATAATTTTTAAGTTTTTCAATAAAGACATCCGTTAGTGAGCGACATTGCCCACTCCACCATGATCTTTTTAGTTACCCTTCAGTTTTCTAAGCTTCTAAGTTTTCTGACTTATGCGTTCATACTTGGTGACACTCTTTAAACATAAATATCTTTCACGTCACAAATTACTTTAAAAATCATTGCCAGCTGATGAGCAACATTTTAGTTTGAGGTCACTCCACTAGAATTGCTTTATTAGCATTATTTGTGACTTCTTTCTTTACCCATTTCATAAATTTTTCCCTTAGACATTTACGTTTACAAACACCTTTTACCATGTAAATAATAAAAATATTTTGTTTTATTTGAAATAATTTCATGTTACCGCACAGATTACAGATACGTTTCTTTTAATTTCCTCCCATTAAAAGCCTTTTAACTTACGTCTAAACAAAAAAGAAAAAAAAAGTTTATGTCCATTTCTGGTTCCTTTTTGCTCTTTGAATAAGATAAATGGTGATGTAAACGCACAATTCCGGTTTTTGCATCTTTATAAAATCCTTAGTACCTCGGTTTCTAATTACCCTAGAAACCAGAGCAGACCTTTTTCGGAAAGCTAAATAAACAATCTATCCAATGAATAAATACAAGAAAATTGACATTTTTGACCAAAATTGGCCTTTTCAGCGTGTTCGGATACCTTAATTAGATTTACAAACTATAATAACTGTAATAATAATAATAATAATAATTAGCAGTAGATATATGTGTAGATTAATCTCTCAGTAAACGAATTTTTGTTATGAGAAACAATATGTTCCTAAGCAAATTATATTTGGTTTGAAAAAAAAATCAAGTCTTTAGAGTATAATATGCAAAACTAAGACACTAATATTATCTCTTATAAAAGTTTAAATACTTTGGTTCGATTTATTAATTGTACAATGATATTTATTCCGAAATATTGGCATGGTGCGTTAAGGTTTTGGCCAATTAATCCATTAACTTATTATTTCAACTACTTTCACTTTTCGTCAGCTTTCATCATGAAGTAAATGAGATACGAGTGTATAAGAACAGTGTGTATAAATAAACAATAAGTTGTTAAAAATTGGAGACAGCTTTGACAGAGACACTGTCATACTTCGCCAGTCGAGTTCCTCATAAAAGTTTAATTAAATTAAACTAATGATTGTTCAGCCGTCTTCAGTGTCTATAGTTTTTTCGTAGATGAGACGATAAGGCAACTATAGTTGTCTCACTAGACTTCAAATTAACCTAAAGAAGTTGAGTTTAACATTACACACTTAGTCAAAGAAATTACAATGGTTATCATAAATTAAAAAAAAAATCACAAAAATATTGATAACTTCCTCAAAAATAAGCCAAACTGTGTAAAATTTGAATATGTTGCCAAGTAAGAGTAGCTGACTAAAACTGCTATATGCAAATTAGTGGCGCTGAATTCGGAATACGTCATATGCGAGGAGAATAAAAATCCATGTTTGAGAGCAAGTTCACATATTTCACTGTGATAGTGACTTTAGAAATCTGAGATAGCCAATTCGTAACAATGACCTCCAGGCATCATTTGTCTGCAGAACTACGATGGAGAGACACTGGGAGACTAGAGACAGGACAAAGTCAAACAGAAGTGGGCAGATGGCTAAATGTGAGTCCTTCTATGGTTCATAGACTTTGGAGGCAATTTCAAACCACAGATTCGGCATCTAGGAGGTTCAGCCAAGGACGGCCAACTTCTACGACGAGCGCCGATGACCGATATTTGATATTATGTGCACGCAGGAATAGAATAGCTACTCCGACTCTTCTTAGATACTCCCTTGATGCGGCCACCGGAAGGTTGGTGTCAACGTCAACTGTGCGTAGAAGGCTTCATGAAGGTGGTTTGTATGCGAGGTGGCCAGCTATTTGCGTGCTGCTCACGTCTCACCATACAAGGGACCATTTGCAGTGGGTACGACAATATGTCCACTGGACGCCTGATCAACGGAGGGCTGTTCTCTTTACGGATAAGTCCAAGTTTAGTCTACAAAGCGATAGTAAGCGTTATTTGATATAGAGAGAACCTGCAACCCGTTATTATCTGTCAAACTTCCGTGAAAGAGATGCATACGGAAGAGGCAATGTCTGTGGTTGGGGCGGCATCTCTTTGGAATGACGCACAGACCTCCATGTCTTTCCAAGGGGAACCGTGAATGCTTAGGCTTATGGAGATGACATCCTTGATGCTTATGTGCGCCCATATGCCGGGGCAATAGGTGATGCTTTCCTGTTACAGTACGACAACGCAAGACCACACAGAGCATCGTAGCATGGATGATTATCTTCAACAGGAAACAATTATGCGCATGGATTGGCCAGCTCGCCCCCGGACTTGAATCCTATTGAGCACGTTTGTGATGCTTTAGGGAGACGTTTAGATGCTCTCAATCCGCCCCCTCAGACCCTTGCCGCGCTTGCAATTGCTTTGCAAGAGTAATGGCTTTCGATTCCTATGGAACTGATAGACCGCATAATTGAAAGCATCACACATCGCTGTACGCGCTGTATTGCTTCTAGAGGCGATCGTATTCCATATTGAAGGTCCTTTTCCTATAGCTAACTGACAACTTCGATTTGTTCATTTTATACATGTGCTAATTTCTATGCTAGCATAATTTGTCTGATAATTTCTTTTTATGTTATTTGATACCTTACTTTGTGTTGTATATTGTGGGACCGTTTCATCAAATTTTACACGTAACTTTTTCAGTAATCGTGATTTTTCCTTAATTTACGATAATCAGTGTATTTAAAAGCGTTTTACTTATACAAAAAGTTTTAAAATTAATTTAAAATTCTGATAAGACACGGAGGGCTAAATTGAAGGTTAAAGAAACCGAGCTATTAATATTTACGCAAATTATATGATTGCACTTTGCCTGTTTTTGGAAAAGGTTTGTTCTGAGGCATTTCAAGATCGAATCAGTATTAAGCGTAAAAGTCAATTAGCGCAATCAAACTCCCATCTAATTTATTTTAGACAAGAATACCAATAATGGTTCTACATAAGACATACTTTTTTGGAAATAAAAATCGTTTCTTTGTTAATAGACATTCCACATCAGCAACTACCAAAAACTATTGATAGCTACCCCTCGATCTTAAAAGCAAGGAACTATTATACTCACAAATGTATATTTGTATATACATGTACACATGTATGTACATGCACACGCGCATACATTCATGTATTTCGGAAGAACAGTAGCTAAGTGATTGTCAGAGCTTCGGTTGCGAATATCTTATCTGGAATTATCATCTTCAAGTTATTTTTGTAGCAAATATGTGACTCAATACCCATTTTGTGGAAGAACTGCAGAAATTATTAAATAAACTAAGTGACTTTCAGAATTATCTGTCAGAAAAATTGTACTGAAGTAGATTGTATGAAATAGCATCAAGCTGAAATCATAATGAAACAATTAGTTATAATTATATTTTTTTTTAAATTCCAACAAAGTACCGCATTCCACCCTGCATGTATTCTCATGATACAATTGTTTAACCTTGTCAGCTGGCAACGAGAGTGTGTAACTGGTTGTGCTGGCGAGGATAGAATTCGGAGAGAATATTTCCTTCTTCGAATGGCCTGATAGACTTTAAATGATACAGATAATTATTTCTTTGAATTAGTGTGCTGAAACATAAATATTACTAAATATTTTAAAATGTTTGAAGAAAAAGATATTTTAAGACAACATAATAATTTGAGATTTGGTTTAATTCGAAATATTCCCAGAATACCGATCATGAAAAAGCATCTTGAGATAGCGTCTAAGAAAGCTATAATAACTCTAAATTTTAGTATACAGATCTAAAAGAAACCTATTTTTGCAGATTTCAAATATCAAAAGCTGTTTTCGTTTTTAATAGATATCCATTTTTAAGAAGCTATTAATTTTTTGATTAATAAATATCATTTTGCTACACAAATATTTAATAGTCTAAGTAAATTTTATATTTTTCTCTAATAAACAGTAATATTTTTTTGTTGACTGGATTGAATTTTATTATTGCAAAGTACGTGATACATATCTGCCTAGTGTTATTTTTGTGAACCACTGATTAGGAAAAACAAGGTGGAATTCATGTGTCACTTTGGGAAATCCACTACACCTCACAAGCAATCAGACTTTTTGCCGGTATTTTAACCTGACTAACTAGCAGCACTGGCTAGAACTAACTAGCAGCGATTAGCAGTATTTAATGTTATCTGAACAGAAAAATATTTCATGCATATAGTATCATACAAATAAAAAGTGGCTAATTTACTTAGATTAGTATGGCAAATTTACCAAATTATGCTTAATTTTAGTAATTTGCGAATAAATTTTATTATTTTATTACATTATTATTTTTATTATAAAACCAGCTGATACTTGGCTTGCGCTGCAATGCTGCGTAAAGGAAAGGAAAGTGTTTGTGTTTAAATTCTGTTATGAATTTTTTTCTTTATCTGTATTCTGCATGTCTCGACTGGCTTGTGTCACCTGATGCCAAGGCTGATAATGATTCGGGTGATGAATTTAATTCTGGCAATTTCGATTTTCCACCCGCGCTGCATATTCCGCTGTTTCATTCAAACATTTGAGGGCTTTGGAACACATGCAAAATTTATTCATCTCTCCAACGACTACACTTGCATGAAGACTGCAATAGTAATCAGCATTCGTTTCGATCGAGGAGTGCGTTTCCCAATCATTCTTCCTGTTGCTCGTTTGTTTCATACGAACAGGTTTCAGCATTGCGTACTTGAACGTTTATCAGTCTTGCCTCCCGCTACTCGTTTGTTTAAGCTCGTGAGGCCTTTTTCTTTCGTGTTTGAGGCATACACTGAGCAGTCGATTTTTGTTTTGGTGGAATAATTGACTTCACAGCGAAATTAATGCTTTGAGACAACTATTATAAATTCATTTACAAAAAGCATAGAAAGTACGCGTTATGTAATAATACGCATGTTAATGCGTGAAACAATTAATAATTTACGCTTTGCTGAACGATAACATACTTTAAAATATTTTAATTTGGGCAGTAGGAACACATTTCTTTTAAATACCCAAGTTTGTTCATTAAATTCGAGACAAATTAATATAACTGCTTTTTCTTGAGGGGCAACACAATTTTTTTATATCGCCGAGTTTTCTAATTAAAATTGGAACACATATCTCTTACTGTTTGTAAAGCAGCAACGAAAAGCTGAGTTCTGTATTAAAAGTTGGTTAAACTAACATAAAATATACGTATATAAAAAGAGCGGAGCCCATGGGTTAGGCTTTGAGAACTGTTATGCAGACAGTGAATTTTCTTTTTTTTCGAAGGTCACTAAAGATCGGAAATGAACTGTTGATTTGTGTAAAAGACAAAGAAACAAGCAAACATCCATTTTATATAGACAGATATCAAATGAAATTAAATAGGATATGTGTCTAGAAAATAAAAAGTGAATAAAACTGGAGCTTTAATTCTGCAGAAAAAAAAATTCTCACATTCTGTTTCACAATAATGTTCTTAGAATTAAAAAAAAATCATAAAAAAACAATTTGTTTTATTTTTAACTGCATGAGCATGCATTTGATATAAAAAGAGATATAATTTCACAGTAATACAAAATTTTTAGAGTATCCGGATATCGGTCAATCCAAGCTACTTGGACTGACTGGGAATTTTGATACTTACCGGTGCTCTGAAACAGAGAAGAAACATCTACTTAAATCGATGAATCCCTTCTTAGTAACATTTTATATCGAAATCATTGCCATTGATTGCAAAGAAACATATTTATTAGGTCTCTGAGGTACATAAATCACAAAATGGAGCCAGAATAGTGGGTTATGATATTTCGAAAACTCTAACGTGCCTTAGATCTACCAACTATCTCAAAATCTATGTGTCACGATCGCTTTTATCAGTTACCAATATTTTCGAGATGCAGGATCGTCTCCATAAATCTCCTGCATCCGGCAGTAAAATTGGCCTGAAATATCATGGTTGATCTTCGTGCTCAGCGTTTTGGCTTTCATTCACCAAGATGGTACGAAAGAAAAGGTAGCTTCAGTAATAAATTCTACGTAACTATAAAGCTTGAAATTCTACAGAGCTTTGAAAAGAAATTTAAGGGAGTATAACTTTTCGTTTTCATTGCTACACATAAGCTTTCATCGAGAAAATAACGTCTTTACAATTCCATAACCTGAAAAGGAATAGTTTGATGACTCCTTCCATACGGGCACTCGGATAATAATAAAAATGAAAAAAGATTGGAAAACTCTTAACAGGTATTCAATAGATTTCCTTGATTTAGCTGTCCTACAGAACTATAAATTTTCTTATTGTCCTAGAAAAATATTTACGAGTAATTTTTAAGCATTTTAATTTAGTGACTTTTATTTATTAATTATTTATTTTTAATACGTATGCTATCAAAATTATTAATTTTCTTATTATTATCAACTTCCAGACACATATCTTTTTGTACGACCTCTTCAATAAAAATTCCAGTTACTGAAACCTTCATTACGCATTAGCCGAGAACAAAATAAAATACATGGTTATAGACAAAAATTTACTAAGACAGAGTTTATAAATAGACGAGAAATAGACAGGCAATCTACCTATTTTTTTACTGAGTACCCTTTGTCCAGTGGGGAAAGATATGTTGTTGTTGTGACTTATGTCACTTGTCTGACAGTAACATCAGAATAAGCCCACGAAATTCATCCTGCCCAGGAGAGCAATATTGCGCCTGTTGTTGGCTACAGTGGGCAGGTACACGACTTCGCTCAGTTCCTCCCCAATTTTGAATGAGAGCGCACCGTCCCCCCCGGAGGCAAGAATCTCCCATCCCTCCTCCTGTACCACCAACCTTTCGAGAAGACATTCCACAAAGAGATTATACCTTTATGAATATCGATGCAGTCCCTCGGATTCGAACCCGGGTCCTTCAATTTCGCAGTAGGCTCCCTAACTACTATGCCATATGAGCGACGGGGAAGGATATTACTATATATCTTCGCGTATATCACGCACTTTGAGTACAAAAAATAAGATTGAAATTTACGGGTGCGCTTGATACGTCGATATCAAAATGATACATTTAAAAATAAGAAAAAATGAACATACAAAAATTATATTTATGCGTAAATACTGTTTGTTTAAAAGAAATGCCATTCCTAATGAACTTAATAAGTTTCCACATATGATAGCATGAAAAAATTGGTCATATTCATCTTCCGTTATATCTTCAGCCACATCACGGAATTCTGTCTCATGTTCACTATCACTGATAATCCGATCCTCTGATTCATAACTAAATAATCATCTTCCCTTCCATCTAAGACTGTTAGATATAATATAATGGCATTTGAAATAAATCTAGTTTAATTTCATTCCATGCTTTTATTATCTACTCACACAGTATTTATAGACTGCCATGATGTATTTGGCCTCTTCTTGCTTCTTTGCCCTCGATGTTCACTTCAAAATCACGGCTTCAAGTGGCTACAATAAGAGAAAACTTCTAATTGTTAATTCCGCGATTTGATTCGGGTCGAAAGAGCATTATTATCTCAAATAATATCCCCCTTTTCTCGAAATATTAGAATAACATCCTTGTGCACATCTGCATTGAATACAACGCACCCTCTTTGCAGAATTGTTTATCACTCAATCATTTTCACACTTCGTTTCCCTTATCGTTTCGTCAATTCTGCGTACTTTGTTCGAAAGCCTGGGAAAAAATCTCCGAATGAAAACTTCAAAAGTTAAGAGCATCGCAAATGTATCTTTCAGGTGTAAAATTGGGCGTTTACTCTCTCTCGCACAAATTCGCTAAGTGAAACCGTAACAATTAAAAAATACTAATTTAAAACTTAATTAACTAGCAAGTAAACATGTCTTTGTGATCGTAAATTAAAGGAAGGATCGTGTTGTGTTTTACCTCTTATTTCCGGGATCTTGCATCAGTGAATAATCACTTATGTGAAGGATAGAATACTCAAATAATAACATAACATAAATTCAATCTATATCAGACATTTTATTGATAGTCTTAGTTATAGTTGAAGGTTTTTTTTAATAAATAATCCATTTTTTTCTCATTTACTATCTATTGACTTTAAACTTTAGGCAACTAAATATAACAGCAGACATACTGAGTTACTGTTGACATGGAAAAACTTATTAAGATACTGCAAACTGGTATAGTACACAAGTTTTACCTTCCATTGGATTCAGCATTAACTTTAAGTTCTGGGTTAATTAATTTAGTAACACATAAAAGTACATATATTAGAAAAAGGTAGTTTTTACACAAGAAAGCAACATTTCGTACTGACTTAAAACAGTTCGTTAATCTCATCAGCATTTTCCCTTCAGCTTAATAATTATATTTTTACTACACATTCCTACTAAATCCTAATACGTTGATTCACCTTAAAGGTAGTTAAGAGTTAAGCGAAACTGTCTAGATTAAACAAATATATAAATATATATATGAAAAACTTATCGGATGTTCGATGAATCGGTAGTCCATCAGAAGAAAACACTCCGCGTGATTCTGCAGTCTCCGAAAAGAACCCATTTAGGACACTGGAAATTCGTGTCTTCAGAACTCTGATTTCAGGAATACGGAAATGACCCGTCACGAATCAGGATCAGTCATGTCGAAACACGTCTGGAGAGGCACGTGCGTAACGCAGGTATGAAGAATATGATGATCAATTAGTCCGGTTAAAATATTGCTATATTTACACATTGATGTTGAAAGAGAATACACCAAAAACGTCACTGCTCGGGTATTAGCAAGTATCAGGACGATGCTTCAAGGCGATGACTTCAGGCCTCACATACACAATCAGGCATTACGTTTAGCCATGAGTAGAAGTGTATCTTTTACCGCTCCCTGGTTTTCCAACAACAGAGTGGTATTTACCTCAAACTACTAACAGCTGTCAACCTAACAGTAACGGAAAGCAGGTTACATAAGGACATAGTTGTCCCTCTGTCTTACCAACTCCAGAAGCTACCTCCTCTCACCATTGCTCAGCGTAAAGTCTAGAGGCTCATTAAATTTCTACGATAACTAAGCAACCGACCGACAGGGAGCATAAATGCTCCCCGCCTTAGCAACTGCAAGAAGAAAAGCTACTTCACCTCTAGGCGACTCAGCAACAACTGTTATGTAGCGATTTTAGTTAGTTTAGAATTGTGGATTAATATGTAGTTAATTGCAGCTTATTTGTTAATTAATTATTGAGTGGGTAAAATTATATGCATTAATTTATTCTTATTCTAAATTTTTCTTCACTAGTTGTGCCGCTTACGTTAATGAATCAATTATTTTTATGCGAGTTAAACAGGGTTCTCATTCTTACAGTTACGCGTTCTGACAATAGGAAATCGGTTGCTTTCTGCGTAATATTTGAAATTTAAAAATACTTCCTTTTTATTTATATGGATGAAATTTATATCAATTAGAGAGAAAAAAATTTAGCTTTCTTATGAATCTACTTTCATGACTGTACGTCGCCCCGTTGGAGAATTATGCCCATTCAATTGTTAAAATTGTTGAATTTCGCGTCTAAAGTTTTATTTTGCTAAAAGGGTGTTTTTTCGAGCACTTTTCTCCAAGGTCGTGTTCAGCGTCCGGTCAGTTGTAAGGTTGTTACATTCTTTCCCTCACCCCTCTTCCGTTGGCGAAGGGGGTGGCGAGGGTGGAATTTTTTTTGGTGTGTAAAGGGAAAAACTAGGTTTTCGCAGCACTGTTTTGTGTTTGGCGAGATTTGCATACTAATTCACCAAATTTGGTGAATTTCGAAAATTCTGGACTCTGGACGATTAAAAACTGTACGCAAGGCCATTCTCGCTCTTTTTGCCTCGGATTGCAGCTGTAAGAAAGACTCGCAATTTTCCTTCCTTTGGAAAAGCCGCCATGTTGACCCAGGGTGTCCTGTAGTGGACATGTTCAAAGCTTGCCCGGAATAGAAAAGCCGCCTTCGGCTGGTTGCTGGCTCCCATTGAGGAGGAGATGAAGAATAAGAGATGTACGTCTAAGGAGATCTGTTGAACATCTACTCCTCCGCACTTTACCATCCCTTTTTTGGAGTCTAGAATGTTTTTTTTCCTCGAATCAATGCATTAACACCATAGTGGAAGTCACTTGAATCCGGCTTCTTCCAGATCGGTCACTTCGAAACCATGCGAGTACTACCATCAACTCACCAGGATGAGACTGATCTCCAGCAAATGCTGGCAAGATTTACGTTCAGTGGAGAGCCTTGTATATCTACATCAACCTATTGGTCGTCTGGGAAAAGATTTTATCAGATAAGTCCATACGTTTGTCCATAGCTGTAGCTTTTTGTAAAAGTAAATCCAGATTTAAAATTTTAATGACAACCGACACCTTTGGTTACAATGGGTAACGCTTAATTAAGCTTCAAAAGTTTTTTCTACTAGTGAGTTCAACTTTTTTTTTTGTTCTGTTCCTCTTTTCACCTGAAATTTTAGTACAGCATTAAACCTTAATTCTGTGAACATGTATTCTAAATAATAAGGATAGTTAAATTCACACAAATATTGGAAGGGATTTGATTAATTGAAGAAAAATTTCTAGTTATGATTTATTAGAGTAATAATATGTATATTTAATTTCTAATTAAATTCTATTTAACTTATTTGTCAAGAGTTTTTCTGTTGGATCTTAAATCCAGGCTGTTTAGTTAAGCAATTGCTGTGCTTCTACTCTATTTAGGACCTTTTAACTTTAACTTGGGTTGTAATTAAAATTTATATAATGAATTAAGACAGAGATCTTAAAATTAGTTAACTTATCTATATTTTACTTTTTACTTTTTAAGTTGCTACTACTTTTGGTTGAGAATTAACTTTAACTTTTGCAAGATAAGGAACAAATAAAAATTTAAATTCTACTTTACCTTTAATTGAGTAATTGAATGAAGGAATAAAAGTACTCATTTTTCTCCAACGGGACTACATGAATATGAAATACTTTCTAACTGCCTAAGGGATTACTTAATTGATGTATGTAATTTTCTTTACCTGTGTAAATTAAGAAATTTCTTTTGAACGAAGTAATTTTTATCAATATTGGTAAACACTTAAGATACCATGCTCGGTGATTCATTAAAATTTCCTTTTTGTATTTTTATGCTGGCCAGCAGAATTTGATAACTGCATATAAAAATTTAATATTTACGGTGAAATATTTTTTAGATGTCATCTCGCTACAATACTGAAAATATAAATATATAATTAGTTCTAAATGCATTTTTTATATAGTTGTCATCCCGGTACCATAGTCGAAAATTAAGTTGTAAGATTGAATGTTCTTTTTTTAGTGCTGAAATAAATATCCTTGGCTATATATATATATTTGATTCAGAGTATTTTCTTATGATGTCTTGTGTAATGTTTTTAACACCAGTACTCCTCCTTGGTCTTAGGGGTTGTTCGGGTTAGTTCTTTTAGTAAAACTTAACACAACGCAGTAAACAGTTTTGGTCTTTTGAGATTATTGTAGGCAAATTATTTAATTTCAGGTTATACTTGTAACAATTAGTAATTTTGTAGTATTTAGCCTAGTATTTAACGTCTGGTACCCATAAGGGCCAGAACACAACTGTCTCGTACTGTAAGATCTCCCGTCACAAGAAGACACAGGCTACCACAAGACTCGATTTTAGCCCCCTCATTAGAGACCAAATTTCCATTTTTTTCACCCAAATGACAAAAACATGCTAATTGAGCATGCGCAAATGTTCAAAAACCCGGAGCCAAACCGGACACTTAAATCGCTAAAACATTGACCTTTCCTTGCAGGTGAAACGTTAAACCCTCTAAATTCCTTACGTATGCAGTCTACTCAAACCAACAGGACAATGCAATTTTCTTTCTAGAATGTTCTACGGAAGTGCGTCAGACCCTGAAAGATGACACAGCAAAATTCACCCCTCTCTTGAATTCTTTCATAAGGAAACGAAGCTTTCTTGGTAAAAATAAAATAAAGGAAAAATATCATTGAAGCATTGGCCTTTTTTCGAAATACAAAAATATTAATACATTAAATCACTACTTCACAGAATTAAAAGAAACTATTCTGATTTTTCCTAGAGGGTTGTAACTTAACTTTATTTAGTTTCTCAGACGAGAATTCGAACAATTATCAACACAACACAGGTTTCTTCGTAAAAAGAGATTGCCCGTTATACCACGAATATACCTAAAAACTAAAAATATAACTTGAAATCATAGATACAAGCGGAGCATCATACGCCGGAATATACGGTACTTGTCCAAATGAAAATATTTTATATTCTTCATGTCTGCCTCAAAATTTTTAACGACGTTCAATTTAGCAAAACACCAGAGAAGCCAGCAGCCATAGCCTTGGATCTGAACTGAGGTGCTTGAGGAGGCATGGATGTTTGTAAATACATACTTGTTTGAGACATGAGGCTCTTAAAAATCTGTGTCGATCATCTAATTTGATAACGTGTTATTTTGTGTTTGAAATCTGTATTGTCACGCCTGTCCTTCCGTTTTCCCCAGAATTCAAATTAATTGGCATGCATTTAGAGTGATACTTTGAAATTCGTTTTGAGATATGTTTTGAGTCATAGCGAGTTCTGTCACTCGTTGACCACATTACTAGGTTTGCTATATTAGATGCTAATTCCTATCTTTGGACTCGTATTACATCTGCCGATAGTTGAAATTCACACAAGTTCTGAATCAACTTCGCGTAAATTACTCTGTGCAGCATTTGGCTATTAGTCTATTTAAATTTATGCTTTACGATTGACTTGCATATTTTGAGTTTCCCTCCATAAATCCTGGTGGAATTGTGAGCACAAAACGTGCCTTCTGTTCATCTATTTCAGGTTAATATAAAGGGACTTTTACACGCTTCTTCAATCTCTTTGGTTTTTGAGACTTACAAATAAGTTGCTTAATGTCTGTCTAGTTTAATAGTAGATGATAGCCAAAGGAGTTAAACTTTAGTAAATTTTTACCCGAGAGTCCTCTCAAGAGGTTGATGACAGGTAAAGAGGACAGAAGACCCATGAATCGGTCACCTGGGGTGATGCCGCATCCGAAATGGGACAATGCTAAAGAAACCCATATTATCAAGTATAAGATGCTCAAGGTCTTCGTCAGCAGAAAATGCCAAGCTTTTCCTCCCAAACGCGATGAATTCATGAAAATCTGATCTGGAAAATGCAAGAAATACTCAAGGTAGCGAACATAACAATAAAGGAATGACAAAAACAATATGTGAGATTCACAGTTTTGTGACTGATAAAGACGTAAACGACTGCATATGGTTTGGTGTCAAAGTCCACGTCGATATAAACATATCTGAATTCTAGACATAACTAGCAATCCTTATATTTATCACTCTGTTATGCAATTTCTACTTCAACTTAAAAATATATTCTTTCATTTTTTGAGGGGTTTCTACATTTTTAAGAAAGGAGATTAATAATAATAAAAGTTCTTTTTCAGCATGTTGCCTTGGAATGTTTATAACTCAAGAAAATCATTTATTAACTTAGTATTCTTTTTATTTACAGTATTTTATGATTCCTAGTAAAATCTAGAGATAAGAAATATTGAAAAGGCATTTTAGTCTAGAAGTTTCACTAATGACTTTTCCAATATAATGACTTATGTTGGAGTTCCAAATTAAATCTGACGCCAAATAGTTTGCTTTCTTGACTGGTAGAAATTCCCCCCCCCCAAATCTAATCCTAGTTAAGTTTCCTTTTCTTATACTTACGAATATTCTACTACGTAAGCATCAGCGCATAATACAGGGGGTTTATAAAGTCCCGAACCCATTTTGATGTTTAATAACTCATAAAATAATAAAGATAGATTAATATTAATAACATAAATGGTTAGATAGACTCAAAAAGTTTCATGACCCTTGTCAATGAACTTCCATGTGTGCCCCCTTCGTCGCACGGAGAATATCAAGTCGATATTCAATTTCGCGCCAGGTACCGGCAAGCATGACGGTATTCACAGAGGCTATTGCGGTTGTAATTCTGGCTTTTAGGTCATCAATGTTCGACACTCTCCTCCTGCAAACGTTGTCCTTTACAAATCCCCAAAAGAAAACGTCCAGCGGCGTTATATCAAGTGATCTGGGTGGCCAAGGAATTGGACCTCCTCGCCCAATCCATCTTCTAGTAAAATGGTCATTCAAAGAACTACGAACGATGGTACCCCAATGAGGTGGTGCACCATCTTGTTGCAAAAAGACATGTGGCTGAAGCTCTTGTAGTTGTGGAAATACGAAGTTTTCCAACATTTTTAAGTATACGACTGATGAGACCGTCTTTTCTGTAAAAAAGAAAGGCCCAGTGACTCGGTCGTGCATTAGTCCACACCACACATTAAACTTTGGGGAATCTCTTTGTGCCTCGCGGTATTCATGGGGATTTTCAGAACCCATATGCGCACATTATGACGGTTAACAATGCCAGAAAGATAAAAGCCTGCTTCGTCGGAGAACATTATGCGCTTAAGAAATTCAGCATCATCTTCTATCCTCCGGAAATTGAATATCGACTTGATATTCTCCGTATGACGAAGGGGGCACACGTGGAAGTTCATTGACAAGGGTCATGAAACCTTTTAGGTCTATCTAACTATTTATGTGATTAATTTTAATCTATCTTTATTATTTTATGAGTTATTAAACATCAAATTGGGTCCGCGACTTTATAAACACCCTGTATATTGTAACTATTATCAAACGATAACTGTAATCTATTGTTTCATCTATTTTGTATTGTTTCATCTATTTTGTTGTATTTTTTCATCTATTTTGTTTTAGTAAGCTGTTTGTGTTTTGAAACTGAAGCTGCTTGTGAAGCTGCTTTTGTTTCATCTATTTTGTTTTAGTAAAAACAAAAATTAAATTACAGCTACATTGCAAATTTTGCAACTGAAGCTGTTTGGGAAAATATCATATTTAATTTTCCATCCTTTGTTATTGAAACGGTAAAATGTTTTCAACAATGTAATTAATATTCTATACTTCACAAATAAAAGTGCATTTCTAATTGTACCGTTTTTATCAAGTTTCTTTACTGGATTATCAATAAAAAACTGGTTTTTCTACAGAAAGCTATATGTTAACATTTCAATTATTTTAGTAAGAATTTCTAGTTTTTTAAGAATATAGAAGTATATAGAATATTTATAGTATATAGAAGTCTAAAAAATATCTACTTTTTATCAAAAATGCATAATTTTTAGTAAAAATGAATCCACTTATTTACTTTTTAACAAAATTTGAAAAGATTATTATTAGAAGAATTTTCGACTAATTTTTATTTTTGATTTTTAAATTACTTTTCTCTGTAAATAAAAAAAATCTGAAAGTTTTCATATTTTAACAATCATCTAAAAGGATATTTTAAGGTTTTTTACGCTCCTGCTGGCCTCGCAGTCTACCAGTCGGTTGTTGCACTCATTCCTACTAACCCATTGCTTTTTGTCTTTATAGTTCACTATTAAAAGCATCACTTTGTTCGCACTTACAGCTCATGCAGTTCAATAGAAAAATTGAAAAACATTTTAAAAGCAGCATATGTTTAGAAATGATGATTAAGTGTTCAGTGTTAGAATACATTTTCCTACTTCTTTTTAGCCTTTTCTCAGTTTTTCGTTTTAAGGTTCAGTTTCCTTGATAACATGACTTACAAAGTTATTTTTGCTTTTTGTTTTAATTACTCTTTCTTGGGTTAACTTTGTTTATCAAATTTCATGTTCTTCGCACGCGCCTTCTTAGGTACATAAAATTCCATTCAACAGCAAAATCATAAAATATTTAGAAACAGTATATCCAATATTATACGGTGAACTGCAGATAAATATGTTTCTTTCCGTATAATTTTCCACTGCTCGTTTTCACATCGTTGAGTTTGCTAATAAAAAATTAACTACATTTCTATAAAATATGAAATATAAAATTCGAAATTCAAAATTCGAGCATGTAGATGCACATGCTCGGTTGGAGAACTACGTTATTCAAAATTAGATAGCTCTAGGCATTGCCATTTTTTCATAGTGTGAGCAATGTACATGCAGTTTCTTCATTATTTAATTTCTTTAAAAATAATATAAAGTGCCTCTCAGCCGGGATAGTGGTTAGCGACGCTGACTGCCATACCTAAAAGCCCGGGTTCGAATCCCGGTGATTTGCATGGATATTTGTAAATGTGTAGTGTCTTTGCGGTATGGGGGCACTCTAAATATGCAGCTAGTCGAAATTCCTCTAGAGAGGTTGTGGTAGGAGACGAGGGGTGGGTGGGAGGCCCTCGGACCCGTCCCCGCGGTGTGCTCTCCATCAAAATTGGGGGAGGAAGTGAACAAATTCGTAGTGTCACCTGTACTATGACGAGGCTCTTGCCAACGAT
>KK120181.1:133699-180235 GCA_000611955.2 Stegodyphus mimosarum | reverse complement strand
GTATACAATTCTTCAAAATCCTGAATATCTACGTATATACTCAGGATTTGAAGAATTGTGGCAAATTACAACTGGTGAATGTCTTTCCAACGACGATCCTAAAAAAATAGTTTAACCACAAGTGCAAGAATTTAAAGAAATCAGCGTTTCTGAAGATGAGAAGCAAAGAGAATTTTCAAAGAATTTTTTAAAAACTGTTTAGCCGTTATAATAAAAATTACAGTTAATTTTATACAAAATGATTTAAATTCTGATAAATGTTCAAAAGCAAAACGAAGTGTCATTGATGAGATATGTCCCATCGTGCGTCTCACCTGAAGTGCAGAAAAGAACATGTAAAGACAAACGACGTTAAGATGATTCCTTCACATACCCACACATACCGCGGAAATGACACACAGAAAAAAATGGCAAATGAGGAAGAACTTTCTTCATAAGAATGATCGCTTCTTTACTTGAACCTTTTTTCATGAATGATTTATGAATGTTTCATGAATGAATAAAAATTGATATTAGGAAAAAATAAGTCTCTAATTAATGTAATAAAAGATTATTTAAAATTAAATGTTACAAAGAAAATAGTAATTTTTTTATTCTCTCCTTTATTTCACGTATTTCTATTATTTACCTGTTAAGATGACCTCGTTTAACGCTGTTTCGGTTAGCGCTGGATCTTATTTTGTAAAGTATCCCCCGTGTTAAACGGTGTCTTAATGCAATTTTAGTTAATAGAAGTCCTTAACCAGAAATGAATTCTTACCTCGGACAGATTTTTCATAGTTTCAGGGGAATGAATTTAGTCTATCATTAATTGTAAATTTATTATTTAACTTGCTATTTATTTTTTAATGAATTACGGTGAGGTAAACGATGGCATCTGCCAAAGGGTCGAATGAAAGATTTAGTTTATGAATATAAAGAAATACTTTTATTCAGATTTGGATATTTTTCAATACATTGTATATTTTTTTGTTTATTTTATACAGTATGTTAAAAAATCTGAGCCTGTGTGCATTTCAAGTTTTGGATAGGAGGAAGGGGAAGGATCTTCTAGCAAAGTGGTGCATGAGACTGCTTTAGAATCATAACCTTGTAATCGTACAAAAAATTCTTTTAAGTACAAATACTTTTACTTTCAATTACTCGTACTTCAAATAATATTGCGAGTTGCATACCTGCCTACGTTGAACCCTCTAAGTGTTTTCTGAAACAGGATTTTCATAAGATTTCCATTTAAAAAAAATCAATATTTTCAAAATAATCTGAGCACGAAAATGCCTCACGTAATCATTTAATATCATAAACACTTTTTTAATGATATTTTATTTTTAGTTCCATATAAATGCAAATCTTTCACTCGTCAATTTATATACGGCCCCTGAATATGATACTTGAATTTCATATAAAAATATCTTGGTCAATTTTTGCCGTATCCAAATTAAGCATTTTGTGTTTTATTTTTCATAACGAGTACAGAATTTTCCTAAACTAAGTGCAGGAACCGGAAGAACGTGTGAAAAGTTAGGTATCGTGTCTGGGACAAAATTATTAGTCCAAAGGTGCTTTGTCCCTGAATGATTATTGTTTTCGTTTCGACATTTTGCGTCGGAAACATTAAATGTGGGTTTCCTTTTCAAATTGTTGCCTCCAAATATTGCAGCCCTGTATTATATTCAAAGAAAGTAAATAATGAAGAATGTGCATAAATGTATGCATTTTTCTCACATTGTGATAAAACGACCGTACCTAGAGCCATCGAGTTTTGAATGACGTAATCCTCGACGAATAGGGGCATTTGGAAGCCCAAATTTGAAATTTGGAATTTGTTTTATTATCGATTTCATATTTTGTAAAACTTAACAAATTTTTAATTAGCAAACGCAATCAAATTTTTAACAAATTTTTAATTAGCAAACGCAAGTATTTCAAAGCGAGCAATGGCAACGTTGTATAGAAAAAAACATTTTTATCTCCAGCGCGTGAGACTGTGTATCGGAAATTGTAAAGATATGCTCAATTTAAAATTACTTCGCGATATTGGTCTTGAACTGAATTTTATGGTTTAGGTGCGAAGAACGTGATATTTAATAAATAAAGGTAACACACAAAACGTTACAAAAACTCTCCTTTGGGCGCAATGTAAAAAATCTGAAATCTTTCAGATTTTTCTTTTTTAATTTTGAAATACAAAAACCTCCTCCTTTGCGTTATTTAAAAACATTTTTGTAATTGGAAGTATATATGTACTACCAACAGTTGGAAAGATAAAAGGACAGGGTAAGGACTCGTGGACAACGTATGTATTCCTCACCTAATGTATATTGTATATATTCCTTCTACGGTACATACGGCCTTTAAGGAAACATGTCACCAGATTTACAGAGAGTAGCTCTTAAGGAGTAGATGATCTTATCACATCATTAGTTTATCAACTCCATTGTATAAATCCACTGCAAAAAATAACTTTTAGGAATATACCAGAATTGCTTCTCGCTTGTTGAGCTTTCCTTCATCCAAATTTTGCGTTTTAATCATGCAAGTGTAAATGTCGTGAACTGTCTACTTATAATCACTTCCCAATTGAGAATGGAGCTGTCATGCGAAAGTGCTATATAACCCACTCAGTGAAGATGTATGGAGTGAGAAACGGCATGTTATGAGATATCTAGTGCGGCATAAAATATATCTAATAGTATTTCGAATAGCATCGAAGAGTATAATACTGTCAAAACTTCATTAAATTCACGCGATTAATTCTAATCTTAATTCAATTAAAACTAATCTCTTTCGAATATTTGGAAAGTTTAATAATCTTTCAATGCTTAACATACCAGTGATCAAGTACTGAAGCAGAAACTTTATGAACCTGATATTAAAACAAAAAAATTGTTTCTCTTCTTCAGTGTATGTTAAGTGGTATGTTATGGTTACGTAGCATTTAATACTACAGCATATCTCTTAGAAAAAATATTAAGGGGGCTCGTGTACCTTAAAAACCTTAAGATCTTCGAATATGTTACTGTTTCAAGAATTGGGATAACTTATTTATTTTAGAAACAGTTATTTCCAACTTTTCACAGCTGACTACATAATATAGCTGCTTTGGGAACTAGTAACCAGGACGCTTTTGTGGCCACAAATAGTTTTATAATTTAATCTGCCTTGTGACAAAATGTTTTATGCATTCGCGTCATGTTTCCACTTTGTGCGCACAGTTTAAAAACGTCTGTTGCATAATTTAATTCCATGCTTACTGTATAGCTTTTATAACATTTGAAAATTACTGTGAACCAAAAATCCTAAGAATTTCTGGTTAATTCTTATTTTATGCGCAGTTAAGGCATTTTATTAAAAATATCTGTAATGTTTTCATGCATAAAATTTTTTAACATTAAAAATATTCATCAGATTTTTGGTTCCGTTAGAAGATAGTGCTCATACGAAGAATTCCACGAAGTTTCAAATGTGTGCCATTAGCCATTTTTAAAATATCATGTGCGCAAGGTGGAAACGTGACGTGAACGCATAAAAAATTTTGTCACAAAGCAGATTAAATTAAAAAAATATTCGTAGCAAAACAAACTTTCTGGTTATTAGTTTCCAAAGCAGCTATATTATGTAGTCAGCTGTAAAAGGTTGGAAGCAATTGCTTTTAAAATAAATAAGTTATCCCAATTCTTGCAACAGTAACATATTCGAATAGCTTAAGGATTTTAAGCTGTACGAGCCACCTTAAAACAATTGTAATTATGCATTATTTAGGGGAAGATGGACAAAAGGATGTTATATTTCACAGTACCACTCCCATTATTCATGACAGAAATAGTCATAAGAAAACCAAGAAAACTAAATTTATTAGAAACAAAATACATTAAAATACAATATTATATTAAAAAAAACATTTAAAATACAACAAAATATACAAAAAATATGAAAAATACATATTAATATAGAATAAAATGTAACATTTTCACTATCGACCTTTATCAAAATGCATTGAAAATTGCGCAATTAAGGAGTTTTAAGAAATGCAAAAGAAGCAATGAATATGTTTCGTAAATCTCTGTTCGATATTTCCAGATTTTCGGTACAGTTAACTTCATTTCCGCCCCCTTCTTAACATGCCTCCGTGGTGTAGTGGTCAGTACACTCGGCGCGTATTCGAGAGATCCGTGGTTGGAATCCCGGTGAGGACATTGCTCATTCCTTCAGCTTCCTGACATAAAAAAAGCCTAATGTCTCTACACTGGCGCCCGAACTAAAAAAAGGTGGTGGATATTGATTCTCCACCAACAGGATTTGGCGACTGGGCCCCCTAATCCCCAGTCGCCCTTTAAGAAGGGTTTTTTTTAGGTATTTCTCCCGCTTTCTTAGCATGCCTTCATCGTATAGTGGTCCGCACGCTCAGCGCGTATTCAAGACGTCTGTGGTTAGAGTCCCGGCGAGGGCTTTGCTCATTTCATCACTTTCCTGCATCAAAAAAACCTAATCTCTCTACAAACTAAAAAGCCCGATTTCTTATTTTCTAGCCATACTTTCATAATACGTTGGCAATGCAATAATTGCACTTAAAAATATAGATGCAAATCGATGTAAGAACATACAAGATTTACGTGATATTAGACCTAAGCCAAATTTATTTATCATTAACTTCAAATCGATCAAGCTTAATGTCAAATCGATTATCTAAAATCCTAAGAAGTCTCTGTGAAATTAAAATGAAAATTCACAAATATGCATTGTCTCCAGAAAAGTCTTTATGCGACCTTACCGTTTATTTTCCATGTATTTTTCCAAATGCAAAAAATGTTTTAAGTGACATTAGTATTCTTGTTTTGATACTTATTAAATTTTAAACAAATTCGATCTTGAAAAAAATTAAGAAATGTATTTTCTTATGAATTCCCCTCATTACGAAAGATGGGGACTAACTCAAATAGTTTGTGTAATGAATCAATGATTAAATTTTTAAAGAAAGAGAAAATACTGAAAGGACTCAGATTTTTCTTCCGCACTGGATGGTTTGTTAATTTTTTTATGGCTCTTGTTGAGCTCCTAGTTTATCTACCTGCTCTTGAGCTCAAACAACTTTTTTTTTTTGGTCTTCTTAACTTTACTTATTAAGAGTTAAACTAAACTACTTCGTATTTATGCTACATAAAATTTAAGATTTTTCCTTTAAATTCCATGATACGAGATCAAAGCTTCGGGTGTTTTTTTTTCTGAAATTCATTATTTTAAGAAACAACTGTTAATTCACTTTCAAAAGCATCAATTATTTTCACAGTTAGTCTCTTCATTTCCTAAAGCGAGAGAGTTTTCTGTAACTCAGATTTTTCAGTTTAATATCCTCTTGGGTAAATTCCGTCAATTTCAAACATGTGGTGTATAATCTTGAAACGCTAGCCAGATTACATTCGAAAATTTATTTAAGCATGTGCATAACATAAAAACATTGGCGGTAATTAAGCCTTGAGATTAACATAGAACATTGATATTATTGCAAAGCAGCAATAACACACACCCACACACACACACACACGAAAACACATCTGATGAAATTTAAATTATAATATCCTACCAGAGGATTTGTTAAGAGTTTTTATGCGCTCGTTGACTTCGCAGTTTATTTATCTGCTCATGAACATACTCCTGCTGACAAACATTTTCTGGTCTTTTTAACTTTATAATTAAAGATTATTTTCACTGAACTTTTGCCACATGAACTTCAACAGCAGAACCACAATATTTTTATAAGCAACATAACTTTAGAATTCCAGATACAGCGTTCAGTGTGACAATATAAATTTTAGCCCAGAAGGGTTATTTTTTGCTAACCTCACATTTGCTACCAGTTTTACTTTTAAAATAACTAGGCACTGGATCGATAAACAGCCTAAAGTAGTTACTATAAAAAAATTCTATATGATAGTTTTAATAACTCCAACTGCTGTAAGCCGACGAATCCAGCTTGTAATTAATAAAAAATATAGAGAACTGTGTGTGTTGCTTTTGCATCCCTTAGTCTGTTAAATAGTAGGCAAACTAAATTTAAAAGAAAAATTAAATATGTTGTGCTTCGCCAAATGGCAACAGTAGTGCCTGAAAGTTAACAAAATTTTATATGCGATGTCCTTCAGATTTCAATGAAATGTTAAATGTTGCCATAAACTTAATTAATTTATTTAATTAATTGTTTCGTGTAACAATATTTCTTTTAAAATGATGCATAAAGATAACATTTGTTGGAAACATCGTTTTATCTGTGTTACCATTCTGTAAAAAACAATGCATGGCGATAAAATTTGGTGGAGCATTTGAAACGTGATACAGGTAAAAAAGTTAGGTTTTGAAACTAGCAGCAGCTCTGACTGAATAACTAAATTTGCTTACGGAAGCATATTAACTACATAATGCTTAGAATCTTTTGCTTGAATGTTAACATTTTCCGATTGTCAGGTTTATCATATTTGGGCTGCTGAACGGCATGGTGATTGCTAGGAGATAATTTCTACAGCGTTGTTTCAGCGCAGCAATTACAAACTTTCAGGGCAGATAGAGTACACCTAGATGATGGAAAATCACACAATAATGCATGGTCGGAAATGTTTTCCTGTTCTGGTAGGGACAACACAAAATACTAGAGATGAAGGATACGAAGAGGGTGAGAAAGCATGTTTATTATGCTTAGTACAGAAAAAAAAACAAGAAATAAGATTAAAAACAGACATCGAGCGTCATCAAACAAGACATTTGAAATTATCACCCCGGACCGTGATGCAGTCTTAACATCTCCGGCACAATTAAGATCTGATGTTCTGGAAAATACCTGACATGTCTCGGACATCCCCCAGCAGCTGCTACGATGCGTGCAACAAGTTCCTCAGCACTGCTAACGGGGGATTTTGTACACAAGTGTCCGGACGTATCACCAGAGGACGTAAGTCAATGCAAGTTAGCGCTGGCGATTTTCCTGTCCAATGCACCGGACCAACCCTGCCGATCCAATGTTGAGAATTCCTTGCATGTACGTAGCGTCATCTACCTCGTACAGTACCCTAAGTTGCCCCAACATTTTAGCACTTTTAAGCATAATAAAATGCTTTCTCAACCTGTTTGTGTCTTTCCTTTCTTGTATTTTGTGTCGTCACTATTGTGATAGAAAAGCGTTTCCAACCATGCATTGCATTGTGTACATCTCACCTGAAAGTTTGTAACCGCTGTGCTGAAACATCCTGTAGTCTGTATTCTATGTTGTGCGTTTGACTTCCATATAAATACTGAAATTTTGCATATGTCATTCCCTATTTTCTTAATTGCGATGCTGATAAATTTACCCAGTGCCTACTTCTTATGGACACCTTGGGTAACACTCTCAGTGAACAAACGCAATGGACAAAAAGATTCAGCAATTCTCGGTGAACGCTTTTGAGCGTTCACCGAGAATTCACCGAGTTCATTAGTGGGAAAATTGATCATATTCATATGATGATTCTACACTTTTTTTCCTATGATTTCTGATTTTGAATGGAACTGAAATGTTTATGTTGTATTCGATGGTGGGGTTTGAATGATATTTTTTCTCAGACTGCTTTTTAAGTCTTTGCTTAGTAGCTGTGTAAAATTTCAGGCATTCAAAAGAAGAGATTTTACCATAAAAACCAAACGAGGAGAAAAATTTATTTTATAAATATTCTGCAGTTATGAAATTGATTATTAACATTTCAGGATTTATAAAATAATTTATGTGGCACTAAAGTTTTAATTTAATATTCCTTAATGAAGTTCTTAACTGATTAAATTTTCTTAAGAACTAATAAGCTAATAGTATCTAAAATAATATAAATGAAGAGACTTTTATAGAAGGAGGAAAATTAGATGCAAATATACAGAATTTGTATGATCAGCCTTCTTTAATCTTTCAGTTAGCTGAATGCCAGTCCACGAGTAAATTTCAAATGCCGTTATTGATTTTAATACTCTAGAAAAAACATAAAAGTATAAAATGCAAATCTTCCGACTTAAATTATTGATTTTGTTTAAAACTATCAAAGAAAAGCTTCGGAAGTAATTATTTAAAAATTTAAGATTTCGATGAATTTACATTCTATATTTTTTGTGTGTTTTCCCTTTGTTTCTGGCAAAGGATAAACATCTTTTAATAGTTCAAATAATTTTCTTTCTCTTTGAGAATATGGATAAAACATTATAATTACGTATTTGAATCTCATTCTCTAGTTAAGATATTCAAAACTGTTAAGTAATTGTTACAAAATATTTTCCAATACTTCAGTTTCTTTGAAGAACTTTTATTGGTAAAAACTACAGCCAATAATATCTTTTTCAAAATATTTTTTTAACGTTTGCTAATATTTTATTTTATTTAATCTAATCAGTATGTTATGGGATCGAAAAAAGAATAAATGCTAAAATGGCAAACTCTGAATTTAAACTACCTTAGTGGGTGTTTTAATGCTTAGAATTTAATGCTACCTACTTTAAAGTGTCGACATAACTTAATTTTGTAATTAACATGATACTGCGCAAATAATGGTTTTAAATAAAATATGAAAACAAATGTAAGGAATGCCTGAAGTTTTTTTCTGTTCAATTAAATATTATCTTATTTGCCTAGATATTAATTGAACTTTGTTAATTGTAAGAAAAATATTAAAGAGTAAATGAAAACGTTGGAAGGACATTTATTTATTTATCTTCATTTGCCACTATTTGACAATACGTCTTTTTCCTTTTCCAAACCTTCTTTAGATTCTATGGCGTTAACTTCAATACAATGAGAATAATGTACAAAATAAAAATAAATAAATAAATGAACGAATTTTCTTTAAATTTGAGTAAGTACCAAATAAAAAATAAAGCAAAAATTAAATAAAATAAATAAGTAAATAGAAATATTTTAATTCAGAGAAAATAAAATAAATGAATTAATAGGGTTATACACTTGCAGCAAATACTCTTTTCAAAATTATTTTCGATTTATTTGAAGAAAAGCGTGTCCAATTATTTGGAATGATATCTAAACTCGTATACATCAAGCATTCTAAGATACCATCATTTTTAAGATACTTCCTTTTTTGACTGCTTTTGTTTGGACATAATGTGAATCTTACTGTCGAAGAAGTCATATGGAATGAAATCGGAACATCAAGAAGGAATTAATTTTCGACGAATATTTTACAGAAAATGTAGGCAAAACATTTGTCTAGCTAAGATATTTATTTGATATGGTTTGAATGATACAAGCATGCGCGAGGAAAGCTTTTTCAAATGTGAAATAGTGGTATATTAATAACTGCTGCAGTCGCTACGATGTTGAAAACAAGCATGCAAACGCGCATGTGCTATGTCTTACAAGTGCAGTGCATCATTTTGTGGGATGGAGTTGCATGGCTGTTGAATTTGGTTAGTCAAATCTTTCTTGCGCATGGTCAGCAACAGTCAGTGTTGGTTGTGAATGACTCTGGAGTTGTCGTCTAATCAGTGTCATCCAAACTCGATGAAAGAAAAATCTGGTGATCATGCAGATAAAGGCAAGATATCGGCACTCTGCAAAGCACGATGGGGTATAGCAGCATGGGGATGAGCGTAATCCTGTTGGATAATGACCTAGGAGTATTGCTCAAGAATAGCAGCACAACCGGTGCCATCATTAGTCTGAAGTATAAATTTGCTGTCAAGGTATGTAGGATAACGAGGAGAGTTCTCTTGCCGTCCTAGGAAATTGCTTCCCAGACAATAACGTCTGATGTAGGTCAAATGTGTCTACGCAACCGTTAGCTTGGTTCCAATCACTGACCTTGCATCCTTCTAACTAATATGCGACCATCATTGCCACCAAGACAAAAGCTGCTCTTATCTGAGAACACAACATATCTCCACTCCGTCCTCCAGTGAGCTCTAGCTTGACACTACCGAAGTCGTAGAGGATGGTTAGTGGTATGGCCCTTATAGAGTTTACCATAGAGTGATCGATCTATTAAAGTTCGATGTGTCACTTTATTGCCAAAAAACCTCAAATTTCTGCTGCAGATGCAGTGCGATGCTCAGGCATGTGGTGCAGGCATGCGGCGGATATGACGGTCTGCCCTTTGAGTGGTGACACGTGTGCGGTCGGACCTCCGGCTTTTGAGAGAGCATCTTCTCGTGATCACTGTTGCCAACAGACATGCATAGTAGAAACATCGGTGCCAAGTCTTCCTTCAATATTACGAAAAGGAAATCAGCTTCTTCGTAGCCTGCTGACTGGCCCCGTTCAAATTCAATAAGCAGCTGATAATTGTCTCCTTAAGGGCCGTCCACAGTGGGGTTATCTAGGTTAACGGAGTCTTCTAATATAGCCAAAGGAACTTCAAAACCAGTTTTTTCTCCTAGCAGAGCAAGCTGAAAAATCTGAAATTCATTACAGCAGAGCCAGTCGACAAACGGAACTAGCTTCATTCGCTCAGATAAACCCCAGTCTGAATGACCCTTTAAAGGCAATGTTGGCTCATATCTCTCTCACAGCGCCCAGTACGGAAGAAAATAAAATACAGAAAGTTTACGTAGCGCATTTCAAGCAAACGCGATTTGCATTAAGCACCACATTTTTCGTGCGAAGTTTGAATAGATGTCACCTTTTAGATGCGTAAACATGTCTCCCAGATTTCGTTTATATCGCACAAATCATTCTTGGTGTTACGATTTCATATTCCATCAGTGTATATTGTTACACTATTTTCCACACCTTTCGGCTAGAGCAGACATTTCAAATTCGCGACCTTATACGGTCCTTGTTTTTTTCTGCGACTCTCGTTTAACTTTTAAAAAACAATCAAATTAATGTTCTGAAACTCGCTTGCGCGGTATGTCTGAAAACATCTGAAAGCTGGTTGCAAGAAAATGATGCCACGTGTCTGAAGAAAAATAATGGCTTTTCCTCTACTACCCAGATATCTGTATGTTTCTAATGTATTTTAAAATAGTACACTTTTGGGAGGTTTTTATGTATTTATTTCTTTTTAAGTAGATCATTAAGTATGCAAATAATTTATTTTCTCCCTTGTGCACTATTATAGATTGATGATTGTTTGGCCCATTTGAGACGCTGAGTTTGATATGTCTGGGCTAGAATGCGCTCCTCTACACCAATGGTCAGTAGCATGCAAGAAGCTTAACTTTCTAAAACCTGACCCTCCCTCTTAAATTCTCATAATATAACCTTTAGGACGGCGCGATCCCAAACTCCTTTTCCTCCTCCTTTACTATTTCCTAATGAGAAAAGTCGTTAGAGTGGTCAGTTGTTTCCTCCATAGATGCAACATGTTTGTCGGACGCTGGACAATAGTTCAGAATCGGTTATCATAGTTGAGACTTTTTCGAGGTTTATTTTGATTTAATTTAAACTAAACTGTATTTATTTATTAAGAGCAAAATGTATACAATTTTTATATAATATTTACTATTTCTGATTGATTTCGATAATAATTTGTGAATTTTATGTCTTTCTTTTTACTAGAAATTAGGAATCAAGAACAGAACTTGACAAAATTTAACAAATATATGTAGAGGCCGTGAGCAAAGTCCTTGAATACTGGTAGTTCGGTCCGAGATTCGAATCCCGCAAATGGGCTGGCTGCATGAGCGTTTTCTTGTTTTCCTTATATGTAACTTGTTAATACGAGCCAGTTTCCCTTAGAACTGACGAAACTAAAAGAATAAATTTTGTTCTTCTAAACTGAGTGAAATAATCATAAACTGCAGCTTAACTTGAATTGCAGTACAACCATTACCACAATCTTGAATAGTTACATGCGAAAACATTGTTTCACGTATTTTTCCGCTTTTTGTTTCTGCTTATTCTTTTCATTAGCGAGCCATTAGTCAGCGCGTTTGCATTTGCTTTTAATCGTTCGTTCAAACGTTTTCTAGCGCCTTCCTAGAGTAAAACAAAGTTAATGTAATGTATTCTTACTTTAATACAATATTAAATACATATTTATGAGGAAAAACTATTCCGACTAACTGTACTTCTTCTTACTCAAAACTGCATCAATTTCCTAAAGAAAGATTCAACGGTGAATTTTCATCTCAACAGCTTTAGATTTTAAATGTTGATAAGCTTGGTTACTTGCACTTATGTTTGAACAGTTTTTTTTAAATATTGCTGTATAAGTTAATAATCTAATACATGCTTACAATAGCTGAATATACACTGGTAAAAAGAAACCAAAATCAGCACATCATAAATGGTTCTAGGTCCTATATTACAAGGAAAAGAATTCTTTTTGCCAACTAACAAAAAAGTGCAAGAAGTAATACTCGTAAGTGCATTTTGACAAAATAAAAAGTCCTTTTCCATTTCTGGCAGTAAACGCAAAAATACGAGGAAATGATATCGCTGTCAAGAATTTTCTGTTTGTAAAAAGACTTAGGCTGTCGAATACCGAGATAAAATATCTATGATCTGCAGATAAAATGCCATTCTTGTCAAATTTCGAGAGCTTCATTCCTTTTAATGCATAAATATACAATCAAAAGTCTCTATAAGTGAAATATATCGAATTTTACATACAGGATAGATGTCTAATTAATTGCATATAACAAAAAAAAGCGCGTAATATATTTCAATTAAGAATGTTTGTATTTTTCTGGTTTACTCTTATTTTTAATATAAATGCACAGCATCTCATATGTAATTGCTGTAAAACCTCCACAAATAATCTCGCAAGAATAAAATAAATGCTAAAAATATTTTTATGTCGAAGTTTCATAATATTTATGTAAAGTATTCAATAATTACTGATATAAAAATTTGAGGGAAATGTTACATAATATTAATCAATCTTTATTGTTGGCCTCAAAAGAGCGTTGAGAATCTTTAAAAAGATAAACATTGTTTATTGCAAATTAAAATTTATGCTTAAAAATCTGTATATAACGAACGAATTTATATATATGAATTTACTTTTGAGGAGTTGGTTACTTTTGCTCCAGATTAAGGATTTACTAGAAAAGGAGGATATTCACCACTCACCAGACAGAGACGATATATGTATACAGTGAGACTAGTAACGAGCACTGGTTCCGTGTAATTACTTGTGAGCTCAACTTGCGCGATGAAAGGTAAAATTTTGTCTGTTTAGTAATATAGATCAAGGATGCACCTGTCATGTGATAAAAGTTTGTTTCTTCAGTAAACTCGAGTATGATTATCGACATGTCATTATCTTTAGAAGAACAAGAGATATGCTATTATCTTTCCAATATAAGGAAAGGCGGCTTACAATAAGAATTGACATTTTCTTCTAGGAAAATGACATATGTATTTTCTGTAAAGACAGTGCAGCTGCTAAGCAATGTGGAAAGGATTTCTTTGTAATTTACGTGAGGCAAGGATACCATCGGTCCATATTTTTCCTTTGGGTAGAAGCACAACGGCACATATCATTCACGTAATTTCAAAGAAAGCGTAGTGTCATCGTTGCCACTCGGCTGTTATTAAATCCTCTGAGAGACAACCGAAAATATAAAGCAGGAAATTTCAAGACTTACTACTTTTATTTTGCTTATTTCCGTGCCCTAAGCTTCAACATTTCTGAAATGAAGACAAGAAAAAGAGACAGCCGAAAAATTTTCCTTTTTATTTAATCTTAATTTTTACATAACAAGGTAAGATTCGGAAACTTTGTAATAATTTGCAGCCAGGATATTCTTCTGCATATTGTATATATCGAAGCAAATTTGATATATTTCTTCCAATATTCTTTTCTAAAATTTCTGTCGAGAAGTACTGTAGTTTTCACTGCATTTAAGTTCATGTTATAGATGATCAAACAACTTATAGGGTATTTCTACCGCCTTCTTTTTATGCCTTCGAGGTGTACTGGTCAGCACGCTCGACGCGTATTCGAGGGGTCCGTGATTCGAGTCCCGGTGAGGACATTGTTCATTTTTCATTTCTCAAGCTCTAAAAAAAATACCTAATGTCTGTACAAACTAATTGCCTGAGTTAAAGATGCCCCCAATTCCGGCATGTCTGTGGTACTGTGAAGAGCTTCTCGATCTAAACAACATTTCGATTTTTTTCGTCGCATTTCATTTAGCGTGTTATGATGGTTGTCAGTTTGTCGGCAGAGGTAAACTCCTGTTTGATAAGAGTGTACGTTTTATTTTATCACTATTATTATTCCAAAGGGGCAGTTTTCTCAGGAGGACTGTTAAATTCGTTTTGGCATTTTACGTTGATTCACTAAAAGCGTTGTTTCACTTTTCAAATTGTTGCCACCAAATATTATTGCCCTGTATTATATTTAAAGAAATCAAATAATGAAGAATCTGAATAAATGTATATGTGTTTCTCGCCTTGTGATAAAACAATACCTAGAGCTATCAAATTTTGAATATTGAACGTTCCATCCGAATATGGGCACCTGGAAGCCCAAATTTGGAATTTCTTTCATTATCTATTTCATATTTTCCAAAATTTAACGAATTTTTGATTAACAAACTCAAGGATTTCAAAGCAAGCAATGGCAACGTTCTAAAGGAAAAACATTTTTATCCCCAGCGTGTGGGACTGTGTACCGGAAATTGTAAAGATGTGCTCATTTTAAAATTATTCCGCGATATAGCTTTTGAACTGAATTTTATGGCTTATGTGAGAAAAACATGGTATTTAATAAATAAAGTTAACACGCAAAATGTTAAAAAAAAACGCCCCTTTGGACGTAATTTAAAATCTGAAACCTTTCAGATTTTTTTTTTTTTTTTAGTTCATAAAACCTAGATACTTTTGAGAAGGAAAGAAGATTATCAAAATGAAATATTTTCAACGGTTAGTTGTATTTCTTAACTGATAAAGGCAAATCTTGCAAGGGAAGCGATTCTTAACTTGTGATGTTGGCCCCCTTAAGTGCGTTATAACAATAAATGGGGGGGGGCGCTAGTATATTGAAAAGAAAATATTATTGAAAAATTCATAAATTTACTGAAAAGGAAAGCCAAACAAAATGCATTCTGAGATAATAAAAATTAAATATATACTTACGTTGATAAAAAACACTTATAAGTAGGACTGTATCAGTACTATAAAATTTCTTTATTAATTATACATGCTAAATTAAAAAAAAGTTTAATAATTATTAGTGATTCCCTTGGGCCTGTCTTTCAGATCAATGTTCCTCTAAAGGAAGGTTTAATATCAGAAATTAACATTGAGTTGCTTTTCTATATTTATTTAAGATCTATATTTTATCTTCAAAGCAGATACTTTAGAAACTCCTGTTTACCACAGGTAGGTTAAACATTGCAATTTATATACGAAATGCAGTGCAGGAAACTCATCATCCACCCCTGATCAAAATTCAGACAGTGATTTATTATTAAATTATCTTTTGATTTTGCCATTTGCCGTGAAATCGTTCGAGATTTCTTCTTCGGCAACAGGGAGACCATAGGGAGTATTTTGAAATGAATTCCTAACCCACTCGTAACTTGCTACCGGGTTGTCGTCCGCAAGAAAATAATTTTTGGTTACAAAAGTAATTTAATATTTGCAACTATGTAAGTTTTAATACATTCATTCATATTTGTAAACACATCTAATTTTTTTGCTTTAAATTTCTGATTCACAAATCCAATTTCACAAAAGACGTTAACTTTAATTACTCGTATCCAGTCTATGTATATTTACTCTTTGGATATGGATATGGTGAAGTGTGGTAGACAACCACTGTTTAACCATTGGCAATGTGGGTGTTGTCCAGGCACTCTAATTATCCAGATACTTACACCCCACTGGGCGCACAGGAGACCTTGCCAGGCGTTGCTTACAATGCTTTGTGTTGGTACAATACCACAGGCAGTGCTTTTCTTTTTCCATTAAATATACATTGATGATCTCACAGTTGGCGCATTTTGCACTTACATGCTATGGAGGACAGCTCCAGGTCTGCTTACATACAATGTTTTAAGTAATATCTTCGTTATGTTATTCTATGTTGTGCTGCATAAATTAGTGCCTCTTGTGAACAGGAAGTTCTACTCTTTGGATTTGAGAATTCAAGGTATTTATTTTATCAAATAGGTCGACCAAGAAGCTCAATTTCATCATATATAAATCACCTCGAAATTTCTGGCCTTCAGATCGATTTTCCTCATCTAGAAAAATGGCGATTTCATCTCTCAATTTAGGAACACGTTGCAAAACCTTTTGACGTAATAACTATGTTGCCTCGTAATAAAATAGTAACGCTGAATGTATTGTATGTTCTTACGAAGGGCAGAAAAGATTCTTGATTTCAGGGGTCTCATTTTTATATAATTTACTGTGATTACAAGCGTCGTTAGTATAATATTCAAACCAGGACTCATTTCTTCGGAATCCAAAGCTTCTCTGGGGATCATGCGAATATGTTCAGATACACGACGGAGAATTTAGTTTCATGTGTGTTTATATGCGTTGGAATCTTCTCGACATTGAACAAGTACCATCGGTGCATATTCCTATGCAATTTTGTCTACTCTGTGTTTCCCTCGTTTATAAAATCTTTTAAGATATCACATAATACGAGTCATGTTGCTTTGAGTTCTATTAGTTTGCAGAAAAGTAGTCCCGCTACTGGTATCACAAAGTCAAACATTGGCAAAACAAATTAGCATCTGTTTGTCACCTTACAAGGTATTTTCTCCCTCCTTTCAGCTTGCCCTCGTGGTGTAATGGTTAGCACACTCGGCGCGTATTCCGAAGTTAAAGTCCGGGCGAGGGCATTTCCCATTTTTCTTGTCTCCTGCTTTAAAATAACCTAATGTCTCTATAATCTTATCAAGTGAATTGAAACAATTTTTCGGAAACATCCCGAAACGCTGATGCTGTACATTTTCAGCTGTATTACTAATTCGACGGACAACAGTGTCATTTGATAGAGGTATGGACTGCAATTGTTTGGCAAAATTATCTCCAAACCTAATTTCTACAGTGTCCATTGCATCTCGCAAGATAAGCTCTTAACCAATGGTGTGAGATTTTACATATCTCAGATGCATCTTTCTTGATCTTTTTCATTTGCAAAAAAAAGATCTGCATGATCTTTGCAATGCAAAAAATGCATGAAATGAATGCAAAAAAATGATCTGCATTCATTGAAAAAAATCTGCATGATCTTTTTCATTTGCAAACATTTTTTTTTCTCCCGGCTTCTTATGACGCTTTCGTGGTGTAATAGTCAGTACACTCGGCGCGTGTTCGAGCGGTCGGAGTTTCGAGTCAAGGAGAGGGCATTGCTCATTTTTCATGTCTCCTGTTTCCAAAAATCTTAACGTCTCTACAGTGGCGCCCGAACGAAAGAAGGTGGTGATTGACGATTCTTCACCACCAGGATTTGACGATCGGGTCCTCTAAACCTCAGTCACCCTTGGCACGTATTGGAGAGGTACGAGGTTCGAGTTCCGGGGAGCATTGTTCATTTTTCACGTCTCTTGGCATAAAAAATCCTAATATCTCTACAAAATGATGTCTTTTCACATGATTTTAATTTTAGTTTGAAGAACTCTTTGAAGTTAACGTAATACACCATGAAGCGTTTTCAAATGCCGCTTACGTTTCATGCTGTCTGTTGCCAAACGTTTGAACAAATGGCACTCGGGGGGTTTTCTTCTTCGTTTAGTTCAGTTAACATGGAAATTACAACATGCACATTCACGACACAGCCTTTAACGGCAAAAGGATAGTCTCGACTGTGATAGAGTGGAATTGATCGAGGTACAGAAATTATACAGTTTGCGTCGCGGTCGCGTAGACGTTCCAGAATTTTCGAGACAAATCGAAACTTGAGAAGCCTAGAGAATGTCCGATATGGTGGACGTAAGACAGAGAACAATAGAGAGACATTAATTCTGGTTCTGTCAATGCAGCGGATCGGTGTCTCCAAATAGTAAAAAAACATATTTATCCTCAATAATTTGTAAGGTTGGTTATTGAGGTCGAAGATAGCTTTAGCATAAAAATACTCAAAATACATTATTATTGTAAGCAATGTTATTGTATAACAGGGGCGTGATGAAAATTTGAAAATTGGGTCGCAAATACTGAAAATCTGAGAAACTCTGGCCAAAGGGTATGGAAGCACTCGTAAAGGACTTTCGGAGGCAAACTGACTCGTACATGCATGCAAAAATAATCACCAAATCCCAATCACTGGAAAGAAACCCGGAAAGAATTACGGCTTCGGATCTATTTTAAAAGCTGATCCTAGAGGTATATACATATTTTAAATTAAAAAATTCTCAAGGAAAGGTTTAAACATTGTTCATAGATGAGTTTTGTAAACACAAAATTAAACTATTTATGGTGACAGTACAGAAAAGTTCTAATTACTGATGCAAATTTAAAATTTGGTTTTTTAAATTACACACTGGCAAATTTCAAGAAGTTAATCGATAACGAACTTTATAGCTTAAATTTCGTTTAAACCTATTGCAACTTTCACAAGTAGGTGTTTTCTAATCATATTTGTAAAAGAAGTATGGAACAGAAGTTGCTGTCTTTGGATAAAAATGGCTTCGTATTGCGTGAAAGTCATTTTTAATTCTTATGAAAATGAAGGGATACCTTTCTTCCGACGCGAATTTTATCGCAGCATTACTTGAGTCCAATCTACATTTGCCCAGTCGCTTAAAATCCGCTTATTCCAGAAATTCTTAACAGATTAGATGTCATTTCAATATATTTTTTTTTTAAAAATATTAGTCCAAAGGGGCTTTGCCCCTGAAGGACTATAGTTTTCGTTTTACGATTTTGCTTCGAAAACATTAAATGTCGGTTCACTTTTCAAACTTTTGCCACCAAATATTGCAGCCCTGTATTATATTTAAAGAAATTAAATAATGAAGAATGTGCATAAATGTATGGATGTTTCTCGCATTGTTATAAAACGACGGTACCTAGAGCCATCGAATTTTGAATGACATAATCCTGCTGCGAATAGGGACATGTCGAAGCCAAATTTTGGAATTTGGAGTTTGTTTCATTATCGATTTCATATTTTGAAAAACTTTAACAAATTTGTGGTTAACTCAGGGATTTCAAAGCGAGCAATGGCAAAGTTGTACAGAAAAAACATTTTTATCTCCAGCGCGTGAGACTGTGTATCGGAAATTCTAAAGAGATGCTCAGTTTAAAATTATTTTGTGATATTCTTCTTTACCTGAATTTTATGATTTAAGTGCGAAGAACATGATATTTTATAAATAAAGGTAACACAAAAAATGTTAAAAAAACGCCCCTTTGGACGTAATTTAAAATCTGAAACCTTTCAGGTTTTCTTATTAAAGTTTTATTTCATTAAATATTTTATATAGTCTACACCTATCGAAGGCAGAGCTCTTTCTGGGAGCGTGGCTGGAAAGTTCGATTACTAATTCAGGGAACGAAAGAATGCCTGTAAGATTTTCGCTTCCATACAAACTCTGACATTATTTACTGGCAACATTCTGACCATTTGTTTTGTAGGGTCATTAGGTTTTTTTTTGAAGCACAAGACAAGAAAATCGTGCAGTGCCCTCGCCGGAACTCGAAACTGGACTACACGAATTCGCGCCGAGTGTGTACCATTATAAAATGAAGGCATGCTGGAAGGAGGGAGAAAATACCTTACATATTCCCCCTGTTTTTTAAAGGGCGACTGGGTATTAGAGGAACCAATTACCAGATCCTGGTGCTTAGGAATTATTGTCCACCGCCTTTTAGTTCGAGCGCCACTTGTAGAATCATTAAGTTTTGTTAAAGCAGGAGACGTGAAAAATGTGCATTGTCCTCGCCGGGACTCGAACTTGGACCACTCGAATACGCTTAGAGTGTTCTATCGTTACGCCATGAAGCCATTCTGTTAGAAAATACCTTATAGTTTGTATATCTTATTACTTTATGTGCCATATAATACTTAAAAAAAAGATAAACTGCCGGGAGGTCGTAACAAAACATGAAATAAATTGATATGTATCGGGAAAATTGACTATCGTTTTAAAAAATGGATTCATTATTTACCCCCATGTGTAGAATATTCGCGGGGATTAGCTTTATGCCGTAGATTATGTCCACGTACTGAACGTTTTAAGTATTAAAAGATTATCAATAAATTTATTGCCGAATAGCATGGATAAATCTCATTAGAATGCTTTTATTTATTTTATTATGAGATAACGCTCAAGAGCTATCTGCTTAAGAAGAGGTTTTTCTAAAGGAAACTAGCTCGTATCCACGTTACACGTGGAGAAAACAAGGAAAAAGTCAATGTAACCAGCTAGTTACCCAGGTCTAACTACCAGTATTCAACGAATTTACAGTTCCGCCATTATTGGGCTGTCATGTCGTAACTTATTATTACCTATAGAATAATTTTAGTTTCAATTTTTACTCTACAAAGAATACATAATAAGTTAAATAATATTATATATCAGAAAAGTTTCACCTTCAGTTTTCAAAGTGTTCCAATAAAATTATTTATTTTATTAATAGAAAATTTGAACATAGAAGCGCATATCTGTGATCGATATTTCAGAAAAAGAAGTTTGTCCTCAAATATTTCCGAGCTACGTATATGAACATTAAACATATCATTTATGAAAAAGAAAAGAGCATGAAAATGAAGAAAGTAATTAATTACTGAGTTTTTGATTACTTTAATTATATTAAGGAATATATTTGAACATGTTAAAACAAAGGGAAGCTAAATTAAAGCTGAATGTAACTTATTTGTGGCAGGAAAAGAAAAGAAAGTCAAAGATAATCATTATTATAATGTGCTGCCGATAGTAACAGCTTTTCACAAATTTCATTAAATGCAAAATTACAGTTTTTAACCTTCATCTCTTATTTCTTTTTCTGAAGATATGCTAAAATATACAACACTCATTTTATGAATTTTTCATTAACAGAAAACTTTCGAATATTTTACGATTATTAAATGAAATCAATAGAAATTTCGGAGAAAGGTTTCTTAATTTACAGTAATGTTAAAAATCATTAAAATGAATATTTACTCAGAAGAAACTAAATCTCGTCATAAAAGAATTACGAAATGTGGCTAATAAATTCTCTCGTGATTCCATTAAAACATTAAGCTTTTCTTTTGAAAATTCATTGCTACTAAATATCGTTCAATTTAAATCAAAAACGTAATATTTTTTTTCTATTGCTAATCTAAATTTTCTTTGAAATACTTTCAAATTATTTTAAATTATGAGGCATAAATTATGAAACAAATAAAATATCCTTTTTTGTTTTAGATATTAGTATGCGTAAATCAATATTTTTATATTCATTTTGCCTAGTCCGAGAAATGCATTTAATAAAAACAGGAAAAACTGTGGACATTAAGATGGAAATTGGAATAAGACAACCAGTAATTACTTGCAAAAAATAATAATTTAAGGAATTAACGAAAATGAAATTCAAATTTTTAAGGATTTCTGGCATTCACAGAAATACTAGAAAGTTTGATAAACTGGGCATTCATTGTTAAAATATGCAGAAAAAATGCATTTTTCATTCATGAAACACGCTTTTGGATAATTTTGTTATTTTATTAAATATTGCTTTTTAAATAATAAAGCTTTTGCTTTTAATACGAACTTAACAAATGTAATTCATAAGAAAGGAATAAGGAGTAATATTAGGAATTAATTATTGGATTCAAAATTAATATTTTAAAAAATTTTTAATCTTTGCTTTTATTTAAAGGAGGAAGTGTTTCAAAATATAAAAGATTAATACCATGGTTTCATTATAAACTAACTCATATTTTAACTGGTCATGAGACATTTAAAAATTATGTATGTCGTTTTAATATCGTGACCAATAGACATTGCGCTTTCGACGAATATCATAGATATCGAGCATTTCTTATTGCACTGCATGTTATATGCGAGTGCAAGAGCTACGGTTAAGACGAGTTTAAGGCATCTCTCCATCTCTGGCCTCCTGTTTTCTCCGACCTGATCAAGAATTCTGAAGATTTTAGAGTCTTGAGCAACTTTATTTGTTGTTTTAACTTTTTGTATTATTATAATTTTATTATGTTATATTACATTATCATCTTTTTACACGCTATTCTATTACTGTTGCATTTTACCTATGTTTTATTATTTTATATCTTAATGCATATGTTATTAAATTGCATTGTTATTATTTTTACATATTATTTTATTATTGTTATATTCATTCCTTATAATATATTTTAGTATTTGCATTATTAAATATATTCCTTATTCCCTCCAGATCTAGATAATTGTACTGTATTATTGTTGTATTATATCTCTTTTGTATTACTGAGTTATTCGTTTATTTCTGTACGCTTCGTGGCATACCCCATGGAACATAACTAGCTCTGTATTTTTTTTTAAATAAAACTTAATTGATTTCTTAAATTAATACATAATATATATGTTTAATTCATTTTAAGTAAATGTGCTTAAATTTAATCGCCATATTTATTAAAATTCATTTTTCTCGATAAGTACTGATGGCAAAGTTACAGGCACTAAACCTAATCCTGTTGCACGTTCGTCTAGTACCATAGCATTGATAAAAGTAAACAAAAAGGCGTTAATGTTGAAATGTCTGATAATGCTAAAAACTTCAAAACACCAAGAAAAACTGTAAGGGCACTAAAAACTTCCACAGAAGTTAAACGTAAACCTACAAATGAGCATGATGTGTCTAATACATATGATATTCTTAATAATGTAATCAGTTCACATAATCGTGCACATAACTCTGTGTCTAATTGTAGTGATGTAAGTAATATAATGATAATTCTAACCATACAGGTATTATGATAAAATGCAATACTGATGCTAATAATAATAATAATAATACGTCTGATAATCTCAATATAAACATGCCGCACACTAGTGATAATTAGCAGGCTTCTAATGCAGTTCTAACTGCTCTCCGTAGCAATGGTTAGGACAGCAGTAAGTGTGAAATTTACAAATTTCGTAAATGACCTATCGACTAAATTAGCAAATGTCAAGTTTTTATGGTGGTTAAACGGTGAATTTTTTAAGATCTTGCTACAAACTGATAACGATCATAAGATTTTGAGAAATAAGTTTTGGAAAATGTAGTTGACCACTTCGTACTTTATTTCATCCTCAAAAGACCAATAAAAGATTTGCTTACATGTTTGTTATCATGGATACGATTGAAATTAAGACTGAGCTACAGAAGCTAGGGTATAATATTCATAACGATGTTCAATTAAAAAATAGAACTCGGACAAATTTATCAACTAACTGACTTATGCTATTTTAACATTCAAATTGAGAACTGCATCTCAAAATTTCAAGTCCCGCAGTGTTGCAAATGCCAAAAATGACACCACTCATCCGTGAATTGCCATGTAGCCCCTAGTGTGCGAAATGTGCTGGTTTTCCCAAAACTCAAAATTTTGATAAAATAGGTTGCCTGGAAGTACCAATGTGTGCCAGCTGAGGTAAGGAAGGGCACCCAGCTTTATGTATAGTTTATAAAAAATGCTTTCCTATAAGAAAACTTAAAAAAAAAAAAAAAAAAACTTTAACCTCAGAGATGGAGTCAGCTATACTCAAGCTGCTAATTCTCTCGAATTTCAACGAAAACTAAATAGGGCACCCGAACCTAGAGCTGAAAAATACAATAATAGTCCTGTTGTAGCTACCTAGGACCATGATAATAATGTGAAGGAATGGTAATGAAAATTCTGCCAAAGCGCCTGCACTTTAGCAGGTTTATTTGAACTCTTGAAAATTTTAACCGAATTTCAAAATGCTTTGACGATGACCTCACAGAAGTTACTCGAATTGTTAAAAGTAAATTATCCGCAATGCGGAATAATAATGATACTGGAAGGAAAATCAATTTAGTTTAATACAGCATGGAGGAAAATAACGGGCTAGATAAATCTAATTAAATTGTGGAGTGTAATAACCTGCGAATTGTAACATGGAAACTTGTTGGCCTTGAATTGTTTTTCTAATTTTTTTTGTTCAACATCTTCATAACAAATTTATTATTTTATAACAAATTTATTATTTTATAACAAATTTATTATTTCATTCATTATCTATCTCCCTCCCTCTTTTTAAATTCGGCCTCCCTTCTAAATTAGTATTCCAATGGAAAGAATCTTCTCTCCCGAATGGCTCAATCCCCTTATAAATTCGCCACAGTATCTCCCCTTCAATCCCCTTATGACTACCGGATATTCTTTGCACTCCTTAATCATTTGTTTCCTTCTAAACATTCAGCACTGTTTGATCAAACACATTCCTCGCAGTACATTGCCCATTTGTGTAGCAGCACAGGCTTGTAGTTTGAAATTTCAATTGACGATTTTTAGTTACACTGTCTTTCGATGGAATATGGGTGTCACAACATCGTGAAATGCTGCTAATCGTCAGTAATTGCTGTCGTTAACCTCACTGACGGGGCGTTGCTATGTTATTACTTCACTTATGCTCGGAACGTTATCAAGTTAGATAAGACAAAAACCCGAAGAAAAATATTAATAGCGTAAAAATGCTTTAAAAAGCAGTTCTTCATTTATTTTGTTCTCATTTACTGTACTTTCCCATAAAGTCATTTAAAATTAATATGATGGCGTTTTCTACAAAAGCATTTAAACCACAAAATATTTTACAACCAAAACGTTGAATAAGTGTATTTTTATCACATTTTCCCTCACTCGGATAACTTAGCGTTAGTATTAAGTCAGAAATGAAATCATATATTCCAGATTTGTGAATATCTCGGTCAATTTTTGTCCCACGGTAATCAAATTTTTTATGTTATACTTCTTACGGTAAGTATCAAATTTTCCCAGTTTTCAGAGGATCATATAAAAAATAAGATTTAAGTAATGCTGTTTTTTTTTGAATTTGAAGATATCAAATATTGATATCTGCATCATTTAAAACATTTTGCAATTAGAAATATATGCTAAAGATCAACGGCTGTCAATATAAATGTCGGATAAAAGACTGCTGCGGACAGTTTGTATAGAATAAAAACAGTTTATGTTTCACTCAAAATATATTTAACTACTAGTATTCCGCTGCTAATTCAAAACTTACAAATCAGTAAGTTAATAGATATTTTATACTATATGTGTATTAAACACTTTATTGCATCACAAAGCAAGCTGGAAAAAATCGGGTATTGCTAAGAAAATCATGTAGGAGAATATCTGCGTGTACAACATTTGTAGCAACTTTAATATTATTTATATTTATATCCCATGTTTGGATATGTATCGTCTGCGACTGTACTTGAATAAACATTGCATTATACAACATAAAATATTGTAGATGTTATGAGTCTTACTAACATTCACATATAAAAAACGATTTGGCAATAGAATTGAATATATATTACAGTAATAATGTATGATAGAATACCCGATAGAGATATCACATGTATCTATACTGTTTATGCCTGTGTGTGTGTGAGCATTAATAATGATATCGTGATTTTTCAGGTTTTCTAGACATCAGAATTCGTCTGGATAGTTTTCAGTTCTCCATTTTTCAAAAGGATTTCGAACGTACTTATTTGGAGGAAAAACTGCGAATGAAAACCAAGCTTTCAGTTCAATTTCATTTTGTTCAAAGATTAAATTTTGTTCAAGGATTGTTCTTTCTTGAAGCTTTGTTGATAAGATAGAGAACGATGCATTGTGTTGGAAACTTTCTTCAAATATTATGCTATATGTTTCAATAATTTTTGTATTCTATGTGTACTTTTATCTTACTTTAAATGTATTCTTATACATAGTCAAAAAGTTTTTCTTCTTTCTCTACGTTTTGCATATTGTACCACGTTTATGAAATATCTACAAAAACATCACCACATTATTAACATTGTACAATTTTCATCATTAAAATTCAGAACGTAATAATGAAATGAATACGAAATTTAATGCTATGCTCTAAATGCGGCAAGAAATCAGTGATTATTTGATAATAAATTTTTAATGAATACGAAATTTAATGCTATGCTCTAAATGCGGCAAGAAATCAGTGATTATTTGATGATAAATTTTATGTTAAGTTAATTTTATGATGTATTTATTAATTGAGATTATTATATTTAGTATAAAACAGTGCTGTTTCTTAATAGCAGCTCTCAAATTGGTTGATCATTCCAATTTGCTTACGTTAATCCTCACAAATAATTAATGTGAAAAAATTCTCAGTTTAATTTACTAGTTTTCTCAGAAAAGTATGAGTAAAGTTCTTAGATTTGTAATGCCGCTCAACTGGAATACTGGTTAGCGACGCTGACTGCCGTACCGAAGGGCCCGATTTCGAATGGCGGAGAAGGTATGGATGTTTGTATAGTGTCTGTGCGGCATGAGGTGGGGCACTCTAAATATGCGGCCAGCCGAAAGTCCTCTTGAGTGGTTAATGGTAGGAGAAAAAGGGTGAAAGACTCTGGACTGGTCCACTCCGGGGGTGCTCTCCTTCAATATTAGGGGCGGAACTGAACTAAATCGTACAGTTACCTGTATGGTGCTCTTGCCAACAACAGGCGCAATCTTGCAGTCTTGCCCCGATGAATTTCGTGGACTCGTTCTGATATTACTGTCAGACAAGTGAGATAAGTCACAACAATACATAACAGATTTTAATAGCTTCTCGCTCACAACCTTCTAGTTATCTATAAGCAGAATATCTATGGTAATACTCGCATTTTCAAGAACTATTCTCAGGACAACTCAAACACGATTTTAGAATAATGCTCGAGGAACGGAGAGAGTTTTTCTGTTCAGAGATAAGTAACATTTTATATAGGAAATCTCACTGACAGAAAGTAAAAAATTTAACTCTAAATTAAGACTTAAAAGGAAAACTAAACTCTCATACTGTAGAGCCTAAAGTTTCTGCCAGTCCTGAGAAATTCATATACTACATTCAAATCTTTCTGTTACACTCACATATGCATTTGATTATTGTATTTAAGAGACAAGCTCAAAGTCAGTTTCCATAAGACTTGCAGCGCTAATTTTTTAGAATATAACGTTGTTCATCCTGCTAAAGAGCCAGCCATGTGGTGAGGTAATATGCATTAAAATAAAATGAAAGATATTTTATTCTGGTATCTTCTTATACACTTTAGTAAAATAGATTTATGACTTAAAAAATTGTCTCCACCACCAGGTTATTCGAAAATGGCAAAATACTCGAGGAATATCTACGTAAGGAGAGGGATGCCTTCGGGAAGGACCTCCCAAGCGACGCTGGCTCGTATTCGAATTACACATGGGGGGGGGGTAAATCGCGAAAATTATCATGCAGTCAAATTATTCTCCTAGGCTCGAACCCAGGTCGAACTATTAACATTAATCATTCTTAATCACTCATCCACTGGTTGGGCCATCTCTGCAATCATCAACATCTTCCTAAATTGGAGACAGTTACAAACTAACGTTTTTAATTTGAAGCACAGTTTGAGCACAGAAAGAATTATGAAATTAAAATGAAGTATAAGGCTATTATTCAACAAAACATTGCCTTTGCATTTCTGAAGATTAAAAAAATTATCATTTAATGTCAGTGCCGCTTTAGCAATAATTCTGGATGAAGGTGATAGATATAGAAACTACTCATATGTGTCACAAGATAAATAATCACTAAAGGCAGAAGAAACCTCTTGGTGAAAGAGATAAACATAATAAATAAAACAGATATAATCAGCAGAAGCATCAAGAGAAAAGATAAATACCTTTCAACATACACTTACAGGAAAACTGATTTGGTGATAATTGGTGTTCTTCTCATGACAGCAGTTCTGTTACTTATTTTTGTTGCAGGGGCAATCTTGATAAATACGTGGAAGCGATGAATAAATGTACTAAAAAAAGAAGTACCAGATAAATTTAGCTATTATTAGATACTCTCTCACCGTTCTAGATCAAAGTGAAGTTAATATAATACATGGAATTTAGGAACACAAGCATTGATGGTTCTACTTCGCTGATTGAAAAAGATTTTCTTTTTTTTGAATGAGATGGTTAACGTCTTTATTTTTTTTTCTTTTTCAGACATATAGTCCGTCTCATTGACGTGTATTTTCATAGAGTTTCTTGAATAGTTGAAAATTGTGAAATACCTATTTTGAGCCATTCCTTTTAGCACTCCGACTATGGCCACTCATTTTTTTACTTCCTTGCACGAAGTAAAGGAAGTATTGTAATCGCGAAAAATTTCAGGTATCATATTTCAACGAAAATATCCATTTTGGCTGCTATTGAATGTAATTTAACGATGTTTTTGAATGATATCTGAACGTAAGGACAAAATGAAGAGCAAATTTACTCCAAAAATTTATAAAACTGATTTAAAATGGATTCAGAAGGGTTTTTTATAGCGTCTGTACGTACGTACGTACGTATTTATCTCGCATAACTCAAAACCGAGTAGCCTCAGAACTTTGAAGTTTTGTATATACGACTGCTATAACATGGAGATGTGCACCTCCTATTTTGGCTGCAATCGGCCGCACCAAATGTATATAAATATGTATATATATATATATATCCTCTCTGTTACTCGGCTCAGTGAGCTCAGTTTTTTTATTTTTACATGTTGCTAAATTGTGCATTTTTTGCTTTAAAAGATATTGAATTATGTTGTTCTTATCTTCCGGGTAAGGGATTTATGCCTTTAGATAATCTGAATGCAGGAATTATCAACATTTTCAAACGTTGTTTAACTGCGGCTAAGCCTAATAATTTTTTCCATGGAAGCCATATTTTTTTGCACTTGAAGCTTAGGAGAATAGTGAATTTGTTACCAATCTAGAGAAATTAAGAATCGCAACAACAAAAATAACGCCTACTTTTATTATTCCGAATTAAATCATGCTTAATCCATTCTGGAAGTTATTCCAGGAAATAAGTGTTTAAGATTTATTTCGTGATTTGTAATATAAATATTTTGAGTTTTTCTGTATTTTTTCCTTATCGCGAAGTGAAATCTGAATTAACTGAATGAGAAATACTAAATCGTCTGCGAAAAACTGCTTTTCTTTTTTTTCTTTGTTTGCTTAATTTCTTTTATATATCGTTTTAGATTTATTATAGCATTTGAATAGAACACGTGGCAACGTTTGATAATCTTCAGCGATATAAATAATTTTTGTGCATTCTGAGTTATAAAATGTATGAGATGTAACGCTATTAAGTGAACCTAACGCCGTTAAGTGAACCTTAACGGGTCGCTATGGTAAACAAATAAAGTGAATTTTAATGAGTGCATTTATTCTATTGCGGTTTATGCGCTATCGAAGAAGTAGATTTAATTCAATTCGACAAGTTTAAGAGAAATACAAAATGCGTATAATTTAATATTCCGTGCAAGGAAGTTATGTGGTGCATACATCATACTTTGTTTTGAATTAAACCGCTTTCCACCCAGTTGTGTTTACAGTAACATAAATGCCCAGAAATTCTCTAGCTTAACGTTCAAGCTGCATGGAAGATATTCTAATGTTGCACCAGCGATTTAAGATAATATCGCCACTAGAAACGTTTACCTAACGAGTTATGAAACGTTGAGTTTCAATAATAATAATATGATGAAGCTAGCTAGCTGGCTCTCGCAGAAACTGTTGACAGATTGAAAAGAGGAAAGTAGGCGAAATCTGTCTGAGTTGCAACAGAAATATTGCTTAAAACTTTATATGAAAATATGTGATGTAACAGAAGTGCATTGGTGTACAAACCTTAAGCAACATGTGTCCTTTTTTCCATAAATCCACGAGAAATCATCTGAGAGGCATGATATTCAGAAATGAAAGTCAGCATTTTGTATTTAAACGATGTCGAAAGCGTAGATGCGCAAAAATGAATACAATGCGTACAGTATGGAATCAAATAAAAAAGTGCTTTATTGAACTCATAGTATCATTACACACGATTGTCTGTACAGGACGAAAATCAACAAGCAGATGTTCCTTAATATGGGATATGACCTCCTCTTACTGCAATGGTTTCTTCGCACCGTCTCTGCATACTCACCACCAGATTGTCCAACGGATCTTGAGCTAAGAGTGCCCATTCCTCAATCATCATCTGTTTCAGCTGTTGGATGTTCCCCGTAGTATGTAATCGTGCCACAAGGCGTCTCCCCAAAGCACCTAATACCTTTTCTGTGGAATTTAAATCACAGGAGTGTGCTGGCCAGTCCATTAAAGTGATATCTTCCCTTTCCAGTAGACTATGAACAGCAGGAGTTCTTTGTGGCCGTGTATTGTCATCCATAAAAACGAAGTGTGCTCCAATGGCAGCTCGGAAAAGACGCGTATGGGGAAGGATCATGTCCTGACTATAGTGGTCACCGGTTACAAGAATCTTTGTCGAAAACGTGGAGCTCTGTTCGCCCGTTCAGCATAATGTCTCCGCAGACTAGAGCTCCAGGACCACCACAACGGTCCCTTTCCGTGATGTTACTGGGATGAAACAGTGTCTCCACCTCTCTCCAAATCAAATGGAGTTGAGAATCGCTCGTGGCACTAAAACGACCCTCATCCGTAAAGACGACACGACTCCATTAATGAGATGTCCAGTTTTTGTGCTCCTCGCACCACTCTGAACTGTGGCGCTATTAGCCAGCTTTCAAAGAGATGCAGCATTCAAGACGGCGGATAAATAGGCCACCTTTGTGAAGGTGTCTGGATGCAACAAACCGCGAAACTTGTCGCTCTGCTGCTATATATAGTTGCTGATCTATGGCACTTGCAGACTGGTTTCGGGATCTTTTCGCTTGCAAGAAGATTCACCTTTGGTTTGGATGGCTTTCCAAGGGCGTGAAACGACACTTTTGTTGATTCCGAACTCTTCAGCTGTATTGGTCACACTACGCTCCTTCTCCAGCTTTCCAATCATTCTTCCACGTGTGAAGTCAACTTGGTGATTTCTTCTAGTTATATTTCACGAAAGAACTCACTTGCATTTGCAGTGAATGTCTTTAATTGCGTCTTAGTCCTTCCTTTTATTGTAGTCTTTACCTGAGCGTGCCGACCGCACTCGTTTTGCGTACGCTCAAGTCGCCTGTGACGTTTTGTTCTTCACATTTGTATACCCATGACCTTTCTACTGAACTGCGTGTTCATTGTACTAATCGCAAGAACCTCTTTTCTGCAATTTCATGGTTATCTGATAGAAGTTTACATTGTTGCTTAAGTTTCACAGGCCAGTGTATTATAAAAACGTAGCACTAAATAAAATGCACTCATGTCCAAAATTTTATCCTTATTTTTTGTGCGCATGAAATAACGGATTTCTCAGAAATTACGAGCAATAATTTTACGAGTCTATATAGAATTATGCATAATATCATAACATATAAAAATAAAAGAAAAATTTAATACCACTGCATACGATATGCAGCTTTAATAGGAAATAAGAAACAAATCGTAATAATGTGTCACAAAGAGATTTCGGAAAACAAATAACTCAAGAAAAAATTCAAGGCTTATTAATTTAATGTGGAATGCGATCTCCCCTGATTGGTATACACATATCACACATGTTTTCGGGCTGACATAACGTTGTTAACAACAGTTTGGGGGGAAAATGCGAGCTTCATGGCATTTACATCTCTAGGAGAAGAATGTCTCCATACAACTACTGTTGTGTAGTAAAATTCGAGATTTTACGGAGTTAAATGATTTCTGTATTACGCTGAATTGGTTGGATATTAAGTTTAATTTTTTTTCCAGCAAGAAGCATTTATTAGTATATTTTTATAATAAGGAGATTAATTCTTTTAACCTAATTCTTAATACATTGGGATACAGTCTGAACCAGTGCCTCAAGTAAAATTTATATTACAATTTTCTAATATAAAGTGAAAGGGAAAAATTTAACCAACTGTAATGGTTAATTATGAAATGATAGTTTGATTTAATGTAAAGAAACAGGGCCGCCTGATATTCGTTTCTTTTGCGGCATTTTCTTTTCATGTCTTCTTCGCACTCATGGAAAGTTCCCCAGTATTCTAGAAGTTAGGTCTTTTGTTAGGGGTTTAGCCAAAGGGGGGGGGGCGTGCGTGATGAGATATACTTGTAAACAGGAAGGTTAATGGAAAAGGTCGGTAGTAGGTCAGGATTTAGCGAGCCGGTTCCGAGAAAATTGGCGAATTGTGGTAGGTGGCGGACTTGTGCAGTAGAGACTTGACCGGTTTTGGAAAACAAAACTGGACTTTAAAAAAGTTTGAGGGGCGAGTTTTGCCAAGTATGGGAAACAATGCTTGTCGGTATTTTAAGAAAGAAATTTGGAATATTCGGGGCTTGCTTTGAGTCTTCTTGGCTGCGCCTGACTCACGGAGGACTTACCCTTGCCCGTGGTGTTTGTCGCTCTTGACGTTTTTCTAGGACGTCTGATATGTTTGTGCTGGCCGATGGGGCTTACTACACCGTGAAAGTCTGCTGTGTGCTGGTGGCATGCTGTGTCGCCGTGGTTTGTTAGCTTTAAAGGATTGTTAATTTTCCCTATGCCCCGCTACGAAGTGTTTTTTGTTCGAGTGGCCCAAAAGAACCTGCCTTGCGACTAACGAAAAGGGGTAGATGACTGACGAAGAAGATGAATCAACGGGTGGTGCCCTCCACATGACGGCTCATCTATGGATGGAGACTAGGAGGAGAAATACGGAAGCCTCACCGAAATAGATGAAATATGAGGAGTTACTCCTCTTTTCAGGACCATCCCTGTACCCTAACAGCTAAGTGATTTTCCTTTTAAGAATTTTTGTTTTTCTCTCTTTTATTGACTAATTGCTCGAAGGTCTCCACGAGCCTTGTTTCTCTTATCATTTTAGAGAATCTTTCTTTTTCCCATAATTGCTGTTAATCCAAGATATTGTTTGTTACGTTTTTGAAGTATAAGAATTAATGTAATGAATATCAGAAATTTAGTAATGTATAAAGTCTTAATCAAAACAAAATGTGATATAACTGTAATGTATTCTTACATTGATGACCTCGTCGCCTAATTGGCCGAGGTAAAGGAAACGTTTTATTTTAATTACCTTGCTTAAATTTTGCTTATTTTTTTTCTCCCGAGGGAACAAAAGGGTTAAAAGGATTAAAAAATTATGCTTTGTTATGAATTAGGAAAAATATAATAAATAAAAATGCAGTTTAAATGATTAGGTGAGTTTAGTGTTATTTGAATAGAATGCCATGCTGTTTGGAAATTTATGTTTTACTATGGTAGGCTAAATAAGAAAAGAAGGATTTCCAGAAAAATAGCAGGGAACCTGATTTTCAAAGCCATTTCCAGCGGCAGATCCCGTTAGTATTTCAGGCTTAGCTAATTGTCGCAGTACTTAATTACTGTATTACTCCATTTTATATTTGACTTCTGGCGCCGTCATCTTGTATTTAACTTTATTGGTAACGTGAATATTTTTTCATATATAATACTACATTTCCGTGGTAGTCCCATAAACTCCGTATCGGGTTAAAATCAGAAAATGTCCTTGTGAGCTGTGTTTTTTCCATGTCTTGACTTTCAAGGAATTTATTAACGACGTTTGCTCCATTTCTACGAGTATTAGCATCTAGAAAAAAGAATCATATCCATAGTCAATTCTGAAAAGTCTTACATAAGGTTAAATGACCTCAATATCTCTGGTAGATTACAGATCCGCTGTTAGACATTCACCGTCAGATGACATAACGCCTTCTTTTGCGGGAGAGAAATTGCTTGATCGTTTTTGATTGGATAATGCTAATTAGGCTTTTCTTTCACACCTACCATGCAAAAATGGGTTACATTATTTGGATATTTCATGAAATATCATTAATTTTGTGTGCTTCAAATTAAATTTGGACGAGATTGTAGAATTTACAGTATAAAAACGAGTCGTGAGGAGGGTTCCAGTGACCCAAAAGCATCTGTTCTAAGAAACAGAAGCTGAAACCCCTAATAGTGTGACATTCAATTCATCTAAGAACGCCAACCGGTAAATCGACGGAATTCCGTCCGACGATGCTCCAGCAAAACCACATTCCAAGTGCTTTCCTGTATGCTAAGTAAGACAGGTTCCTTCAAGGTAACTGAAACAAATCAAAAATGTCATATAAGTACAACTATTGGAAGAAACAGCAATGAACGAAATCCCGAAGCATTCAGGGCGAGTATTGAAAACGGTAATTCGTTTCTTTCTTTGAGCGATGAAAGGATGACTCCGTATGTTCAATTGATCCAGAGGAAAAAATGTGAGGCATTTGCTTTGACTAAAAAATGATATTTGACACTCGTGATTTCTAAAACAATTGGCTACAACTAATGGAAAATCTCGAGAGAGATTAAATTGGAGCGTGAAAGTAGTGATGTTGAGAAAAAGGCCGGATCAGGATGGAAGAGAGGATCACACAATCTGATGATCAATATCTCAAACGGATCTCTACTCATAATCGTCATACAAATCTTGCTGATTGAAATGTTGAATTTGAAAAAGACTGTATTGTTAATTTAACGCATTAATTGCCCAAAGCGCCTTTCAGAATGTGATAAGCATGCGTATCGCCCCAAGAAAAAGCCTTTAGTTACGAAACAAAACAAAAAAAAAAAGCAAAACAAATAAACAGATGCAAAGGCTAATTTCTCATGAATAAAAGCATATTTCATGGGCAAAGCCTCAGTGGGACTCAGTACATGCACTGGACAGTAAGCTGTAAGTTCGGAGACATAAAAGTGGAGCTTATCACCCAGACTACATACTACCTACTATAAAATTCCCATCAAGCTAAATGATCTGAGGATGCATATGCAGCAAAAGGCTTGAGTACCTGAAATTTATTACTAGAACTGTGAATGCGTTAGTTTACACTCTTGTCTTGGAGGAGTATTTAAAACTAGCTATTCGAAATTATTCTAAAGGTTGTGAAAATTGCATTTTCATCAGAATTCTCCACCTTGTCATAAAGTGAAATTGATAAGTAGGATTTAATTTATTTATGCGTGACTTTTGTTGCCTACTTTACAGGTTTCTCTTTCTACAACATAACAGATATTAAAAAAGTAATTTTCCTCTCATTTTCTCCCTTTAGGTACAGACCAATCTGACATAAGCTAGTATTAAAGTTTTGGATTCGCTTGGGAATAGCACTTTTCCATTAAAAATTATTGGCAAATAATTAGTACCAAAATTGCTGCCAAGAAGCTTTCTACAAGATTAAATTGCAGGAAAGTATTATTAAAATATGGCTCCATGAAATTGGCCAAGTCGGCATTCAAAAGTTGATACCTTCTATGCCGCACCACTTATGTCTATCATCTCAGCTTGTGCTTACTGAATATTCATATGAACCTTATGCATGTATACACATCTAAATACATGTAACATGACTGTAGTTATGTAGAATTTATGTTTACTACGAAATTTGCGTATCAGTTATTTTGTTTGAAGTTTTGATATCAGAAACAAACGTATTGTATTCAGTTACTTGCAACCATGGTTGGAAAATATAGAAGGCTTAATCAATGCAAAGCCAAACTAGTCTTTCAAAAATATCCGTTTCTTGAATATTTGACTGGTATCTATTCTGTTCGTAATAATGAATGGTTTTTGAGCTTTTTTATCGAAATAGGAAGTTTCGTTAGCTATATTAAAATTTCAAATTTATTAAAGATTTTTAAAAGCAAGATCCCTTCTCTTAAATCTGTAAACTGTAATATCCCTGCAAAGAATGCTCACAATTTTAAGCATGTGGAGCACATCAAGCTATCTTTTTGTCTTTGCATTTTTTTTTTTAAATTAAGAAATATTTTTGTCAGTTCCCACCTTTTAAAAGCTTATCGTTGACGTGAAAACGGTAATGCCCTTGCAAAGAACATTCACGATTCTAAGCATAGGGACCATACCAAGGTATTGTTTTCTATTTGCATCCAATTTGAAAAGATGATATGAAATTTTACCTTCAAGATATTAATCAAGTTCCAGAATAAGGGCGTTAAATAACAACAATCTTGCATGTAACAGAATGAAATTCCTACTTGGAAATTGACTTTAAAATAGTGTGAAGTGAAATCCTACTAAAAAAAGTTGAGAATGAGTCACTCTGACTGATTAAGTTATGAAGAAAGAGAAGTTGGAGATAACTAAGCATTTAAATAATATTTTGTAAAATTTAGTTTAATTCAATTTTTAACCCTACCTAAGAAGTTCGTACAAAAATCTATATGCCTCTTTTTAATTTACAACGAAAGTTCTTGGATCAAATGTCTTAATTCTAATTCTAATTAAAACCACATTTGAAAGAGAAAACAGCGATTTGTGTACCCTTAGCAGAAAATTAGAAATGTTATTAAATTTAATTCTTAGAAAAAAGGAGATTTAATTAAACTGAACAAGTACAAAATTGTACGATATAATTTATTACCATTACTTGGAATCTTGTTATACCTTCTACGCTATAATTATGAGAGAATGACAGAAGGCATTAAATGAACATATGTATGGTTATAAAAGAATTTCTGTAATCTTCTGTGATTATCTATAATATGAGGTGGCTTTTGGGTTTGATTAAAGCTTATCCACGGATTGAGATTAAATGCGCGTGCCTTCATACTCATGCTTGGAATGACAAAAGTAATTCCAAGGTAGGGTCTGAGTAATCTCTCGAATGCCTATCAAACCCAAAGCATGGTGTTGCAGTATTTTTACTTCTTCGACGGTTACTACTTGGATGATTTTTCTGCTTGATGTCTGCACATGCGAAGAGAATAAAGAAATGCTCTCATAGCATGCAGTAAAAGGAACTTGAAGTGGATTCAAAAGGAATTCTGTTTCGATACGTAAGTATGTATATCCGGATCTATGTATCTTGCATAACTCAAAAACGATTAGCCGTAGAACTTCGAAATTTTGTAGAAGCGACTATTAAACATCTAATTTCGTATCTCCCTTTATTATTGCAATCAGCATATATATAATATATAACAAAATATGATAGCTGTTTTAAAAAATAATTGGCGACCTCAAAATTAACATTCTAAATTTGGTCCTGTTCCCCTAAATTCATCCTTTCTCCCAAATTCGAGTTCATTCGAAATTACGTAACGTTTTAATGCATATAAATCCTGCCCAATCAAATAATTGTAAGCCGAAACTTTCTGTAACTCGAACTCAAACTATCACTTCCTTCCTACTTCCTTTAAACTGCTGCGCTCTCTTTCGCTTACGCTTTCATGCTGGCAACACGCTATTTTTCCATGCTGCTGCTTATTTGCCTCAAATGACGTCGCATCTTTTTATCTGTGCATATAAGAAATTGTCGTAATTGCTATGATTAAAGAGTATATTGCCTACTAGGAATTATTCTAATGTGCCTGTAAATCTGCAAATAAAGATGATAATTGGCTGAATTTAGTTTGGTAGCCACGCTTTCCTCTAGCCTTGCCACTCTGCCATCCGGCATGTCCTTCGTAATTATGACGTATATATATATATATATATATACCCACTCCATTACACTGCTTAAAAGCGCTTACCCGGAATTTATGTTCGCAAACTTTAGGAGTAGTTATAGATTTCCATTTACAGAAGTGTTTTAAATGACAAAAGTATTTATGTTTTGCCAATATCAGATTTAAAAAAATAAATTTTGCCAAACAACGAAAAAGAACTTTAATGCCGTCTCACGGTTCTTACTTTTGTATACGGGAATAGCTTATACTCGTTATGAGAAAATGAAATTAGAATAAATTTCAAATCTGTACAGCAAAACTTAACTAATACTTAATTTCAAAATATTTATTTTCAAAATTTGCAGTTTTTGAAGTTCTTTTCAACCTGACTTGAGGGACGAGTTAGAATAATTCCAGGAAATAAATTTAAATGAAATGCAGTATAAAATATGCATAATTTAATGAAATGCACAAGAAAGTCATGTTAATCATATATTTTTTTTTCTCTCAAGCAGTGTACTGCGTTTGAAATATTTTTGTTTCTGTTGGATATTTTCGAAAGGAAGTATGTTATGTTTACCGCCTAAAAGCATCTCTGGATTGCAGTTAAGACTCAACGTAAATCCTACCATTTTAAAATACTGATCTATAAGATGATGAGGTTAAAAAAGCTGTTTAATTGTTCCTAATTAATTGTTTTACAAGTTTATATTCTTTTGCCGGTAATATATCATTTTAACACATATGTAAGTTTTTTGTATGTAGGAATTTCCGACAGTCAGTCGCGCGCTGTGGATAAAAATGTATTATTCGCTACAGAGATGCCACTTCTCCCTCTGGAATTGTTGAGTTTTTCTTATGAAATTTGAGTTTTTTCTCAAAGTTTTACAAAATATGAAGTAAACAATAAAACAAATTCTAGATTCGAGTTTCCAGGTGCCCATATTCGGTGGAGGACTATGTTATTTAAAATCTGATGACTCTAGGTACGGGTGTTTTTTCACAATGCGAAAAATATACATATATTCATGTAGGTTCTTCATTATTTAATTTCTTCAAATATAATACAGGGCGATATTATTTGGTGTCAATAATTTGAAAATTGATACCGTCGCTTATCGTGATTCGATGCAAAATGCCGTTTCGAAACGAATAACCTTCCTGGGATAATAATTTTTTTTTTTTGCCTTTAAGATATATTTTAGTTTAACTATGTTAAGTGTAATTAAAATATCAAAATCAACTGTACTTTTAGCTTAAAATTTACTAGAGTATTTACAACTAAAAAAAATCAGAAGATTCTCCACTTTACCGAAAAAGCACTAAAACACCTGAAAGTATATTTGCTCAGTTTGTTTATAAAGACATCTGCACCTTTTTTATAAGGTGATTGATAGTAATCAGTTTCCTGCAGAATTCCCTATTGGTCTAAATTCCAGTCTCATTGTACTATTATAATGCCTTCTGCGCCGCAGATTTTCGAAGCGAATTCCATTGTTTTATGTTCAAATCAAAAGCAGTATTCAAAGGAAGAAACAAGATTGAGAAAAGGAATTCTGCAGGGCTTTGTAAAGTACTATCTTTTGAAGTAGAATTCTTTTGTCAAATAGAATTCTTGAAAATTTTTTGAAATAAAAGTGTCCTTATATAAAGCTTACTAAACTTTGCCAAACATTTAATTTTTTGTCAAAGTTCAGTTTAAATTTCACAGAAAACTGTTTCGCACGGCAAAATATTTGATTAAAATATTATATTAATATTATTCGAAGTTTTGCTTCGTGTTTTAATTCTTTTTCAAGCCATTTAATGTGCAAAGCATTTAATTGCGGTTAAGATTTACTTTTCTATTCTGTAAGCAAATGGGTATTATCAGAGATATTTTAATATTAATTTTAGCAACTAAGTTAAATGTTCATGTAACGATAGAAACTTCAAGAAATTTCTTTTTTTGTACCTCACGTTTTCGCCTGTATCACTTTTCAAATAAAAGGATGTTGTCGTTGAATATCATCGCCATGTATTCCCTATTATTAAATAAAGAAGAATTTGTAATTGCACTGAAACGTGCACAACGAAATCCGGATTTTGAATTTCGAATATGTTCTTTCTTTATTTCAAATTTTATGCAAATTTAATGTATCACTGATAAACAAATTCTGTAATCTAAGAGCAAACAGTGGCTACACTGTTCGGTGAAAAAAAAGAGGGAAGAGACAACTTAAGAGTTGTGTTTATTGCTTGTATCTTTAGCGCACCACATTCTTGTAATTCGGCAAAATCAAGATTTTTTCCCTTCAATTTTAGTCAGCAAACTTCTTTGTTTAGAAACATTGTGTTGCTACTGTCTGAAATAAAATACTTTTATCTTTCACAAGCCAGCTTTTTGCCATACAGCACAGCGTAAGATGTTTAGCATTTAGGCACAATGCATTTGTTTATGGGTCCCAAAATAAGTTATTTCAAAGTAAGTTTTAACTAGTTGCTTTCTAAAATCTCTAACAAATTCTTATATTTCTACACTGCTGGCCACCCAAATTGTAACACCAAGCAAGACATAAGATATCACAAAAAAATTTATTTAATAGATAACATGTTGACCAAGTGTAAAATGATTCAATTTATAGACTTCTGTGAAGTGTGGTTCCTTCCAGAATCAGTAGCCAGAGTAGCCGCCATTCTTAGAGATCACAGGCCTCGGCATTGATTCAAAGAGACTTTGGATGCGTTCTTGGGGTACAGCAGACTAAGCAGCTTCCACGCGTTGCCAAAGTTGATCTGGTGTGGCAGCTTGGGATGTAATCTGGGTCAATTGTTCAGCAACCATGGACGAAATGATTTCTATCGGCGAAAAACCGGAGAGCGAGCCAGTCAGGGAAGCAGTTGAATCTGGTGATTGACGAAGAACCCTTGGACAATGCGTGCCACGGTCGCGCATTATCCTGCTTTTTTATGGCTTTGGGCAAGCTCTGAAGTTAAAGAACGACAACTGGCTCCAACACCTCGGAGATGTAGCGCTAAATGTTTAAAGTACCGGCAATGCGTACTAGAGGAGTACGAGAATGATATCCAATACCGCCCCATACCATAATACCCGGTGCAGGACCAGTGTGGCGGTGCATAACGCAGCTGTTCAGCATCCTCTCTCCACGGTGTCTCCAGCCTCGAATCCGACCATCGTGGTGTTGCAGACAGAAGCGTGACTCGTCATTAAAGACAATTTTATTCCATTCTGCCGTCCACATCTTTCTTTCATCGCATCATTGGCGGCGGAGACGTCTGTGGTTCTGCGTCAAAGGTAGACGAAGCAATGGACGTCTTGCGGACAGACCACTCTACTGTGAACGCTGAAGAATGGTACGCGCAGTCACTGGATGATGCGTTACAGACTGAATGTGTTGTGCTATGGTTCGTGATGTGGCTGAGCGATCCCTCACTGCCATGCGCACAATGTTCCTGTCATCGCGTGAAGTGGTGCACTGAGGTGGATGCGATCGAAGACGTCGGTCCGTCGTACCCTCCTGCATCCAACTGTCAAATATCCGCATTACAGTTGTTTAGTTTCGTCCAAAACGACTACTGATTTCCCTGAATAATAATCCACACTCTCGGTAGGCCACTATCCTTCCTCTGTCGAACTCCGATGCTTGATCAAACAATGATCGCTGTTTACTTCGAGGTATAATTGATCGTTTTTTTTTGAAAAAAAAAAACACAAGAAAAACACAATTGCCGAACTTTAAATCGTCGAAAACTCCAACCCGCTTTAAGGTGGCGCCACAGGCGCGCGTGATGTGCGTCTGCGCTGAAATTCTATTCATTTGCATATCTTACCTCCGCTAATGCGTGTTGTAAATTTTGTGTTATTTGCATGCTTCCTTCAGGGTGTTGCATTTATGGTGGCCAGCAGTGTATTTCTGAGATCTATCTGTTAATGCTTAGACTTCCAACTGCCTGTTAAGACATGCTAAGATTCGCTTTGATCTTAAGGACCAAAATGTATATTAGCATGTCAATTCTGATGTGACATTGTTCTTGTGTTTACTACATATCTCATCATGTGCTTTCCTGCAGGAATAATAATGTAACCATGGAACAGACGATGCCTAATGCACTCCCTTTGGACAACGATTTTAACTGCCTCTTTCATACCTAGAAATAATGTGAAACACCTCTGACAGAACCTTTGACTAGGGAACCCCATCTTGCTTTATTACCAAAGAACCTCTGACTGGAGAACGCCATATTGCTTTATTACCACTTAATGAATGAAGAAAGCATGTTATCGAGACGGAACCAATTACAGTAATAAAAAAGTAAAAGTTCATGTTTATGCCAAACGTGCTAAGTGTAAATGGGTAAAATTTCTGCTTTCGAATGAAATCTTGAAATGCCGTTGATAATAAAAGACTTCGTTAAAGACCAAACATATTTACGGGAGTGAAAACATCACATATCGTTCAATTTGCTACCAATATATATATTGTTGCGTTATACGGGTTCGTGGATTTGAGAGTATCCGATGAAAACACGATGCAGAACAATAAAAACCACAATTTATTTACAAGAATCACTATTTACAGCACAGTTCCAAAATTACCTTTAAAAGCGTCGAAAATCTACAATAAATACGCTGAAACAATCAGCAACACAGCTTCAGGCTGTAACTGTAAAGGTGACTAAACTTATAATAAACACCGTGGAACAATCACCAATAGACTGTCAAGCTATACTGTAAAGGTAGCTTAACTTCAAAGCACTATCTCGATCGCTTTCCGTTCACAAAACTCTCGCGTAGCTTAGCACTCACAGTAAGCAGCTATTCTCACAACTCTCACAATGCCGGCTGTCAGAAACGCACGGGTTTATATAGCTTTTCCTTAGGTTCCACACGTTTCGAGAAATATCTCGACAGGAAGTTATTCTAGAAGCTTCCCGATTGGACCATGGGATATCGCCAATTTGGTCGCCAAATGGGCGATAAAGTCGCTGATCTGGCAACCCAACCATACACTATTTTATGGCAACTCTAGTGCTATGCCGGAAAGCTTACATACAGGCACAACCGCCGAATTTTTCTCAACAATATATATATAGCTGTTGTGTCTAATCTCGCTCGTCTGACCGAAACATAACAAGCCCACGAATTTTATCGTGGCTAGGGTTACAATATTGCGTCTGTCGCCTTGTGCACTATATTGGTGATACAACTACAACAGCCTTGGACACTATATTGGTGACAGAAAGATTTTGTCCAATTCCACCCTAGATTTGAGGTAGAGTACTCCAGGGAGGTCTGAGGGTCTCTCACCCCTCTTCCTCTACCACCAAACTACACGAGGGACTTTCAGCTCGCTATATATTTCTAGTTCATACGAGTACCTATATGCCGCAAAGACACTATACGTTTACGACATCCATAATTTCTCCAGGATTCGAACCCAGGACTTTCAGTATGGCAGTCTAGTTGAGCGTCGTTGCACTATATGCCTGTCTTTAATTCTAATTTCAAACAATAGCAACGTGCCAAAACAATAGCAATATTTAAGTACCTTTATGGCTGTTGTTTTATCCCAAACAATAGCGTTGGCATAAAGCTTCTCTTTTTTTTATTAAAATGGAAACATTAAAATCTTTTTAGATTTTGAGAATTACTAACGATTTTACGTGTTTTAATTTAAGATAACTGAAGTGTCAGCGTAGGTATATGGACAAAATATGATATGTTAGAAAAGCCTTGAGAAAGTCTTCCACTTTCTGTTATTGGATGTTCTGAACTCATATCCAATATAGAAACTTTAAGTATGAATAAAAACACTTAGCAGTAGATATGAAATTACATTTAAATAAGTAAAAAGTGAAAAAATTCTGAAACGATTCAATTTTAACGTTGAACCAGCGGTTTTCTTAAATTTTTATATGCTGTCGCTGCGTATCGCAGGTTACCATCTGTTAATGGACTCGCTCCTGCTAACACACCTTTTCTACTTCCTCGCACGAAGTAAAGGAAGTATTGCAATCACGAAAAATTCCGGGTATCATATTTCAACGAAAATATCCCCTTTGACCGCTATCGAATGTAATTTAACGATATTTTTGCGTGATATCTGTACGTAAGGACGGAATAAAGGACTCTTTCTCTCAAACAAATTATAAAACTGATTTAAAATGGATTCAAAACAGATTTTTTCGCGACGTCTTTACGTATGCATGTATGTAGCTCGCATAACTCAAAAACGAACGTTGGAATCTCAAAATGTTGAAATTTTGTATGTAGGACTGCTAAAACATGCAGTTGTGTACTTCCCCTTTTGGTTGCAATCGGCCGCACGAAAAGTATATAAACGTATATATATACCGGGTGGCCATAGTTAAATTGACAGTGCTCACAGTGTTCTGTAGCGCGATCTATTTGCGAGAATGACGCCACATTTTATAGGAGGATTAAACAAGACGGGGGACGAAGGATTCCGCGTAAAAATAAATTAGTTCCAAGAGTCACCGCTAGGGAAATATTTGGCGCTGTGTAATAGAAAACAGAGTGTTAACAAAAGCAAATCAATACGGAAATTACCTTTTATTTTGCATTCAAATGAGGTTCAATGTGGGCCGTTGTTCTGGACCACATATTGCATTCTGTGCAAAGTATGCACAACAGCAGAAAGTAACATGTCTGCAGGAATCTCCCGTACAGTCCGTGATATGTTATCCTTCAACGTAGCCAGGTCCTGGACCACTCCTTGATAGACCTTGGACTTAAGGTAACCCCATAGCCAGAAGTCGCATGGGGTAAGATCAGGCTACAGAGGTGGCCATGCAGTTGGAAAGTAGCGGCTAATGACTCTTTCTGTTGGGAATTTCTGTCGTAGCATCTGTTTCACCCGTACAGCAACGTGTGGAGGGGCTCCATCTTGCATGAAAATGATTTCCCCCAGGCATTGTCTTTGCTGAAGTGCCGGAATGACAAAGCTGTTCAACATGTGGCGATATTTCTCTCCGGTAACAGAACAGGTTTTCGGTCCTGTCGGGGTAATGTTCTCATTGAAGAATGGACCTACGATAAATTCCGCTGTGAACCCACACCAAACAGTTACTTTTAGTGAATGTAAGGGAATTGCTGTGACTGCATGCGGTGATTTGTCATCCCAAATTCGGCAGTTCTGGGTATTCACAGTTCCATTCAGGTAAAAGTGGGCCTCGTCTCCCCATAAGATTTTCCACGGCCAAGCAGCATCCACCTCCATTCTGGCAAGAAAGGTGAGAGCAAAAGTCAATCGAACTAATTTGTTTTTTCGCGGAATCCTTCGGCCCCCGTCTTGTTTAATCTTCCTACAAAATGTGGCGTCATTCTCGGAAATAGATCGCGCTACAGAACACTGTGAGCACTGTCAGTTTAATTATGGCCACCCAGTATATACCCACTCTGTTACTCGGCTCCGTCGCTCAGTTTCTTTTATTCTTATATGTTGGTAAACTGCGCATTTGTTGCTTTAAAAATGATTTAATTGTGTTGTTCTTAATTTCCGGTTAGTTGTTAAAATTGTACAGATTTTTGCTTTAAAAATGACTGAATTATGCTGTTCTTATCTTCCGATTAATGTTTTTATGTCTTTACTTAATCTGCATGCAATAGTCGTAGAAGTATCAACAATTTAAAAGTTGTTTTAGTACGGCCAAAACTAATTTTTCTTTCCACAGCAGTCATATTTGTTGAGATTTGAAACTTAGCAGAATAGTGAAAGTCTTTCTTCACCTTCAATATTCTGAGTTGAACCAAAAGGAAACTTTTAGATTTGTGCACCGAAAAATCTGGCTTTGTGCCTGCTCGCCGAATTGCTTGTTTTTGCGTAGAAACTCTAATTTAAATTGTGCTTTTAATTGTTTTAACTGTATTTGGTGTTTTAAATTCTATAAATTTCAGTTTCAATGAAGATATTTTAAGTTTTTATGTAATTCTGTACCTTTCAGTTTTAATGAAGATATTTTGAGTTTTTATGTATCTTTGTCTTGGGCGAAGTGAGAACTGAATTAATTGAATGAGAAATACATCTGTAATAAAATTCGAGGAAATAAGTGTTTCATTTTAGCAGCAAATACTGTGGCCAGTCTGTCTCGAACAGAGGAGAATGTTTAAGAGTAGCGCAGGCCCATTAGGTAAGCGGCGCTGACTCGTCTGTGAAAAACTGTTTCGTTTTTATTTGTTTAATTTCTTTCATACATCGTTTTAGATTTATTATAGTATTTAAATAGAACTTGTGGCAAAAATTAGATAATTCTTTAGATGATATAATTTTTGGGCATTCTGAGTTATAAAATGATTGAGATGTAACGCTGTTATGTGAACCTAGCGGCAGAATGTCTCTATGGTAAAGGAATATAGTGAATTTCAATGAGTGCATTTATTCTGTTGTCGCTTATGCGCTATCGACGAAGTAGTTTTAATTCAATAAGTTTAAATGAAATGCAGGAAACAAATGCGTAGAATTTAGTATTCTGCACTAGGAAGTTATGTGACGTATGACTCAGATTTTCTACATTTTAGCATTAGTTCTTAAAAAATATTCGTTTCTACTTTTGAATAAGATTGATTTAAATAACAAAAATGCATTTAATTTAGGATCTATCTAATTAAACATATTCAGTATTTTCACAGAGTGAAAATATACGTATTTTTAATATTTATTTAAAATTTTGTGAAACTTTACTGAATTTTTGATTCACAAACTCAACGATTTGAAAGCGTGCAGTGGCAACACTGTACGGAATAACATATTTTTATCTTCTAAATTTACGATTTAAAAAATTTACAGTGCAGATGTCTTTTTAGATAAGAAGCTAATATATTTAATTTTGTTTGGCTTGAAAGGGCTTCTACACAAACTCAATCTCCGGGGTTTCCCTGATCACATAATTTCATTACATTTTCAGACACATTGTCATTCGCGTTAAAAAACAATCGAGGTTAACATTCCACAAGAACGTTTACGGACCCCAGGAGGTTACTTTCCAACATTCACGTGAACAATATTCTACATGCACATGACAATATAACACAATAACTACAATACATTACACTGCGATTCTC
>KK120181.1:84276-128502 GCA_000611955.2 Stegodyphus mimosarum | reverse complement strand
TGAGAGCAGACGCAGCGGACATCCTTCAAACTCTTCCCGAAAACAAAAGGCTAGATTTCGAAGCTCTGTCCGGTGCTTTAGAGCTGCGTTTTGGAGAGAAGTGTTTAAAAGATTACAGCAGGCTGCAGTTAAAATCCCATCAACAGAAGCCTACAGAAACACTCCAGGAGCTCGCCACGGATGTTGAAAGGCTGTCCCACCTCGCCTTTTCGGAGTGCCCGACAGAAACAAGAGAAATCCTGTCCTTGCAATACTTCATCGACGGCATCCGGGATCCTGAAATACAGCAAGCACTGAGAATGGCAGATGTGAAGGATATAAAAAGCGCTCTAGTGTACGCCATGAAGTTCGAAGTAGCTCAGCAAGCAACTCGTAAAGGTCACCACCCACTCAGAGCTGTGCGAGTCCACGAGCCAGTGGATCAGTTGATGGCTCGTTTAGATGATTTAACAAGACAAGTGCGGGATATTGGTGCAGCGGGATATTGGTGATAAGAAACCGACAGTAAAGTGCTGGAACTGCCGAATATTCAAGAGCTCGGAAACTAAGACGGACGATTTAAACAGAAAATTAAATGCCACGAGATGGAAAGGTAATGACAAAGAACCAAAATGCTGGAACTGCGGAGCTGAAGGCCACATACGAAGGGACTGCAGAACACCCCAGAGCACGGAAAGTAAGATCATTTCCCAGCAACGACCCAAGAAGCAAATTAATGATCATATCGCGGAGCAGAGTTTGAGCGATAGTTAACAACCCCGTTTTAAAGCGCTCAAGATTTCTGCAGTGTGTGGCAAGAGTAATGGACTATCCACTAATGGGCATATCGACGGAGTTCCTTGCAGTATGATCATTGATACAGGAGCTAATGTTACCATAATTCGGAAGGATTTAGCTCAAAAATTTAAGGAAAAACTGATTTGGACGCCATCCTGTGTACTCTCCAGACTGCGTCAGGCGAGAAAATTGATGTAGAAGGAAAGTTAAATGTGAACATCACCTTTGGAAGTGCCACCTACCATCACACAGCATATGTGGCGGATATTACAGACCCCTGCATACTAGGATTGGACTTTTTAAGGAAATATAATTTTTCCTTAGACTTCAAAAACAACAAACTGTTTTCAACGTCTGAGGCTATGACTATCGATCCTCAGAAAGCATCTTCACCACGAAACGCCGATGTGTCGTCTGAAAGACCCTGCTCAGAAAGTTGCCGAAATCATACTGAGATCGAAGAGAAACCCGAGACTACCAGCAATTCTCAAGCCCAGATGCTCATCGGTCGTGATCTTCGTCTGCCTTGTGATTTCTTATCTGACCGCCTTGCAGATGCGCCTTCATCGCCTGAGGATTACATCCAAGATGTCCAGGCCCGGTTTGAAGTGAAGCACCGTTCTGCACGAAAGCGAGTCAGCTTGGCGACGAACAAGATGAAGACCCGCTACGACACGGGAGCTACTGCCCATCGTTTCAACAAAGGAGACAAGGTGTGGTTATGGAGTCCGACTAGACAGAATAGACTTTCTCCGAATTGTTCTACTGATAATTTAAAAAGCTTATAAAAGCCGAGGTGAAACACCTCATCTCAGTCAGTTAGTTAGTTGTTGTTGTTGTTGCTGTTATACTTGTAGCTGTAAAAAGCGAACTGCTGTTTGTTTACTTAATGCTGTATTGATTGTAGCGATTTCGCTGTGAGATAGAACTATTTTATCTGTTTTGAACTGAGTTTTTGCTAAACGTTTGAGATATTGTGATATTGTGCGAAGATCTGTGAAGAAATATTTCAGCATTTTAATTTATTTCTTGCGGAAAGAATAAACGTTTGTTAACTTTTTAACGACTTGTGCATTCAATATATAAACAATATTCAATATATAAATTCAATATATAAAAAAACATTCAATATATAAACGCGTAACACTATATTAAAATCATATTGGTAGAGAAAACAATGATGAAATGTCATGCCAATTATTCATTAACAAGCTTTTCAATTTCAGCTTCTTTCAAGACGAGCTTCAGTTTTTTACTACAATATGTATACAGTTTTGCAAAAATCTCAGAAGTTCACATCTCCACGCAAATGAACTTTGTTTGAGAAGCAAGTGGAATTTCATTAGCAAAAGAAATGAAAACAATGTGTATGCATGTCTATATGACGCTCATACATTGAAAAATTAAGACGCTCTGGACTTCATGTGCCTGAAGTAATCATTAAAAATTAATTAGACTACAAAATATTGTCTTATCTGTTACATAGCTTATACTTTTCACTGGTCGCTGAGCTATGTTTTCAGAGACTGACTTTTGTAAACAGAAATGATGCGACTGCTGAGAAGGTAGATATCTTCGCCTATAATGCAACTGTTTTCTACGACAACGGCAAAAGAAATTTTTCTGAAAGTTAAAATATCATCATGAGTGTTTAGTTTCGCAATGATCAATTTTTGTTTTCAAACTATAGGATATTGTTTAATTTTCTAATCTGTTATTTTAAGATAAGATTTTCCTATAAATCTCACTTCTCACACTGCAAGTTTCTAGTACGCGTGATGTTAAAATCACATAGAAGCAGAGACGTATTTAAAGGAAGGTTTTGGAAAGTGAAATCAGAGCGTGTTATGCCTGCCTAAAAGCCTCGCGCGAACTTTGATTCTTCACCTATTAGAATCCTGCGACATTGAGGTATTCTTGATATTACGCTTTTTTTGCGCTCGCTTCGATTCAGACTCAGCTTGCCCAATATTTATTCTGTGAAACCGTTAGAATATACATAACTTCATCAAGTTATTCATTACCCTTTGATTTAAGTGTGGCTTTGTAAGCATGAGTTGGTACAGTCTGTTAAACTTTATTTGAGTTGATAAACGATTCTATACATCCTTCACCTGACTTGTAGTACTTTAAAAGACTGGTGATAATGCACCAACAGTCTTCAGTGTCACGAACATTTTAGGATAGCTAAGAAAACAGGGTGTTACAATATAAATAAACCTTCGTTCTACGCCTCTGAAATGATTACAGATTTCTAAACTTTCAGTGTAAGCACATCATTTGCCTTGTCAGGACTGTTTGTTCGGTGCATATTCTTGGCAGACATCTTTGCGAAACTCCTTAAGTCCTGATCTTGATCAGGGAGCTGAATGCAGCTATGTTCTGGTGGTAGGATACTGTGATTAAGTGGTAGAATAACTGCATGCAAGAAGGATTTAAAATCCTATTTTATTAAATCAATATTATTTACAACCACTTCCCAACTCGGGAGGGATACAGAAAGTAAAAGACCGCACTTAGGTCTAAAATAAACAATTAAATAATATTTAAACTAAAGTTTCTAAATAGAAATTAAATTAATCTTTGCTCACAGAGCTATACGCGGAGTTGGCCTCTAACTAAATGGTGGGCAGCAAGAATTACTAAAACTAGCGCACTTGATCTATTTCAATAAGCAATCACGTAGCAAGCACTATGGCTTAGAATTTTAACTGCTAGCTGGTCAGGCGAACGTCGAATAGAATGACCGTGATCTGAGACTAAAAGCTCTCTTACACTAAGAGGTTTCTACCTTTTGCTTAAGTAGAACTTCGCTCCACTTCAAATTAGCATAAAGCTGAAAACGCGCGCTTCTTCTAACGGGAAGTTGAAACATGAGAAGAGCTAGAAAGATTTAAATTAAAATAAAACTTTGTTAGTTTAACTAAAACCTTACAAGGTGGCAAAATGAATAATCTTCAGTAAATTTATTTCTTCTACCAAACACTTATTCTAGAACTTCGCTCCACTTCAAATTAGCATAAAGCTGAAAACGCGCGCTTCTTCTAACGGGAAGTTGAAACTGAGAAGTGATAGAAAGATTTAAATTAAAATAAAACTTTGTTAGTTTAACTAAAACCTTACAGCCTGACCTTTTGAACGTATAATTATAATCCAAATGGAGCTTGAGCTTTAAAGTGGTACACTAAATGTTTCTTTTAAACTTATTTATACACTTCAGACATGTGATGTCCTTTGAGGACTATGCTCCAAATGCTTTGATTTGTACCTTCCTAGAATCTGCTGGCAAGCCAGGAAAAAATGTTTTCTTGTTATTGTTATAAAGGAATTTTATTCTTAGTGTATAAAAGCGAGGAAATATCCAAAATTAATTTCTAATGAAAATAAGCATATGTGCCCAATCAAAAGTAATCTGAAAAGAAAATAAATTCATTTCGCGGGGTAGAACCCAATAATTTAATTTTAACGTATATTGGCAATTAGAATAACGTATTTACTCCTTACTTGTATAGAAACAATAAAAAACATCACAACATTCACATCTGATTACTTTATATTTCAGTAGAAACTAAATTAATTATCCTGATTAAGTAAAGAGACAAAATAGATTCCACCATCATTTTTACAGTTGGTGAGGGCTATCATAGCTAGATTGCAGACTTACGATCATGAGAGGCGTGGATATCCAGAATAATCCTCACAAATAAATTGTAGGCAAACTAATGAACAATAGAAAATCTCTGCAGCTCATATGTTCTTGAATCTACGCAGAATATGTTTTATAAGTGTGAAAAAACCGCTCCAACTTAGGCCTACTTATTTAGACGACAGCAAATGACGAACTCACAAAATGGGCGGGCGTTGATAACAACATCTTTTCTTGATGAATGAAGATACGTGCCTCAGAATGAAGTTAATTGAAGACTGTATTGTTTTTGAACTCACTGTTTTCTTGATAAAAGTTATAAACTCGAAGACTTTCAATACACCATCACTGCAGACATAGCGCGAAGAATCGTAGCCGGGAGAGTGAAGACGAAGCCTCATCTCCCCTACAACACGCCGTCGAAAAAGAGGGGAGAGACCATTCAGTGAGAATTTATGCACTCTCGCTGAAAGAATTCGGTGAAGATTAATTAATTGCAGCTGAAGTGTGAGTTCTCGCTTTTACAGTTACGTTCATTTGTTTTGTATTTCGAGATAATCATTAACTGAAATTTAACTGTTTTTCGTACACTTAAAAGCAGGTCTCATATTCGTTAGTTTGTTTTACAGCTATAACATTAGGGATTTTAGTTATCGGGATTTTGATGTTATTGTTGTAGAACTGCAAAATTTAAAGTAAATATCAATTTTACATTATGTTTTGCAATTTTAATTATATTTTACAGTTTCAGTGGAATTTTGTATAACTTGCAACTATCTATTAACATCGTATTCTTGTAAAATATGTCCTCACCTGGCCAATACACGTGAAGCAATTTTGAAAGTACCTGTTATCAGTTCATTAAATATCTCAAATAAAATGCTGTTTAAAATCAAGAAATTCATCGAGCGTTACCTGCAACAATAAATTAATCAAACCTTTTCATTTTCGAAACTAGTGAGTAAATTTCAAAATGGATAACCATGTTTGGAATTTCATACTCAGCAATATTATATCTCTATCTTAAACCATTTGCTTACTCACAAAATTACAGATAAATAAGCTAGAGAAACGACGAAATAGTTCTCTTTTCCAGGTAAAAAAAAAGCGTTTTTTACGAAAATAAGTTTCTAGCAAAATAGAGTTTAAAAGGCTAAATAAATTTAGTAGCTGCGTTTGATGTAATTTAGTACCAAGAACGAGGGAAAGATGAAGTATAGCACTTTTATAGCTTCTTTTGAACTATCCTCTGTAAATTACTTCCATACTTTGCTGTAAATTATTTCTCGCCTTCATTTTTTAAGAGTATTACTTTGAAACATTCTTCTACTAAAATAAGGATAACTAAAAACGTTTGAAGGGATTAAAGATGTGGTCTCAGGTTATTTAAAGTGTTAACTTTTGCACATGAAAAAAACAGTTTTCAACCTGAAAGCGATTGTTTTTATAGCTAAGAAATTTTTGGAGAGGTTTCAAGCCTATCTGGTAAAGTTATATTTTCTAACAAGATTTAATGTAATTTAGAAGCAACTTCGGGATTGTGCTTAGATGTAGTTATATGTTATAGAAATAGTTAAGGTAACAGACTTACGTTACAAACAAAAGTAGGTATTTCCGTCGTAATTTATGCCTTAAACCTGCATTCAGAAAAAGAAAATAATGCTTTTCTTTGTTACTACCCCTGTAATACAGAGGCTGTTCGCACATTTTTTAGACGAATTTGGTAAGCGATAAAAACAATCGTTTGCCGCAAAGGAAGTAATTGCAAGTGTACTATGTTTTTAAAAGTCAAAATTATCGTCTGTGGCTTGAAAGTTTTGTTTTTATACAAAATAGCGAATTTAACAAAGCAGTGGTTCGAAGGCTACATTTACGCTCTTTCCGAAGAGAAATATGCATCCTCCGTTATCCAAAAACGATGTGAGAATCATGGTTTTGTGATATCTAAAGCGTCGATACGTAATATCATCAACAAGAAAGGAAACAAACGTCAAATTGGAACCTCAAGTGGGACAAAAATTCCAAACAAGTATCCAAGGAACAAACGGACATCTTCGACTATTGCAAAGGTACGTTGTTTAATGTTAAAAGAAAATCCCCTTAGTCAAACGACAGTTAGCTGCAAAATCATTAAAATGATCGGTGTCCACTGTAAACAAAATGATAAACGTTGATTTAAATCTGAAGAAAGGGAAAAAACGCAATGTGCATCGTCTTCTTAGAAAGCATATGGCTCAACGCAGGACATGCTGCAGAATTCTATATGAGAAACACTTATCAAAAAAAAAATGGAAAACAATTGTCACAATAGATGAAGCGTGGATGTATTTAAATGATTGTAACAAAAAAGAGTCATTTATTATAATCAAAGGGGAGAAGAAAAATTAAGCAACTGGTTCAAAGAATCGAAAGAAAGCTTTTCTAAGGGATTCATGATTGTTGCGGGTTTTTCTTATAATGACAAGTTAAAAATAAAGAAAATGTCAAGATTAACTCCAAATACTATCAGGAACATATTTTATCGCCAATTTTTCTGAATGAAATACCATCGCTTTACCCACAGTGCCAGCAATCTGTGAGACTCCATTAGGACAAAGCTAGTAGTCACACACCAAAATCCACTGCAAATTTCCTAAAAGAAATGGAACAAAAAACTGGTATCAAGGCCATACCCTCCGCTGATATATCTACTAAATCTCCCGATGTGTCACCTATGGACTTTTGTGCTTTCGGACTTTTAAAAACTGCATTCCAAACGTTGTTCCAAAACCCTAACAGGACTCTGGAAAGTTGTTCGGGAGGAATGGGATAAAATACCTATTCTGACACTTCAAAAGGCTGTATTATCCTGGAAATTGCGGTGTCGAAAGATAGTTCAGAAAAAGGGATGTCAAATAGAACATTTAAAACACAAGAATTATTTGTAATTTAGTTTTGTGTATACAATATACATCGTCTAAAAATGTGCGAACAGCCTCTGTATATCACAGTGTCTTGTTTTTACTGATCTGTAAATGAAGTGTACACTCTATTTATCAATGTATTCCAAACTGCACTGATTTATTATGATGTAGCGATATGGACCATTCGTAATTCATTCATCAGATATATAAAATATATATAAAATCTGCGTATCATTTATCAGATTTACCAAACAATCAGCCATCTTTATTGGTATAGAAGTTAGTGCTCCTGGCTGCTGTATCGTTCTTTGGACTCGAATCTGAATCCTGGAGAAGGCATGGATGTTTGTAAATGTACAGAGTGATTTAAAATGAATATAGCGAATTCGTTGTCTATAACCATTGAATTGGAAAGAATGTATCGGTAAGAACTGCACAGAATGTAAAATGAAGTTCGAAGTTTTCTTTACATATTTTATAAATGTTTTACGTGATTTCTCTTGGTAACGCGGGCAGGAGTTCGGTGAAAGACCTTGTACACTAATTCATTCATTTCTTTTTCAAAAACAATTCCAGAACTCAAAATACACATTTCTAATGCTCTTGCGTTAGTGACTTGAGACATGCTTCAGAATGTACAGAGTGAAATGTACTACCGCTTAAATTTTATCCGTGTTACCAAGATGAGTCACATAGAACATTTATAAAGTATGTAAACAAATTTGAACTTCTTTCTGCATTCTGTGCAGTAATCGCCATTTTCATTTTGAATCGCTCTGAACAAATTCGTGCGGTATGGGACACTTTGAGCACACTTTTAGCAGAACGTCTTCTCGAGCGGATTAGGTGGTAGAGGAAGAGAGTTGGGAGACTCATCGACAGTTTCCTGGAGTGAAAACTGGGGCAAAGATGGGCAAAGAAGTACTGTCACTTACTGAGTATGTTCAAAGTCCATTCCACCCACAGACCCAAACTTGCGCCCCTTGGTTTACAGCCGAAAATATCGGGGGAAAAATATCGTGGATGAAAACGTCGCAAAGAAAACAAAGCAAGGCGAAAACGTTGTGGTACATAGCGTTGTGGTAGAAAAGAAAGCAAAGAGAACACATCGCAGTTTTAAAACATCTTGGCACAAATTATTGTAGTATAAAACAAAGCTGTTCAAAAACTTCGCAATTTGAAAACATCGTCGTCGAAAATGTCGTGGTAAAAAATAAAGTACCTACAAATCATCGTATACGATAACATCGCACACATGCATGTTTCAGAGTTTGAAAGTTCTAAATGCAATTTCCCATAAAGATTTTAGAGTGCAAGAAGGAAAGAGGAAAAAAGAGTGAAAATGTTAACGACATTTTAGGAATGAACGGACACAAAACAGGATACAATTTTCACTAAAATAATAACAGATCAACAAATGTGAAAGAAAGTAATTTGATAATTAACTAACCAATTTTTATAGAGGTAACCTCATACAGTTATTTATCTGTATTTCTCATTAAACTTTATCAGTAAAACTTTATAAAAAAGGATTAATTATTAATATCTTTTGTTAATTAACTAAGTAAATTTAAAATTCTACTAAGTGCTATAGAGTTGCATTACTTTTCTACTCATTTTCAATTTTAAAATGCTTTAAAAGTTTCCTTCTTATTTTTCAGCAAAAATTTATTAGTCCATTCAAAAGTACGAAATATAGAAGTAAAAATATCCTTCTTTTCTTTTTGCGCTCCCAGATTATTATTCGAAAATGCACTTACAACTTTTAAAACCTGAAAAACGCGTATGTGCGATGTTAACGTCACGCGATGATTCGTAGAGGCTTTATTTTTTACCGCGATATTTTCGACGATGATGTTTTTAAATTGAAGTTTTTGAACCGCTTTATTTTCTAACACGATATTTTAGAATTGCAATGTTTTCGCTTTGCTTTCTTTTTTCCCACGATATTTTGTACTACGACGTTTTCGCCTTGTGTTGGTTTCGCTCGCGATGTTTTAGTCAGCGATGTTTTTGCTGCGACGTTTTCGGCGGACATCGCTCCTTGTCCGGACAAAATTCCTAGATTTCATTTGATTAGATCAGACAAGTGAGATTAGCCAAGAGCCAATAAATCATGTTTATCGATATAATCTATTTAGAGGACGCTATATTCTATTTAGGAGGACAGTTTCTACTAATAATAAAGTGCTCAAATTTGTTTAAAAAATTCTTTCAGAAAAAAAAATATATATATACATATAAAAAATGATGTACGTTTGGATATGAAAACATATGATGTACTGCAAAATTTTTTTACAGTAAACACTAAAACATAAAATTAGAAAATTCATTGAAATTTTAAAATCTTAATTGTACGTAATTTGAGAAGTTTTTAAAATACTAAAAAAAAAATAATAATTAATTGCAAATGAATGCAATTTTATTATCAAAATTTAGAGATTTTAATTCTAAAATTGAATTTAAAGCGCAAATTTCTGACTCTTAAAAACCGAAAGGGTAATATTTTTTTAAATGCTTAAATAACGTATCTCCAAATTAACAAATAATAAAAAAGGTTTTGAATTAAAGTTCATAGTTTGATATAAGATTTCACATAAGTATTGTGATATGTAGAGTAACTCAAAATATTTATTGAACTGTCTTTCCGCAAAACAGTACGAAATGAAAATCATCAAAATTAAATTTACAGCCTAATTAAAAATAAAAATTATATACGCTGTTGGTTAATATCATAGAAAGAAAAAATATGTACACGTCCTGCATTCTTTGTGTTAGCTGCTACAATTGAAACTCCTATCCATTCACTTCTGATTTGTTTCACAAAACCGGAAATTATATTTACATAGCTTTTACTGTGGAATATGAGAAGATAAAAACGGTTTAATAGCCAGGTTAATAATTTTGATGCGAAGTCTACGTTTCGAAACCATAAATATTTATTTTTAATTATCTTGGCTACTCACAAATAATAGGATAATGAAATTCGTCGCCCGTACCCAGATAAGCATTGGAAATAAAGACTAAATATGTCATTAATGTGTAATACATTTTTAATTCCAATTGCATGATGAGCCTGTAATATGCTTAGAAAGTTATGCATAGAAAGAAATGCTTCCTTGGAGCAATTTTTACTTAAAACTTCGTTAGTTGAGAAAAATAATGAAATCTTCATCTATCCAGACCACTGAACGATGAAACGATGAGCATTTCGCCACCTTTAACCGCTTTTTTAACCCCCTTTAATGATGGTCTCAAGGTTCCTGAAAAAAACAAAACCTTTGACGGCAAAAATTTCCATTTTGTTTTATCACCTTTAACCTTTCTTAATCAAGTAAACACGAAAGTAAATTTGTAACGTGAAAGAAACGATTACACATGACTTCTTTAGAATGGTGAAGAAGAAATACAAAATCATTTAATATCGACATATAACTTCATTAAATTCATTTTATACTTTACTGAAACCTTTTGAAAAATGTTAATGTAAACTGAAATACAAACTATGGATCTTAAGTGAAAGAAATCTTAAAATAAGCTAAGCAATACCTGCTACATCAAAGAGAAATACCTTAATTTATAAATGAAAACAAGCAGACATTTGTTTGTTTATTCACGAAAGACCAAAAATATGCAAAATTTTCAACGGTGACTAATAAAACAGACACGTGCCTTTGAAATATATAGTGAAGCTAATGAATAGAACAGAAAATGGCATTGTTGAATTTCATCTCATAAAGTTACTTCTTTAAATTAACTGATAAAAAACAAACCAATTTTTCTGCGAAAACTTTTCAGTTGCCTGTAACAGATTTTGTGCATCGCACGAGGTACCACTGCACAAGGGCCCACTGGCGGCGAGCGGTAAAGTCACTGAATACTAGTAGTTCGGTCCGAGGTTCGAATGCCACGAACGGGCTGGCTCCATGGTTGTTTGCGTGGTTTTCTCCATGTGTAAAGTGTATACGATCTATTACTCCTTAGAAAGTCCTCTACAAAGCCATTCCTCCCTTAGACAGATAGCCCTGGAGACTTTGCCGTACTCACATAAACCAAACTAAACCATTGCCCAAGAATCTTGCTAAATTTTCTTTTATTCTAGCTTCACCTTTTTTTTTGTTACTAGTTTTAATGTAGTAATCCTCGCTCTTTAAATAATTTCATAAATACTACTGTTACTACTATTACTACTACTACTAATACTACGAGTAATAATAAAATAATAATAATAGTAAAATTAAAAAATAATACAGAATAAGGTTTTGTAAACCTAGGTAAGAGGTATATGTTTATTACCTATTAAGAGGTATATGTTTGTAGAATCTCACCTTCTTGGAAAGCATACACTAAGACAATACCCTACTGGATCAAAGGGCCTTATCGCAATACCCAGTAAGAAAACAGAGAACGTAAGAAGGGTGTAAAAGACACATTTAAGAAATCAATCATTTAACAGAAGGCACTTCTTGTACTTACAAAACTAGCCAACATTTATAGCATAACTCAAGAGTAATGAATTCGAAAGTTAGATATTAATAAGTTAGCCCATGGCTAAGCAGAAAGGATTAGCTCGTAAGTTGGCTTAAACCTATACCGGTGTGACAAGCGTTATTGGCAAGAATGAAGCAACGCCGAAGACAGACTTTCAACTAGTAATCTAGTAATGTGGCCATCAACAGCTGGAACATGCTTTGATTAAATAATTTGGTTAAACTATCTTTAATCTCTTTCTACTTCATTTTAAAACTTGTGAACTAAATATTGGCATAACAGGAGAAAAACGGAAAGGGAGAATGACAGTAAAGCTGCTGAACATTAAATAACTGGTTAGGTAAAATAAATGAATACTTTACACATTGCCTACCGATCCTTGAAAGGATACGGTTGCCAAGCAATTTTTGCGCAGCCGCCATCGGTGTCTGTGTTGTGTATTCTGCTACCCGTTTTTTTTGGGGTCTAGCGTAAGAGTAGTTTGCTGGCTCATCGCTCTATTTTTTTCAGGGCCGAACTAATTTATTCATATTACACATGCATGTGCTAATTACATGTTCTGATAGATTGCGATTTTACCAGCCGTTACTTAATTTATGCCAAAATGTTTTGTGAGCCGCTCCACGCTGTCATTTCTTGAAATATGCCCTAACCTCGAAGCAGACTACTACGATAATCATGATTACTAAATGGGAAATATTGTGCACGCCAGTTTAATACTACTAACATCATAAGTCTGCCACAATACGACTAAAAATTTCCTTTCCTCTCCATTTGATTTGTACTATACAGTGCTATGGGAGCATAATAAAAATATCGCTCAACTGTGGCAGTGAGAAGCAGTTTAGAGTATGATGCACAGTGGTGTTGGGGACACTATCCAAATACTTGTGTGTAGCCAGCATTTTAGAATAAATGCTACTAATAAGTACTAATTATTTTAACATAGTACTTGTTTTTATTTCAATCTGTTATTTTAAAACGTTCTTCATACAGACACACACTGAGAGCAGCACAGTGGTGTTGGGGACACTGTCCAAATACTTGTGTGTAGCCAGCATTTTAGAATAATTTTTAGTAATAAGTACTAATTATTTTAACATTGTACTTATCTCAATCTGTTATTTTAAAACGTTCTTCATACAGACACACATATACAGACACTTCATACAGAGCAAACTTCATATTGTTACGAGTTTTGTGTTTAGTTAGATATTTTTAACAGAATTATAATTAAAATTGTTTAATTTTCTAGTGCAATGCAGCGCCTCACATATTTTAAGAGAAAGCTAAGCTTTGGAAATGTAAAAATACAACAGCACATGCATTTAACATTGAATAAAAGTTTATCTCCTGAATTTATTTTTTAAATTTGAATAAATGTAATTGACTAGCCATAACCGTAATTCTACTCTTTTTTGCTTTCCAGAAATCACAAGAATTGCCTCGCGCGGCCGATTTGAAAATCTATAAAAGCCGGGGAGAAACATTTCACTTTTTAGTTGTTTAAGCGAGCTGCTCTTGTTTACTTAGCTGTTGTAATTTTGTGATCTCATTAGCTTTCTCTGCGTTTTGGATTGCGCCCTATTTAACGTTTTAGTAGCTTGAAATATAGCTACTGTTTCTATTCCGTGGAATTATGATATTGTACGAAAAACTTTGAGGAATAATCCAGCGTTTTTGTTATATTTCTTGTGATTAGAAAAACTCTACTCACTTTTTCTCGGACTTGTGCATTTAATCTATAAAGGAATATGAGGACTCATTAAACAACCTGAGGAAGCTTTAACATCGGCTCTAATCCTGACGTATTCTCAGCTCGGCAAACCATTTATTCTCGACACGAATGCGAGCAATGAGAGTGTCGGTGCTATTTTTTCCCAAGAACTAAAAGGCCAATAACGTGTCGTTGCCTATTGGAGCAAGTGCCTATCAAATCTGGTGTGGAATTACTGCGTCACCAGGAAAGAGTTGCTCGCCATAGAACCATTTCCATCATTATCTATACGGCAGAAAATTGTTTCTCAGCACGCATCATGCTCCGTTGAGCTGACTTTTAAATTTCAAAAATCCTGAAGGCCAAATAGCCAGGTGGGTACAGAGACTTCAGAAATATGAAATCAATATCCGCCAACGGAAAGACCGACGCCCTGTCTAGAAGATTTTGCCCAGAAAGCTGATATTGTTCAAGGGTCGAAGCGAAATACGAGATGCTTAATCCGATCGCACGACAAATTACAACAACATCATTAGCTGATCCAGATCAATGTAATAACAAAGAAACCAGGAAAGACCAGCTGAAAGACTGCGACATTAAACCTATAGTTGAATCCACGGAGTGCTCAAACTGAAACCTATCTGGCAGGGCATTTCCGTCTGCAGTCCTACGACAAAACAATATCGGATGATGGAAAGGCATTCCGATGGCAGCTGATACTTCCAAGATCCCGGATCTCGGACGTCCTTAAAGAACTACATTGCAGCCCTACAGGGGGCCAGTTCGGAATAATGAAGACCTTGCAGCGAGTTCGAGAGCGTTTCTACTGAAGTAGTGCAAAGGGTGACTTACAAAAGTAGCCCGGATCTTGCGATGCCACTGTTTTTACTTGCTTAAAGCAGTGCTATCCACGAGACTGCTGGCTATTCCCCATCTCATATGCCCTTCGGTCGTGACCTTCGTCTGCTTTGTTACCTCTTTTTCGGCCGCCCTCCGGACACACGTTCATCACCTGAAGAATACATCCAAGATCTCCAACCCCGGTTTGAAGTGATGCACAATTTTGCACGAGAATGAGTCAACTTGGCGACTGAGAAGATGAGGACCCAATACGACACGAGAGCTACTGTACATCGATTCAACGAAGAAGACAAGGTGTGGTTCTGGAATCCGACCCGACGAAAAGGACTCTGTCCTAAACTACAGTCGCCGTGGGATGGTCCATATACAGTCCTAAACAGGCTGAACAGTGTCGTTGTTCGGATCTGTAAGTCATCGAACTCTAAACCCAAAGTCGTTCCTTACGACAGGTTAGCTCCTTACTATCGCCATTGTACGTAGTGTATATAATGTAAATAGTATAAGACCATGGTGCTTTTCGTTTCTAAATTTATAAATTTTTGCACTCATTTATTGATTTGTATTTACTATTTGATAGTATTTGATTTGTTTCAAGTTACTTATTGCAAGTATTGTTTATCTTGTTTCTTACTGTAATGTCATACGTATTATTGAATGGATGCTTTAGTTGCAAATATGGCTTCCTGTCCAGAGATTGTACCGGGCAGGACTTGCAGTATTTGGGAAGGGGGCAGTGTTACGAATTTTGTATTTAGTTAAATAATTTTAATAGAATTATAACTAAAATTGTTTTATTTCCTAGTGCAATGCAGCGCCTGACAAATTTTAAGAGAACGCTACGCTCTAAATGTAAAAATACAAGAGCAAGTGCATTTAACATTGAATAACAGTTTATCTCCTCAATTTATTTTTTTAATTTGAATAAATGTAATCAACTAGCCGTAACCACAATTCTGCTCTTTCTACTTTCAAGAAATTGCTAGTATTGTCTCACGCGGCGGATTTAAAGACCTTTAAAGCCGGAGAGAAAATCACAGCTTTGGCGTTAACTAAGCGAGGTGCTGCAAATCTGTGATCGGATCAGCTTTCTTTGCCCTTTGGATTACGTTCTATTAACATTTTAGTAGCTTAAAGTTTAACTACTGTTTGCATTTCGTCATATTTTGATATCGTACGAATATCTTTGAGGCATAATCCAGCGTTTTTGTTCTATTTCGTGTGATTAGAATAAATTTTACCAACTTTTTATCGGACTTGTGTATTCAATCTATTACGAATCCGTATGCACGCAACAATACGTACGAAAGTCAAAATTCCATTTTGAATACATTTTTCCATAAAATGTTTACGACCTTAACTTTAATGGAATCCAATATTAATGCTACTGGACATCTGCATATGCAACGGAAATCTGTAATCTATAGGTCACCAGAAAAGCATTTATAATGAACACCTAAATCCGTCTATGAGCGATATTAATAATAAATTTTGCTAACGTAGCAGAGTTTGCGGACAGTACACGGCTCAAGGATCAGTTATTGGTCCCTACTGAGTTGTAATTATATAACGAGTGGTCTACCAGAGATATGACAGTATCTGTATTAAATGTGATGCATTTTCTTGAAGGCTATGCACTGTGTAGTCGTAATTAAGCTTTCTGATAATAATATATCCTGAAGATAATGTTTCAGTAAGATAATTTTGTATCTTAACAGCGCAAAAAGTATTGTCTTGCAATAAATATTTGTTGCAATCTGTAAAGTTGTCCATAAAAGCATGTAGAGCTATATCTATACCTAAAATAATTATTACTTTTGTTTATTAAATAAATGACATTATTGACATGCGGTATATTTCCATAAAGCATAGTGAGTCACTGTAATAAAGTACACATTACAAATGCCTTATTTTCCCCTTAATATCTTCTATATTACTTTATGAATGCTATTAGCTATATCTTTATGCGATACAGAAAGAGAATGCATTATTAAATTTATTCTTGAAACAGCATACATTATAAAAATTGCGAACATGAAACAATGTTATAGTATTTTAAGTTACGCACTGGTTTAAGCTAGTGCATCCGCGTTGGGCTTCAATTTATACACATTCAAGGAAATGCATACCTTCGATTATAATTATTTAGTAGCGTATTTAATGGCAACGTACTGAAAAGATGTTCCCTTGATTGTTCTATCCCACAAGCCTCGTTATTAAACGATTACTCTGCTTGTATGCTGACAATGTAAAATGAATGCTTCATAATCTGATGAAAGGCATTGATCCCAAAACGCGTATTAAATGTTCTCAGTTTATCAAATCCGAGTTACGATGCGTCATGGCCGTCTGTTTCGGTGAATATACGTTGAATAGTTATTGCGCTCATCTCTCACTTCGTATGTCAGCCTCAGCGCTAACACAATAACACTGATTACTTCAGAAGGTAAATCTTTAAGCGGTCACATCATAAATGTAGTCGCAACTTCCTTTTTTCAAATATATATAGAAAATATGCATATAGACTTTGCAAAGTGATTGTAAGATGTGTGATTAAGACAAAGGAATAAGTTACATTTTCAAACATTAATGTGCAGCGTAAGGATAATTGACTACGTAATATTATTATAAATTCAAATAAATGTTTGTATTTGTTTTATTGTGTTTTGTTTTTTCTGCATTTCTATACTGTTATATATCACTTTCATTTATTTATTCAATGAAATGTATGGAAAAATTTCATTGTGTATTTTTGATTGATCTAATTTGTGGCCTCTTATTACGCTCGTAAATATTTGTTTCATGAATGATGCTGTAGAAAGTATAACATAGTGTTGATCGTTATTTGAATTATGAAGACAATTCAATCAGAAATAGAGATATGAGAAGAAATACATCTTCCAAGTTTGATGACGTGTGGCGATTTCGAGTGAACTTAGCGATATTTTAATACTTTCCAGAAATAGCATTTTTGAAACCCCAGGAACGTTTTTTTCCCGTACCTTCCAGAAGTTATCAGGCAATTAAATATTTAATGTTAATAACCGCTTGTGGGGTTTTACTTATTTAATTCTAAAATTCTAACTTAGAACCCCACAAACGCTAGCAAGCGAATAATCGCTAAGTGTGTGAACAAAACACGTACGACTTAAAAAGGGTTCACAACTCTTTATTTTTGAGAATATTTACAATCAGTTCCTACTTGGAACTTTGCACAAAGCCTCCACTCGTGCTGGAACTTAAATAATAATGAATTTAAATTAAACTAAACTAGCTCAACTAAGCTAATAGAAAGGTACAGCCGAAGCTATCAGAAATCTAACTAGTTGGCCCCTAAGTATTAATTAAATCTGCGTAGCCAAGCGGCGGCCTAAGGTATAGCCGAACGTAGTAATTAAGAGAGCACTTAACCAAAGGGCAAACGCGCCCTAGTCAGGGAATCAGACTCTCTCGCTAGAATTCGATCAAACATTGACTTAAATAGTACTCTTTCTCATTTGCATTTACTGCGTTTCTGAATTTACATTCTGACAGGAAATTGTAAGCTGAAATTAGAATAAGATAGGAAAGATGCAAAACTTAAAATAACTGTTAATAAACGTAGGATAACCTTACACGCTTAATTAGTTAATTTCCCCTTTTTCATTATTTAAGCATTTATTTAAATCTTTTATTGAACTTTAGTATCCGCAAAATTCTCTAAAATTGTAAGAAAATAGAATAATAGCAAGAAAAAGTAATGAAGTTAACATATATTTATTTGGAGTATTTAATTGTAATTGATATCTTCTTAGAGTCTGGAACTGTGTAATGTGTGAATAACTGTGACTAAAACTATTGGCGAGCTAAAATACATATCTTTAGTTTTTGAATTAAAACTTTCTAAATGCAACAATTGGACCTTTTTCCGAAATCACAAGTCTAAAGAATTAAAGAATTAAAAACGTTATGCCAAGTCGTTTTTATCATTCCTTATTCAAAAACTCTACCGCAGCTAACTTCTTAACTGGGCGTGTAAAAAAATGTGTTGTGTGCTATAAAAGGGAGAAGAAAGTAGTGTTGGTTTGGTCGTATCAACACTTGCTTAATATTTACCAACTGACTGCCTGCGCGGAAGTTGCGTAAAATATTTTTGCAAGTATAAGGTGACTTCTTTTCTTTGGTTTACTGAACAGTTAATTTTTTATAACATCCATGTATGAAGTGTTACGTCAAAAATTAGAACAGTCTATATTTGAAATTCCGGAAAATTTGAAAAATTATCCGAAACTAGGAAATGTTTCGGATAACATTTCCTAGTTTCGCACAACAAAAGTAGCAAAGCAAACTAAAACACAACAAAAGCTGCAAAAAATATTTGTGATGTTTATCCATCCGGATTAGATGCCTAAATGTCAAACGTATTTTACTAGTTTCGGATCGGATAATTGTGATCTTTGTTAATTCCGCTATTGCAACAAGTTTCTTTTTGTGATGTTATTTTAATACCACAAATAGACTAAAATTTTTCTCAAATGATAGAAGTGTTATAGAAAAAGCTTAAAATATCTTGGTTGATTATTTAACAACATTTCATGTAGATTACTAAACAGAAAAAACGTTTTGGTCCTACACAGTCTTCAATAGAAAAAAAAATTAAGTCTTCAAACACCTGTAATTTGTTGTTGCAACCACATAACACTGAAGTATTGCTTGATCATGTAGTGATTGCAAATAAGAAATGCGTCCCTTACGACAAAAAGAAAATCCCTGTCTATCATTCAAACCTCATTACCTAAGCCAAAAAGAAGCTTAAATCGTACAAACTTACTGCTGTGTATTTTTTGGAATATTACGGGCATAATCCATTTTGAAATACTAGAACGAGTAAAGCTCTTACTGTTGAATATTATTGTCAACATTACTTTCGCCATCTCAATAACATCAGCAATCAAAGCTTTTACTGAAAAACGATGCAATCAAAGCTTTTATTAAAAAACATCTACCGTTATTAAGAGAAAAGGCGTCATTCTACAGCATAACAATCCAAGACCACACTCTCCAAGATAAATTCTTGATCAAATCTGAGATTTAGAATGCGAGGTGTGCAACAGCTGACCATTCTAATTCAATAACTGCATATTTTTCTCGTAAGAACTGTAGAGACGTTAGGAATTCTTGAAGCAGGAGTCGTGAAAAATGTACAGTGCCCTCGCCGGGACTCGAACCTGGGTCTCTCGAATATGCGTCGTGTGTACTACCGTTACACTACGAAGGCATGTAGAAAAGAGGGAGAAAATTCATTATAGACTGCTCTTTTAAAGGGCGACTGAGCAGCAGGGGATCCAGTCGACAAATACTGGTCGTGAAGAATTATTATCCATCACCTTTTAGTTCGGGAGCCACTGTAGAGGCATTAGGGATTTTTGAAGCAGGAGTCGTGAAAATGTGCAGTGGCCTCGGAACTCGAAACTGGACCTCTCGAATACGCGCCGAGTGTGCTACCGTTATACCACGAAGGCATGCCGAAAGGAGGAAGAAAATACCTTATAGACCCTAATTTTCAAAAAAAAAAAGCTATAGGATTTAAACTACCATATGAGTGCTCTTGTTTAGAACTGCTCCAACAGCTTCTTTAGATGCTTCTAAACTTAATGACAGGAATATTCTGGATTAAATAGAGTTAAAATGGGTTTCCAAATTAAAGTATCTTTTAAATTTTAAAATGCGGTTTGGCATTCAGGTGTCATTTATAAGAAGTATATTTTAAAGTAAATTTGTTAGAGAGGCTCTAATTGTTGCATAATTTGGAATTAATTTGTGATAGACATTAATGTTTCCAAGAAATCTTCGTAAATGTTTTAACATTTTAGGAGGTTGTTATTTTTTAATAATTTCAATAGTTACATTATTGGATTGGCATTTTCCTGCACGAACTTTATGTCCTAGAATATTTAATTTTTCTTTAGTAAAGAGGCCAGTTTGACAGCTTTAATATTGTGTTTCCTTTTTGCACATATATCAAATATTATTTCAATATGTTCTAAATGTTTTTCAGACTTTTGGATAAGTACAGTGTCATCAAAATAATTTAAAGGAAACTAAATTTTGATTTTTATTTAAACTTTTTCTAAGGGCTCTTTGAATGACGGCTGTGGAATATTTCCAGCCAAACTGCAAACTGTTAATTTCATGAAGACCAGAATTGGTTGCAAATGTCAATTTCTCAGTACCTTTTTCATTTAACTTTGCATGCCAATAATCAGATGCCAGATCTAAAATAAACACTTCTGCATTCGTTAATTGATGTACTACTCCATCTATTTTAGGTAGAGGTTCAGGATCTGTTTTAGTAATTTCTTTCAGTTTTCTATAACTAATTACGCCTGATATCAGAAATGATACATATTCAATAAATACATATGCACATGTATTTATAAAACGTATTTCAGATTTCCGCTTGTTTATTTATTTACGTAAATATATTTATTGCTTTCCTATAAATTCTCAGACGAAGACATCCATACAGCATACTATATGTGATTTTAATAACAAATGTGTTGTATTTAAAGCTTCTTTTTAAGCATCCGGGAATCCATTATATATGATTCAAAGAGGAGAAGAAGTATTTATTTGCTTATGAAAATATTATTTCTTGCAATATGAAAACATATTCTATATCACCTGAAAAGGGCAAGTAAATATTTGTCATATTAGAAACTTTATTCGTTCGTCTTCTATAAATCGACATATGTCAAAACAATGGTAAATCTCATACAATGAACGATTCAATTACATTAAAGTTTTGGCGTGCACGTTTCGAGAAATTCACTGGAGCTTTTCTACTACGGCATGAATGTGGTTTCTTGGAGAAACCTCCTTATTTTAATTTGATTTTAGTATTTTAATCTAAGCTTTACAGTTGTCGAGTTAAAAAGATAACATAAGTACTATATACATCTGCTAGCCATGAATTTCAGAATGTTTAAAGCAGAATTATTTCAATTGGTTAATGTTTTCTAGCGCAGATTAATCAGTATGAATGGCATAACTATCGTTATCTATAACTCACAGGGTTATTTAGCATGTATACATAGGAAAAGAATTAGATCTCCTATGATCGAAGTTTACTGTTTGAAATTATTATTCAAAGTTTAATATCGTAAAAGCACTGCAAGACAATAAGAAGACAGAAAAGCTTCTTCTAAATGCTATGGAAAAGAATCCGCTGCCATAATTAGCAATAAAGCAATTTCTCACGTTTATACCCCACGCAAACAACTACCATCAAGAACTCATTTATCTTAAGGAGAAAAAAATTCTTTGAGTTCATGCCACAAACAAACTCTCAACTTTATTTTTTGTTCTGAAGCAATAAAGAAAAATGATAGGAAGCCGAAGATTTTCTTTCTCTTTACTCCATCTCTCTATCTATCTTGAAAAAAAAACTTTTCTTAAGTTTCCTTGAGACGCATTCGCGAAACTCAAACTCAGCTAGGCAAAACAGAAGATTTTCCGTTCGAATATATAAATATATTTTCTTAGTTCACATACTTTTCTCTGGTAAAAGTTTGCGAAAACAATTTTCTTGAAGAGAAATCTCTTATTTCACAAATTTCGAGTTGGGTGTTATTGATTTGAAAGCTAATTTTAAGATTATAAACAAAACATTAAGTTGCTTGTAGAAGCATTTCAGGGACATGAGGACGCATCAACTTAGACAGAATTTTCTATCACCGTCGACTATGATTATATAAGACAAAAAACAATTTTTGCACACTTTTAATAAAAGTTGTATTGTAATCTAATAGCTTTTCTGTTGAAGTAAAATTTTTATGGGTTAACAGCCAAGCTACTATATATTGCTAAGGACAAGACAAAAGCGAGTATTGATGTAATGATGTCCATACATTTAGGGACATCTGTCAATCTTCTGAAAAAAAAAAGGCTTTAAAACTACTTTTATGTAAAGTAAATATAAAATCAGTGAATGTATTTTCAAATAGAAACATACGTATTATTTTTAATCTAAAAACAACCATGGAGAATTAAACAATTTTACGTTTGGTCGTTGGCAAAGAAACAATAAAATGGAAGAAATTGGGTAATTAAACCCCTCGGTATATATATTGATGTAAATCTGTGCTTGAGTATTGTGCACAATCTGTACTGGTAATACGAGCTTTTATCAAAATTATGTATAAGACTCTGAAGAAGGTAATCCTAGAAGGCCTTAGGAAGGAGCATCATCTGGCTCCATATTGTTGCCTGCTTACGGGTTCATAATGGATTGAATTAACACAGAATGAGAGATTGATTAAATTTGTTTTCACAGAAGAAATACTTTACATTTCTGGAACTTTCCGCAAAAGTACACACACAGCTCTTCGACGTAGGACACAGCTCAATCAGTAGTTACCACTTGAAACTACTAAAAACGTTAAACACAACGCAATGCAAAAGTGCGTCCAAAGAGCGAAGTGATTGGAGATCTCTCAATGCACTTGGGGAAGTCAGTTCTGAACCAAAAAGTAAGAACTGAGGCTCTCTTCGATCTTATAGTTTTCCTCCGACCGCCGAGGAATTTTCAGTACTTTCCATTTATCCAATTTCCTGGAAGCCATATACGGTTACAATTACATAGAAGGGCAGGATACGGTTATAGTTACACGTAAGGATCCCTTACAGCTATTCTATTACAGTGTAAATTACAGTTATACATGAACCAGCTCAATGTCGCCAGTTGGTCACCAGGGTTGGCCACTTTAAGCGATTGCCAAATTTGGGTACAAAAATTAGTTGCCAATAATCGTCAGTTCGGTGATATCTCACCAGTTTTATGAGACAGCCATTTAACTCAATGTTGGACTTGCCCCCGCAATCTTATTTTTCCAGAGAAGCTTCACTTTTCTTCAGAGGTTCCATGTTACGTTATACAAACTGGTATGCTCCAACAACTGCAAATGGCATGCTTTCAGTTGCAATCACGTCACCAAATCTTCCAAATTGTTGGCTGCGGAGTATAAAATTGAAGGTTGGTACGACGCGCAAAATTTCCTGTAGCATTTTCTTTTAATTTCGTTGGAAATGTTTTACCATTCAGAGCTCGTAGCTCTACAGAAGCAGCCAGTGTTATTTAACTGGTTTTAGAATGTGGTAATGTATCATACTACCTTTGTAATGCCCATTGCAAACTAACAATTGATAAACGTTCTGTAGATTCCAAATGCATTCTTTCGTAAACTAGCCATCTTGTAAATTGATTTCATATTTGCTACAGGATGTGTCACAACAAATTTTGCGCATACAAAGGGCATATTCTGATTTTAGTCGTCTTCTATACTTCGAATTCTAAATATCAAGAACGTAACCTTTGCAAATTTGTCATGTTACAACTCAAAAAAGTAAAATTAAGAAGAAAAATAAGATTGAATAATAATAGATATTTATAACTGCAAATATAGTAAGACTAGAAAATGAAGTTTTCTCCGTACTTAAGATTTTACTAATATAAAGAAATTTTGAAGTTAATGAGCGAAAGCCGTGCGATGTTAGATATGTATCTCCTCTGAAGGTTATAAAACTAGGTTGGTTTGGTTTACTTGATTAAAGCAAAGCACTCCAAGGTTATCTGCCTAAGGGAAGGGATGTCTTCAGGGAGGAATTTCTAAGAGAAACGGCTCGTATACACATTACACTTGGAGAAAACCCCGAAAACGCTCATGTAGCCAGCACGATCGCGGAATTCAAACCTCGCACTGAAATACCAGTGTTCAGCGACTTTACGACTCAGCCGCTGGTGGGCTGTAGAAGCTCAGGTATCATAACAAGGCCAACAATCACGGGAAAACCAAGAAACTGAAACTTCGTAGCAGTGAAGTAAACGTTTATGACTTGATCAAAGATAAGAATTCGAGCCAGATGAAAGAGTTAGAAAGCATGCTACAGAAGCATGTTACAGTAACATAGTGGTTGCTCTAGAGAAGAAATGTATTAGTTGCAATTACGCGAAGCATATAGTCGTCTTGGTAATGCTCTATGAATAATAATTTCTGAAAATAGATTTCACTGTGAATGAGAGAAAAAAGACGTTATTTTTCTGGAAGGAAGAATAACTAGTAATTTTTTAGAGAGATATTTTTTAGGAATATAATAAACGTGGATTTCAATGATGCAATACAGTAAACCCTTGCAAACGCGGGGTTATGCTATAAATGGGTTGCCTGTAAGGTAAAATCGCGTTCTTCAAAGTTAGGAAGGAACTTTCTAAGGAAAAAACGGGTTAGGTGTAGTTCGGATTCAGAAGGTATATGTAATTTACACAGACATTATAATATTGTTACGAATTTTTCATTTAATTAGATATTTTTAATAGGATTAGAATTTAAATTGTTTTCTTTTATTTCCCAGTGCAATGTAGCGCGTGAAATATTTTAAGAGAACGCTACTTTGGAAAATTAAAAATACAACATTACGTGCATTTAACATTGCCTAAAACTTCATATCCGTAATTGATATTTAATTTAAATTAATGTAATTGACTAGTGTTAGCTGTAACCGTAATTATACTCTTTTTGCTTTCCAGAAACATAGAGAAAATAGAAATTGCCAGAACCTTGTCATGACCGACTAAAAAGCTTTAAAAATCCGGCGAGAAACATCTCAGCTCAGTTGCTTACTTAGTTAATATTGTTGATTGTAGCGAATTTGCGGTGAGATTGAATTAGCTTTCTCTGCGCTTTGGATTGCGTTCTATTTAACATTTCAGTAATTTAAAACATAGCTATTATTGCGTGATACTGTGATATTGTACGAATATCTTTGAGGAATAATCCAGAGTTTTGCGATTAGAATAAATTTGAGTAACTTTTCATCAGACTTGTGCATTCAATCTGTTACGATCCCGTATTCACGCAACAATATTATTGTAATTGACAGGGAAAAATGGCATAAATGTTAATTGAAATGATTTTTATTACTGTTTAAAACATAGATACATGACACAATTCTTCTTTTAAATAAATAGCTGGTGATTTTTGCTTATAAATATAAAAAAAAAAGTTTTATGAAATAAAAGCACATAAACTTGCTAAATAATATTAGGAAAATTCACACTCCGACTGGCATATATTTAAAAGTACAATTTCTCTTTTTTCTCATTTTAAGAGAATATGATGTAAGTCCTTCGTACTAGTAAAATCTTAACTACGGAGATACGAAATAAAGAATCCTGAGAACTAAATAGCAACAACTATTATTAGAACATGACTTGATTTGCCCATCTATAATTTCGAACTTTAAATAGAACCTTTGTGTTAAGCTGCGAAACTACTATAAAAAAAGGGAACATGAATTTGTGTGAGAACAACCGAGAAACGTAGATCTGAGATAAATATTATAAAACGAAACCACTGAAGCAGTGTGTTGAACAAAGTTGACGCGAAAAGGCACCTAAAAACAAATTCTGCGAATATTAAATGTTTTAAACTTGATGATGTATTCTTTTTATTAAAACTAACTATGGGCCGTTCTTTCATGGCTTAAATACGTAATGAAAATATGTATTAAATAGTTGAAATATAATAAATAGCTTTCCAGCCGGCACGATATCGGTAATTAAACAGACTTTAAGAAATTATTTGTTTTATATTAATATAACCACAGTCACGTTTTCGCTCATATCTACATTCAGTTTGTAGATCTAATCAACTGAAAACAATATAATTCCATTCTTAACAACGTAGGATGAATAAAAAATAATTTTCCAAGTGATGGACAATTCCGACTAATTTATCGAATTTTGGTGATTTTACCTTATTGTACACACTTAAACCACCACTTAATGCGAATTCGAATTTACCTGAATCCTCATTTACCTCTTTCCACATCCTCCTTACAGCCCACTACCATTGCCTCCTAGATATACAAAGCCAACGGACAGGTCGCAGAAACGAGTGTGACGTCAAAGCTAGTAGGCCCACGTGATGTTCTCGAGGTTTGCATCAAATTGGATTCTCAAGTGGGAAGCCATTGCTTTTGCCGCTTGATATAAAGTGGAACGCTAGCACGTGCTTGTGAGCAACAGAAATACTCGGTAAGTTCGTATTTATTGTAATGTAATTTTATATTTTGTTCATTGAAATAAACGCTTGTTATTACTAATGTTGAATTAAATTAAGTATTAATTGCTAAGAACACATATACCTATTATGTTTATCTTCGTATTCTGTACACTGTAAGTGTTTCTGAATTAAATTAGTAGATTAGCCATTATTATTAATTTAATTTCTGAAGTTACTTAATATATTTTGTTTAGGTGCTACACTGAAGTTTCATTTTATGTGTGCAATATGTAATGTTACGTATAATCTGTTATAAAAGTTTCTGTTATTATTTCATTATTGTTTTACGAATATTTAACCTAATCTCATTTATATACAGCTTAACAATTTCTAAAAATGTAATTCAAAGTAAACCTATGATATACAATAAATCTAGTTAAATTACATGCATCAATTAACAAATGTATGTACACTAAATATGTGAGTGTGTAGTATATACTTAAGTATAAATGAGAATGGGGAAATTTTGAGTTAATGTGATCAAAACATTCGATATTTCAAAAATTAGACTAGTAAAAAATTTCTTTATTTTTATTGTGAATTTAGTTTATATATTAACATCACTCATGAAAGATGTATATTTTGCAGCTTTTAAATTTATGCTATGTATTTGCATACAATGTATTTAAGTATTCGAGCAGTAAATTAATTTTAACGTCCCGTAAATAGTTTTTAGTTTACCAAACAATGTGTCTCTTCAGATTTAAAATTTATATTTTTCTGTTCAATATTCTAAACATGATTAACCTGAAGTTTGATATAATTTTCATTTCATTATTGCAGCATGATTTAAATACCAAAATTATCATCATTGATGTGAGCAATAATTTCAGTATAATAATAGATATCTTTATATAAGCTTACGTGTTCTTCAGGTACGACTTTCTGAAAGTCTTGTTCACTCAAATTTTAAATTACATTTGAAATTCTCCTCTGTTCCTGTTGGTTTTGGTGTATCGAAGTTCAATTGTATAATTATGCAATGTTTTGAATGTGCAAATTTAAATTGTTATAGTATTTAGTATTTATATAACTGATCTTTGTACTTTTTTACAGGAAATATGCCCTTTAAATGCTGTGTAACTGGTTGTCAAGGAAATTACAAAGGGAGTGAAAAGGTGCACATATTTTCATTTCCCAAAAGTGATGCTCTTAGAGAGAAGTGGCTAAGAAACATACCTAGGAAAGACTTCTCAGTAACTCCATATTCTCGGGTAGGTATTTCAGAGCTTTGTTTTTTCCTAATTAATTTAAGATTCAATAAATGTTTGGTAGAATACTCTTACTCTGGTATGAAAACTTTCTTTCTACAAGCTGTAATTTTTACCTCCCATCAACATGTATACATAGGTTTCAGTCTATACCTTTCTATTTATTGAAGCAACAAATTACATTTCATTTACAAACAATCAAGTGGAAATAATACTTTGAAGCTCGTTGCTCTTTGAGCCAAAGACCTGGTGGGAGATCATGTGTTAACAAGATCAGATTCTTTATTAAATGTTTTATATGCAGTGTTAACTGATCCTTAGATATTGGAAAGAAATTTTAAATTTCTTTATATGCATTTAAAATTTAAACTGCCACAAGCATTTACTATTTGAAATTGTTTTTATTTGCAAGGAAAGTGATATAATCTTGTTTGATAGTTTGTTGGTTTAAGAAATTAGCTACCTGATGTCTTCCTTTTACTTAACAGGTGTGCCATAAACATTTTCAGCCTGAGGATATCATCTGGGAAGCATCGGCTTTCAATGAAGAAACTGGAAAGATTATTAAAGCTTCATTGGAAAGACCAAGACTCAAGGAAGGTGCTTTTCCTAGCATATTTAACGGCTGTCCATCGTATCTGTCTTCACAGGCATCTAGTTCCAGAGAAACTCTTGATGAGAGGAAAATGAAAAGAGAAGCAAATTGCATCATGAAAGCTATTGCTGATAGTAAAATATCAGCTGCTGAATATAATAAACTGAGAACATTTTCAGATTTTAATGAACTTTTATCATGTTGTGCAAAATACAAGTTTTCTACATTTTGGAACATTGTACATAAAGAAAACATCTTGATGTTTTTGAATTTGGAATACAGTGACGGATGTGTGAAATTGCTTTATGCAGTTCACATTACTACAGATCTTTTATTATCTGTATCATTCCAAAATAAGTCACTGACCCACATCAGTAATAAGTATAATATGTTACCTATAAAAGTAAGTAATATTAATGACATTCATGAAATACTTGATCATATTGATATGTTAAAAATAAAGAGTCAATGAATTCGATTGACATTATAATTAACTTGATGAAATCTTTAAGTTTCACAAATGAAGGTAAAAAATTTTATTTGAGTTCATAATTGAACAACTTTCTCTTCTAAAATTTAAGCCCCAAAACCTTCAGTATTCATCAAATACCTTAATTTTAGCTTCTATGTTTTATTTGTTATCTCCCCAAACATATAAATTTGTCCGACAATCTGGTAATTTGATTTTGCCACATCCAAGTACCATACACAAAATAAGTTCTAAATTAAATGTAAATCCCCAAAAGGAAGCAGATGATATGTTGTTTTTGGCTTATGATAAGCAAAAAGCTTGTTATCGTAAAGAGCATGAATTATACGTTTCACTAATGACGGACGAAATTCACATCAGACCTTTTCTTGACTACAAAAGTGGAGATATTGTTGGAATTGGCCAGGAAGTTGATAACTTAGCTTCTAGTGCACATGTATTTATGATACAGAGTATTTTATGTAGCTTTAAAGATGTTGTCCATATATTGCCATCGAAGAAAATGACAGCTGAAGTTTTATTCACTGTTTTGAAAAAAGTAATTGTCGGTCTTGAAGGAATAGGTTTCAAAGTAATTGTAGTTGTTAGTGACAATAATTCTATTAATAGAAGATGTATATCTCTATTTAATAACCCATTATCAAATTTTGTATTTCCTCATCCTGTTGATGCAACTCGTCCATTGTTTTATGCAGTTGATCCTGTTCATATTATTAAAAGTGTTCGAAACAACTGGTTAAACCAGAAAAACCCTGAACAAGCTATGTATTTTCCAAATTTTGACTTGTCTTCAAATAATGTATGTACCTCTTCATTTCTTACCTTAAAAAATATGTATGAAGCTGAAAGTGGTAATTTGTTAAAATATGGATATACAATATCTCGTAAAGCTCTGTGGCCTACAAATTTAGAACGTCAAAGTGTGAAACTTGCTTTACAAATTTTCAACCAGCAAGTATCACAAGGCCTGAAAGAATTAGGAGTAAAGCATAATTTGTTAAAATTTCATGAAACATCTGCATATATTAAAATATTTTCTTCGTGGTTTTCAATAATGAATGTTAAAACACCAAACGAGGGGGTACACTCTTGTGATGAATTCTGCAAACCATTAGTATGGAATGAATCGGACAAGAAATTTGTATTTTTAAATAATTTTCTTGATTGGTTGATAAAATGGAAAGATATGAAGAGTGATACCGGTAGGCTGACAAAAGAGACACTTTCCGCTCTTATATTAACAACAACATGTATGATAGAACTGTGTAGGTATTGTATAGGTGAACTCAACATGTCCTATTTTTTGCCTGGTAAAATCCAGACAGACGAACTGGAACATCGTTTTAGTTTATATCGCAGGATGGCTGGAACACATTATCATATCACTTCGACAGGTTTTTGAAGTAGAAAACAAACTACGTGCATGTTCTGTATTGAATTTAACTATGTTATCTAAAAGTAAAGGGATAATTGTTATTGATGATTTTTCTAACTCTTTTGATTTGATTGATACTTCTCATGAAATTGCTGCAAAATATATTCATAATTTCAAGCATATTGATGTCACAGATGCTGATCTTGAATCTATGGTTGATAAATTGCCGTTAGTTGCATATTTGGCTGGATATTGTTATCACTCGGTTTTGAACAGGTTAAAATGTGATGACTGTGGTGGTAATTTAGTTATTGAAAAACCGTTAATAATTCCTCCCAATTTCAAACATTTTCATAATTGTGATAGAGTTGGATTAAAGTACCCGTCTGCTGATGTTATTAATGTAATACAGCATAATTTTATTGTCGTACAGAAGCTCATAAGCCCTGAATATGAAAAACGTTTCCTCCAAGTATCTAACCAACGTAATTTAATATCTGCTATGACATTAGAAATTCTTTTATGTAAAGAAATTGAAATTATTTCTTGTAAAAATCATTTATCACTTAAAATTATGCAATTGCTTATATATTCATGTACAAATACTCTTTTAAACAATTATTGTAAATTCAAGAATGACAGTATTACTAAATTTTCGAATAAAAGAAAACTAAAAACAGTTGCAGTGTAAACATAAATCACAAAAAAATATGCTATGAATGTATCAATACAATGTTTTTTTGGTGTGGATAATAATTTTAGTGTATTTCACTTTTTAATTTTAATTATCTGAACATGCATTAGTAATATATTTGTAATGTTATCATTTTTGTAATTTAATTTCTTCTTTCTGTATTAAAACATTAAAAATTGATAGAATTGTAATGAAATGCAAATAAATAATTTTTAAGACTTCATTTGTTCCGTGTTATTTTAAACATTTTATATAGGTAACAGCAATAGTCCATTACATATCAGCAATTAATTTAGAATTATACTCATGTTTATCACATGAAAATATATTTTGCATTTAAAATATAAATTGTATGCTTGGAAATTACTTTTGGTTAATCTTTGTGTATGTATATTATTATACATATGTGATATTTTAGAGGTTTGTACAATAAGAAAACTTAGTAGATATTGTGTGTATATATATATGTGCGATATTTTAATTGCAGAGTTAGAAATATGGATGCATGAACCAGAAACTTCCAGACGTGGCCATTTCAAAACATAATAGTAAACATCAATCTCTCTTCATACTGAATTACTTGAAAAAGCTCATAGTAATTTTGGTCATATTGAAGTGTCCTCAATGCTAAATTTACTATCTCCTCAGTATTATTCTTCAGGATGTTAGAAATTATTGTAAACATTGCGAAGTACACTGGTGTGCAAAAGTTAAGCATAAATTGTAAAATGCGAAAACCATAGAGTAAATTTTCGTAAAATTATTCCAAATTTCTTGCGGATATTAATTGGGTGAAGAAGAAACATTGGGTTTATGCAAAACTTTTCAGTCGACTACGACCTGCGCGAAACACTACGCATGTCGGAACGCAAAGAAACCGATTCACGCAGCATAGGCAGTTCAGACAAGTTTCGGGCAACTGCTGTGCGAAAGAACGTTGTTAACCATCAAACAAGGTGAATGATGGCACAAAGACGCCAATTGGAGATGTTTGCGAAAGCAAGAATCGTTGGAACGCTGGAATCCAGACGATCACAAACCGAAGTGTCTCGAATTCTGAATGTGAACCAGTCTGTGATCTCAAGACTGTGGCAGAGGTTTCAAAGAACGGGAAATGTTGCCCGACGACCAGTATCAGGTCGACCAAGAGTCACAACCCCTCGCCAATACCGGTATCTGGTAATAAGTGCGCGACGTCAGAGGGGCAGTACTGCCAGAGCACTGGGTTCGGCGCTCACAGTCGCCACAGGAATACGAATTTCGAGACAAACTGTTTACAGGACACTCAGTCATGCTGGCCTATATGTCAGAAGATCAGCAGTTTGCATTCCCCTCACGTCTGCGCAGAAACGCGCTCGTTTGAACTGGAGTTTGAAACATCAACATTGGAGTGTGGGAGAGTGGGTCAGTATGATGTTTAGTGACGAGTCCCGGTTTAGTCTGAGTACTGATTCTCGTCGGGTGACGATATGGAGAGAATGTGGAACACGTTTTGAACCAAGAAACATATCGGAAAGACATCATTTTCCATCAAGGGGAGTAATGGTATGGGCAGGCATCATGATGGACGACCGCACAGACCTCCATTTCTTTGACACGAGGTCTGTGACTGGTCAAAGATACAGAAACGAAGTTCTTGAGCCTTATTTTCGCTTGTTTCGAGGTGCTGTCGGTCCTGACTCCATATTCATGGATGATAATGCACCATGTCACCGAGCGGTGCTGGTTGATAACTTATTTGAAACGGAAAATATCCAGCGCATGTCATGGCCTGCGAATTCCCCTGATTCAAATCCTATCGAGCATGTATGGGATATGGTCCGGAGACAAACTGCAGCCCTTTCTCACCCACCAAGCTCCGTTACAGAACTGAAGAGAACTCTTCAAGAAGCTTGGAACCATTTGAGCCCACAACTCATTCAGCATCTCATAGCAAGTATAGTAAATCGCTGTGCAACGTGCCTGGCTGTCAGAGGTGACCATACGCCTTATTAAACTGCAGCATCAGTAATTTACTTAATGTTTTCTTTCATTTTTTCTTTCAAGTGTGGACCCTTGCTATTCTCAGTTTTCTTTCAAATTGCAACTTTGGATAATAAAATTAATTATTATTGTTCTTTTGATTTGCTTCCTTATTTTATAACCATTTTACACTCGCATATCACGTTTCCCGCCATTCTGATTTACAGTTCCTTCTTTATTCACAAAATTATCAATTATGCTTAACTTTTGGACACCAGTGTATATTATTATTGATCTTGCTACTCGTTATATATGGACTTTTGCTTTTAAAAGTGTAACTACAGATACTTACATAAATTGTTCGAGCCAAATTTTTCAAATTCAAGTACCAAGGAAAATTTTAAGTGATAGAAATGCTGCCTCTTCAAAATTTAAGCCTTTTTTAAGAAATGATAATGTAAAATAATTATTAACTACTGCTAACAGGCCTCAAACTAACAGTAAAGTTGAATGAGTTAACAATTATACCTATTCTAAAGTGTATATTAAATTCTTATCAGGGTAATATTGTATGGCAAACTTGTTACCTCAGGTTACTGAAGAATATAATAATATAACTCGTTCTGCAACAAAATTCTCGCCATCTTATTCAAAATATGGAAAATTATCTTTTGACCCCCTACTTGAAAATCAAGAAGTCTATCTGCCAATTATTTCTTAAAATAGCCATAATTTTTTATTATATCTTACATATATATATAATAATTTTCACACAGTTGAGAGAATATTTAAGACTAATAAATATAAATTTTCCTTGATCAAATTTTAAATTCTGATTTTCAAGGAATACAATTTTATAAAAACATCTGATATTGTATCTACAGATGAGACAAAAGTAACATATTAGAAATTTTTTAGATATCGAGGAATTTTGGTTTTCAGAATTTTCTTAAAACTGATTTTTAATTGAATGATTTGAAATTTCTAGTAGTAAAAATGATTAGTAATTTCGTGAAACCAAATTTGATATTTAAGATAATCAAGTTTTGCTGGACTAAATATCAATCTTATTACATAATATATAAAATTTCAAGTATAATTATAATAATTTTGTTAAAAGCTACTCATTTTAATTTAAAAGTTAAAAATGTTTATTTGACTTTAAATTAGTATTTATTCTAAAATTTTAATGACTTTCATTGCTTCTGGAAAGCTACGCGAGTTTAAAAACAATGATTATATTATTTATTTATTATTATTCTTTATTTATTTTGTTATATCCAGAAAATAAAAATATGAAATCAGTGTTTAATTTTCTATAGAAGCTTTGTCCGATTCACGCTAAAGAATATGATCAGTATTATTAAAAGTGTGATAGTAGTAGTAACTGTGTTTCCTAATTAAGGTTGTTGTCTGAAAGCAATAGAAATTAAAATTCCATTTAAAAAAATTCATAATTAAACTACTTGAAATAATTAAGAAAATAATTTTTATTCAGGTGATAAACGTATTTCGAAACACTTTCTTATAATATTTGTCACAATTTAGGAAATATTACCAGCTGTAAATTTGCAGGTATCGTAAAAGTATTCTTATCATTAAAGAAATATACTTTGAGTAATTCAATCTAATCGATTAAAAACAGTTTTCAAAGATATTCCGATAATAACAATTATTTCGAAAATATAGTTTCTGGATTATTCTGAGAGTGCATTGTTTTACGCAAATTCATATGTACTGATAAATGATCGCTATCGGAAGTTCCGCCGCTTCGTTTTCTACAGCCTAGTTTTCGTGACGTCACAGACCAGTCCGATGGCTTTATATATTTAGGAGGCACTGCCACTACGCAATCGTTTTTACACATGTCATTAGCCAGCTATATCTCGTACCGATGGCCCTGGTTACGAACTCAGAAGAAGACATGGATTTGCGTAAGTGTAGAGCGTTTCTGCAGCGTGAGAACACTCAAAATATTGGCAAACCGGAAGTCTTTTCGAGTGATTTGCTTGTAAAGAAAGAAGGGTTGAAAGACTTCGGGTCTTTCCCCAGGGTGCCTTTCATCAAAATCATGATGGAGATGCAAACTTAGTGAGGTAGAACTACACTTGTACTACCAACTATGAAATTCTGTCGGCTTTTACCTGTATGTGTCACATACTTTCAGAGATATGCATGGAGGTGTTTCAGCCAAATCCATATATAATTCAGATTTGTACAGTTTTCTTCTGGAACGGAAATGCCTTAAAGGAAACGTCAGTCAAATGGCTATTAAAGAAGTCGACATTTCAACCTAGATCCATCAGAAATCCATACGATAACTGCAAGTTTGACAAACGATCTCGGTTTAGTTAAAATATCTGATGTGGACACTACATGACTTCCTTGCGCGGCCTATTAAATTACACGCATTTTTTGCTGCATTTCCTTTAAACTTATTTCCTCGAATTTTATTAGACATATATTTCTCATTCAATTAATTCAGTACTCACTTTCGCGACAAGGCAAAAATGCATAAAAACTCAAAACATCTTAATACAAAATAATAAAATACAGAAACAATCAAACTCCAAATACAGTTAGAAACAATTATAAAAACAATTTTTACAATTAAAATTAGAGCTTTTAAGCAATAGTATAATCTTCTAAGTAATTTGCAGGCGGGCAGAAAGACAGATTTTTCCGTACACCAAATGGAAATTTTACTTCCGGTCCCACTTGGCAAAAAGACACTGAATTTAGTTAACAAAGTGACTTAATTCACTTTTCTACTAAGAGTTTCAAATGGAAACAAATGGCGGCCTGGTTATGCTCAGTAGCACATAAACAACATTTGAATTGTTCATAATTCTACAATTTTGAATGCAGATTAACTAAAGGTACAAAAACGTTAATTGCAACATAAGAAGAGTATAGTTTAATAATTCAATAAAAATTATAACTTATCAACATTTAAGAATAAAAGAAATAAATGGAAAGATATATATTTACATACGTTCGTATTAAAATACAATAAAACGCCGAACAAATATTAATTTAGAAGTCAAACAACAAAAACCAGCCTTATATTTTCAAATTTTCACAGGACTAGTTTCCACGGTTTTACCGAACCACCATCCTCAACTGGAAAAACGCAAATGAACGAGATAAGATATAATGATTAGATAAGATAAGATAAGAGAGCCTGGACAGGAGACAAGCTACAGGCGCCATCTGTTGATGAAACCAGAAATAGAACATAATTTTTTAAAGGCTGAAGGCAAAGATGGATTGGAATTAGGGTCGTTAACTAAAACAGAAAGTTTTTTTGGATGTGAAATGCCTCTAGAAACTTCAGTTCACCAAAGGAAGATGTTTTTTGAATAATCTTGGCAACAGAAATATTGAAAGTGTGAATTTCGGACCAACAATGTTGGGCAACAGAAGACTTCTGCGTTTCCTTTTTTCTAACATATGTCTCATGCTCTTTAACGCGAAATTTTAAGTCTCTCTTAATTTGGTCAATGTAAATTAAACCACACTGGCAAGGAATCCTGTAAATACCGCAGGAATTCATATCCGGAATGGGATCCTTGGGTATGGAACTCGGAATTTTATTGGTGGGAGAATAAACGACTCGAAAGTTAAATTTCTGTAAAATACGTGCAACTTTATAGTTAACTGATGGAAAGAAGAGAATGACAACAGAATTTTTGTAATCTCCTGAAACGACAGTCTGCCTTTTGGTGTGTTGAGATGAGAATTTTTTTAACTGCTTGATTAATAATGCATTTTAGTTGCAAATATTTTGTTTTCTATTCATTTCAGTGTGAAATGTCTGCTATTTTGTGCGTGCTTTATCATTGGTTAGTTAATTTAGTTTGATTTTTCTGCATTGTTTATCATGCCTTCATCCATTAATTGTTTTACTAAATTACGATTGAAACGACAGAAATTTCTGAATCATCTTGACTTTTTACTTATGTGTAGATGTAAAAAATTGATCCCCAATTTCATTCAAATCAAATCTATTCAAAAATCTTCAGTCGCGTTTCAAGAATTCCGTTAAATTACAAGCTGGCCTTACTTCAGTCCATCATAAGGGACGCATGTCAACAGTTATCCAAAATTGAACATAAGCTCTATAAGCTTCATCTGGAACTCCCTAATTCATGTCCAAAATTCACTGCCCTTGCACAAAAGTCTTGGTCTAGAACGGAGTATGCAGTTATCCGTCATAAAAAAACTCCCTTGCAGTTAAATTCGGAAAACTTCTTTTACAGTTTTCCAGTTCAAGTAGTTAAAAAAATCTTCCCATTGTAAACATTAAGCTAATAGTTAATATTTCTAATGTTAGTTTATCAGAAGAACAAGAGAAAATTCTAAAATACAATTTTAACTTCTCACAAACCTCTAAACCCTCGATTCCAAAGATTTTGGCTCCTATCGAAAAAGCTTTCAAGGACAGTAAAGTTTCAAATTCACAGAAAGAAATGATTAGGCATCTTATCCCTCGTAATGTGAAATTCAACAATAAACCTTTGAAACCAAATCTAACCGTGAGAGAAAGAGCTACAATGGGCGAAATTTATTCTAACCCGGATACATCATTTCAAAGGCCGACAAAGGTGGCCAGATAGTCGTTATGGATAAGAATACGTACATCGATGGTATCACTAAACTGTTAAACGAAGGACCACATAATCCGATCCTTAAAGATCCTTCAACCTTCAGAACCTGTCTAAAATAAAAACTGCGATCAAATCTTCACAAATCCTTTCAAGCAACTTAAAACATTCGCTTATTTCATCTCTTGCGAATTGCGCCAGATTATATGCTCTTCCCAAAATTCATAAAAGGGGTATTCCTTTCCGCCATATTGTATCAAATCTAGGTACTGCCTCGTATCCGTTAGCTAAATATTTAGTTTCTAGATTTACAACTCTATTAGACAATAACATTTACACCATAAAAAATTCATTAGAGTTTGTAAAAAAGGTTACAAACATTTCTCCTAGAAATTTACTCATGGTTTCTTTTGATGTAAAATCAATATTCACCAATGTTCCAGTGGAGGGTGCATTAAGATGTCTAGAAACCAAACTTCGCGAATTTCATTTCTCTTGCATCGAAATTGATGAGCTAGTTTCTCTCACTCAAATCTGCTTGAAACAAACGCATTTTGCTTTCCAAAATAAATATTACAAGCAAACCGAGGGATTAACCATGGGAAGCCCCCTCAGTCCCTGGCTGATATCTACGTGCATTATTATGAATTAAAACTGGGTGAAACTTTAAACTTCCCGGTATGGTTCCGCTACGTAGACGACACTTTTACCCTGTTTGAAGGTAATAAAGATGGTTTAAATAAGTTCTTTCAACAATCAATTCCATCGATCCTCTTTATCAGTTAACTTTTGAACTTAAGACCTGCCTATCTCTTCCGTTTTTCGACATTCTGGTCACACGTAACACATCCAACTTCAGTACTACGGTTTACCGTAAACCTTCATCGGTTTGCCTAACACCACACTTCAAATCATGTCATCCGACCTAACCAAAAGTTAGCTTCATTTTATTCCTATGTTTTCCGCTCTCTTCAAGTTTGCTCCTCCAAATTATCCCTCGATGAAGAGCTAAATTATTTAAAAGCAATAGCTATTGACAGGGGCTTTTCACCCAACATTATTAATCAAGCAGCTAAAAAATTCTCAGCTCAACACACCAAAAGGCAGACTCTTGTTTTAGGAGATTATAAAAATTCTGTTGTCATTCCCTTCTTTCCTCCAATTAGCTATAAGGTTGCACGTATTTTACAGAAATTTAACTTTCGGGTCGTTTATTTTCCCGCCAATAAAATTCCGAGATCCGTACTCAAGGACCCCATTTCGTATAAGAATTCCTGGGGTATTAACAGGATTCTTTGCCAGTGTGGTTTAATTTACATTGGCCAAACTAAGACAGCCTTAAAATTGAACATGAGGCATATGTTAGAAAAACGGAAACACAGAAGTCTATTTTGCCCAACATTGTTGGTTCGAAAATCACACTTTCAATTTTTCTGCCGCCAAAATTATTCAAAAATCATTTTCCATTGGTGAACTGAATTTTCTAGAGGCATTTCGCATTAAAAAAATCCTTCTGTTGTAGTTAGCCATATTAATTCCAATCCGTCTTTGCTTTCATCCTTTAAAGAAATTATGTTTTAGTTTTGGTTTCATCAACAGATGGCGCCAGTAGCTTGTCTCCTGTCCATGTTTTCTTATCTTATCTTATATAATCATTTACCTTATCTCGTTCATTTACGCTTTTGCAGCTGAGTCGCGTAAAACTAGTTCTGTGAAAATTTGAAAATATAACGCTGATTTTTGTTGTTTTACTTCTAAATTAATACTCTCGTATATTTTTACATTTATATATGTTTCGCCCTGCTGATTGCAACAAACCAAAATGGGAGAAGCACAGTTACATGTTATAGCACTCCCATATACAAAACTTCAAAGTTCTGATCTACTTGTTTTTGAGCTATACGAGATACATATATACGTACGTACAGACGTTACGAAAAAAAATCTTCTGAATCCACTTTATAATCCGTTTTGGAAAAATGAGTGCTTTATTCTGACCGTACGTACATATGCTCCTCAAAAATATCGTTTAAATGAATTCGAGAGCTGTCAAAATAGATATTTTCGTTGAAATATGATACACGAAATTTTTGCAAATATAATACTTCTTTTATTTCATACAAGGAAGTAAAAAGTGTTGCAGATTTAGGAGAATATGACTATAATGAAAAAGAGCTTTAATACCTGACAAGGAATAAGGAATTTTTACTTCTTGTGAAGATATTTGAAGTACTAAACATCGCGACTGAGTTAACAGACAGATTTGTTAAATTTGGGGAGTCCATTGGCACTAAATTATTTCCGTTTTCTTGTATATGGCATATTTATTTTAATATTGTTTGTTATTGATATGTTAAAAACTATATTCTTCATTACATAAAGAAATGTTTTTAACTCTTAGTCTATGAATACGTTTAACCTTTCATTATAATTATTTAAAATTCCTTTCTAAAGTTTCAAAGTTAGATCCCGACTTATGTACTTTTCCTAGATTTACATTTTATATTCCGACTTCAATCAGAGAGTCAATTACTTACAGCGACTGGAGAAATTTTCAAAAAGTCTAAAAACAACCTTTGTCTCTCTTCAAAAAATCCATAAAAAATTTATTAAATGAACAAACTATTATCACTATGAAAAACATTATCACTATGTGTTTTAACATCCCAAAGCTTTAGACGTACTAGTTACGAAATCAACATCTTTCATTGACGACATTAATCTGCTTTGCATAAGAAATTTCCAGTAGTGCCTATAAAAATGTTTCCTTTTTCAGATTATTATATTTCTATGATATTTTACAAAAATTATGTGTTTCCTGTAAATAAATTTCTTTCTGAACCTACAAAGAAATGATGCAACAATAGCAAATATGTAATGTAATAGAAACAATTATAGGGCATCATTATGATGTTAAACACATTTGAAAATTTAAGTGAAATAGAAAAATGTAATTTAATGTGAATAGAAAAATGTAATTTAGTGTCATATAAATAATATGTATTTAACGAAAAACATTTGAGTTAATTTAGCAATGAATTAATTAGAAGGACTAGTAATGCACTAAGAGGAATATTTTTTGCGAGTACATTATTTTAAAACTTCATTTAAACATTAGAATGTAACAAAACTGTGAATAATAGCTAGTGATAAAGCGTTTAATATTTTCCCCATTTCATCCGGAAGATTCGTCCTCATTAAAGAAAAATTGTAATTTTTTCTTTGTTTGATAACACTGTAAGGTATTCTTCTCGCCTTCTTCGCATGCCTTCGTGGTGTAGTGGTCTGCATGCTCGACGCGTAACCGAGAGGTCTGTGGTTCGATTCCCGGCGAAAGCGTTGCTCATTTTTCATGTCTCCTGCTTTGAAATAACCTAATATCTCTACAACACGTATAAAATTTTCGGAACGATGATTCAAACACAGGATCTTTAGGTATTGTAACAGAATTTTGTGTTTAGATATATATAGTTGCGTGACAGTTGAGCTTACAAAATTTATTTCAATTTTATACCTAACAAATATATAAAATGGATTGAAAAATATCATTTAGAGCAGAGAGGTTTTTTTTTAACGGGTAAGAAAATAATACCTAAATACTTTATCAATAACAGGATGAAGTCTGTCAATAGCAACCGACTTTAGGTAACTGATTTCCTGCCTGCAAAATAAAATTATATGAAAATACAGACGTTAAAAAAGAAAAAAAACTAAAACAAGGAAAAAAAAAGGATAACAATTTTTTGCCTAAATTTGAATGATAAGAGGGGAATAAATTTGATAAAGGCTGTCGAAAGCAAAGTTACTCTTCGTTATTATAACATCAAGCAGGAGAAAAAATGGCGTGCTGAAGTGTTCAGTTTTGTGTTAACTCATTGGAGAAAGTAATAGATTTCCTTATTTCTAAAGTAATTTTTAATTTATTCAGAAAATTCCACTCGAAATTTCTTCCAGGAAAACCCCATTTCTTAATACTTGTGGTGTTCCTTTGTTGTAGTTAGGGAAAGTCGGTACAGAACGGAAGAACAGGTTTCAAAGAGATTCCTTTTATTTTTCATTTTAAAGAGTTGAAAACCTAAAGAAAACGTCTGGGACAATTATAACCAGTTTATTCAGGTGCATGAGATCACTCTGAGGTTATTTTCATGACTTTTATATTACAAAATAATGATCGTGCATGTTTTTATCTAGCTATTTTAATAACATCTAATGATTTTTTGCTTTAAACTAAAACATTATGCTTCACTGTCAGCTAAATTAACTTAGCATATTAGATGTTTAAAATTTTACCGAAACTAACGAGTTTATTTACCATGTTCTGTAGTTTTAGTAAACCTCTAACTCAAAACTTAGTCACAAGACAGAAGCCCACCAGTGGCTAAGTGTTGACGGGCCAGAATGCTGGTAGTTTGAGGCGGCTTCGAATCTCAAATAACGAGCAGGCTCATGCACGATTTTGCGGATTCTTCCATTGTAGCGAGTAGTAGGAGGCAGTAATAGAGTAACGAGGCAATTTCCCTTAAAATGTCCTCCACGAAGTCATCTCTCTCCTTAGGCAGAAAACAATTACGTGCTATACCATAATTCCAACAGCCAACGAAACGTAATCCTGAGGTACGTTAAGTTAAATTATTTGAATAGAACAAAGCATAAGAAGGCTATCCGGCTAAGCTGATGGATGCTTTCGTGGAAGCATTTCTAAGGGAACTGGCCTGTATTCATTTTGTTCATGAAAAATATCACAAAAATTCAACCATACAATCAGTCCTCTTCCCTGGAATCGAATCCGGGCCGCAACTCCAGGGTTCAGCGGTCTTAACCACTCGGACACTGCTGGATCTCTAACCCTGGGGAAGAATGAAGTTAGAATGAGTAACGCTCTGCTCAGCTCTGTGATAAAACTGCTCATAAATCATCGAATGAGTCTTCTCTTTTCCGATGATGAAAAATGTTTTGTTAGCGAAACAAAAGACCACGGTAGGCATTTGAAGGAACAGGTGATGCTGTATAAGCAGTTGTTGCTGGTCTGAAGGGATATCGGAATGTAAAAAGGAGCTTTTAGCCTATTGTTAACTCTGTTAGTTTATTATTAACTTAAAGGTGCGTAAGAAAGGAAATGATTATATTTTAAAAACTTAATTTTAATTATATTTTAGTAATATTTTAATTCTTTATTGTTGCCAATTATTCATCACAAAATTATTTAATTTTCTTACTATGGAAATTTACTTATTATTTAAGAAACAATTATCCATTGGAATTTCAGCATTTGTTTTTTAACTAGCCAATTTTCGGACTTGTAAACTCTATTCATCCTTCATCCGTAAGTTCCAGTACCTTTATTTCAAAACTGTTCGTTAAGTTTCAGAAATGAAAACTATTACTAACTTAAAATTTTACTTAACATTAAGAATGTTAGTCGTTATCATTATATAAAATAAACTTGTCCTACACAAAGTAAAATTTCTGACCTTTCGTTAAGCTGGCTTTCTTTAAGCTTTCTTTAGTAGCTGGCAAGAATGCTTTTTTACATCTGAGAATATTAGCAGCTAGAAGTTCCACTGGATTTTTTCTTTTAGTCTAGCTGAGTTTCGAAAGTAGATCTCTGTTTACTTCTCTTTTGCTCTATCTTTGGGAAATACTGCACCTAACAGGGATTTCTTTCAAAAGCACTTGATCAGTATCTAATTTGTTTCGGCTGATTTTGGAAAAAAATGAGAAACAATAGAAAAATAAGTCCTTCGATATCATATGTGCTGCAGTTTTTACTTTTTTATAGCTTGCATGTCTTATAACTCAACAAAGAAATAAAACCTTAGCGAGGTAACTCATAAATGTTTCTATAAAGATATCACTTGCGATGCATCAAGGAAATTATATACAAAATGGCACAAATTTAATTACTTTCTTTCAATTTGTTATCTTACTTTTTGAAGCTGCTTTCTAATCATAGGTAGTTATCAGTTTGTTACTCTGCAAAATGAACTTTAACTGTGGTAAACATTGTGAATCTTTCAAGAATTTTCACTCCAAATTTTGATTACTTCTTCCTTCTCCCAACTCATAACGTTTGTGCGACAAATGTCACGATACCTCGGACTTAGAACTCTTAATTAGTTTACGTATTCATTATTTAGGTAGATTCAAATCCCAGTTAATATTTTATTGCGATGCGTTCGTAAATCATGGTGAACAGGAGCTGTATAAGACGTATGCAGACTTCTTAAAAATTCCATTGTATAAAGCGATAGATTTATATCATATATGTGATACACCAAGAGCCATTAGAAATACCATACATTCTTTGTTCTGGTTGACATGACGTTATACGTTTGCTGATCGTTTCGCATAGATTCATATCACCATGGTTCTGATAATATGTGTAGTATTCTGCCTTGAGTATTCAATTATTTATGATTCGTTATATACTCATAAACATGCTTCCGCAAGGCTGTGGGAAAATTACAATCTTCAGGGCGGTATCTCTGTAAAGATTTACTGTTCTATCTCTGAGGATTAGACATTTCATTTTGCCACAGCTCTTCATTCTACTAAACTGATAGAAATATCTTTAATTTTATACATTTCACGTACCTAAGAGTGACTGAAATCTAAGCGACTTTCGGTCAACCAGTCCAATTTGTTGACGCATTAACATTCGCATTTTTAGTTCCAGCATCACTTTAGATAAATTAGCAGCTCAGGGACCAAAGAATGTCGAAAACATAGACTAACCTTTTGATGAAAGATGCACTTTAGGTTCTAGGTTGCTTTATGTATGCCCATTACACCACAATAG